>BSBK01001476.1:1297500-1832500 GCA_027943335.1 Chamaecyparis obtusa | reverse complement strand
CACATAATGAAGTCGAAATAATCAAAGCACACATAAAAGTGGCCTAAAAGAGTTTGGCAATATAAAACTAAAAAGTAAACTATGGGTGGGCACTACACGACCTTATAATTCATACACATAATATGTGAAAAATTGTAAGAAAAGCACACTGATTTGAAATGGTGTTCTTATTTGTTACTTGTGATATAATTGTATTTGAGTGCATGATGACATCTACTAAGATTTTTGGATCCAATATGAATATAAATGTATAATTTTTTCCAATCCAATATTCATATTTTCATGTAAATTTGTTACTCTAAACTATATATGATTATAAATCTTATGCCAACATGTTGATATTGATAGTCTATGGGAAAATAAATTTAGTACTGAGGAGTAAACAAAACTGAATGATGCTCAAAAAAGGAAGACAAATGGGCTTCTTGCATGACCATAGATTGAGAATATTTTGAGGATTATTAAGCAACCTGAATTACAAGATCAACCAAACCAACATAAGTATGTACATGATTATAGAAAGCATACCAAACAAAGCACTCAGAAAAAACTTGGAGCCAAACCAAAAATAGAGGGGAATTACAATCTCATTCTATAAAGGCAATCATCTTTTCCTATGACATGAAATGACATCTATATATCACATTAGAATGACCTACTTTAGATTGCCATGCAGTTTTAAGATCTCTAAGATTTGACTTTATTATTGAAACAAATTAGTCTTTAAGTTATAGATTTCCTTTTGTTTGCATTTATCAGTTCTCCTGAGCACATCTGTTTAAATTTAGTGAATAAGTTCCTTGGATAAAATTTAAGAAAATTCATCACCTAAGGGCCAAAAATTATTTAAATATATTTATTTTGTGAGAAACTTAATGATTTGTGAAAAATTGTAAGACAAGCACACTCATTTGATATTTCTCGATCCAATATGAATACAAATGTATAATTTGTTCCAATCCAATATCCATGTTTTCTTGCAAATTTGTTACTCTAATCTATATATAATTATAAACCTTATGCCAGCATGTTGATATTGACAGTCTACGAGAATAGAAATTCACTATTGAGGAGTAAACAAAACAAAACACTGCTCAGAAAATGAAGACAAATGGGCTTCTTTCATGGCACAATGTAACATCTTTAAATAAATTAAAAATATGTAAAATGTATTTTAAATATTTACAAATATAAATATAGAAACAAAATAATAAAAATTAAGATGTTTCTATATTTTTTAATTTCATTTTCGTGATGTTTCTAAAATTTAATTAGTTAAAAAAATGATTATGTTAAAGTATTTTTCCATATGATAAATATTAATATTGTAACAAAATAATAAGAATTAAGATGTTTTTATATAAGAGAATTAAGAATTAAGATTATGTCAAAAATATTTTTCATTTATAAATATCAATATAGTAACAAAATTGATACTTTTAAATCATCTTTTTGTATTCAATTTTTAATTCATGTTTCTATAATTTACTTAAATAAATCTTTAAAAAAATTATATCAAAATTATCTTTTAATATTTGCAAATAAAAAGATAGTAATGAAATTACTATTTGGAAAATATCTATAAAAGATTTCTTTTATGCATAAATTAGAGAAGTTATATATTTAAAAGTAATTAAGATATTTCTATATCTTCAAATTCACATTTCTATAATTTTCAATTTGATGACGTTTCTAAAATTTAAGGACTTAAATAAATAAAGTTTATTGGAAAAGTAAGTTTTCATATTTATATAAATAATAGAATTATTTTTTTTATACATTTCTATCCAAATCTATACCCTCAAACATGTAGAAAACATAAGATATATGATAGAAAAATTATCCTTGAGTTGTAGCTTTCTTTTTCTCGAATGTTTTAATGTAACAAACTTATGAAGTAACCAATAATCATAATTTTAATATGGGATTATGATTTAAACTATATTATAATTTTGGTTGTATTGTTCATGCATGTACTAAACCCCAATTCAACCCTAACCCTTACATTAACTCTAATTAAACCCAAATGTTTACCACAGAAATTATATTAGAATAGTAACCCTAATAATAACCTAACATTAAATCTAGCCTAGAATTAACCCTAATACTAAGCTAAGTCTAATTGGATTCTAATGATGAATTTAATATTATAGCTATTGAGTAATTATTTGAAAGATATGTGAAACCTAACCCTAACCTTAATGAAAAGCCTATATCTAATCTAAAACAACCGTAATGTAAACCCTAACAATAATCTTAATCCTAAACCATAAATCCTATGTTACAAGTAGTAGTTGTCATTGCACCAAAAGATCGACCTGTTAATGCCCAATACAACCACTAGACTTATAGAAGGCACAGGAGGTGGTTAAGCCATGTTATGAATCCCAAGGGGAGCGCTGACCATTTTGCCAATAATCTCCCCCTCAGCATTACCCGAGGGGATTCAAACCTATGACCAAGCTCTGATACCACTTGTTACAAGTAGTAGTTGTTGTTGCACCAAAAGATCGACCTGTTAATGCCCGATACAACCACTAGACTTATAGAAGGCACAGGAGGTGGTTAAGCCATGTCACGAATCCCAAGGGGAGCACTGACCATTTTGCCAACATCCTAATCATAATTTTAACCTTAATCAAAATCCTAAACCAATCATAACACTAACCATGATGTAAATACTTATCCTTCCTATAAGTACATGCCACCCAATAATGTCTCTATCTCAGAGCAGGGATAAGTGTTCTTTTTCAGAGACCCTCCTGCCTGTCCTATGAGAGACCCCTTTCAATTAAAAAACTATCCCTATCTTGCTTTATCAAATCAGCAACTAAAGCCTCTAAATCCTATCCTGACTAGATTTTTCCTAACCCTATAAGTTCCACTCCCAGGTTAGCTAGTTTGTGTGCCACTCAATTGGCTTCTCCTTAAACATGTGAAATAGAAAATTCTTCATTTACTGTTCTAATAGTGTTGTAATCACAAACAACCATTTCTCTAACTTCTACATTTTAATCTGATTATTATTCATAACATTGATACAGATTTAAAAATATCCTTCCACATCAATCTTATAGTATTATTTTATAGTAAATAGGAATATTTTATAGTATTCCATGCAAAAAAAAATTCAAAATCATCCTCGAATTTAGATCAGATCTTTCTATTCTCTATATCACACATTCTTAAACTCAAAAGTAAAAGAAAAATAAATGAAGAGGATATAAGGGTCACAAATAGAGGGGGAGAGTATACATCCAAAAAGTTTGTGAATTTTTGCAAGTTTCAAGTCATTAAGAAAGAGTTGACAACCAACTATTATCTACAACAAAATGGAATAGTTAAAAGGAAGAATAGGATCATTATTGAGATGGCAAGGAGTATTCTGAAACAATCTTTCTCAATGTTGTATAGCACACAATCAAAGTTTTTCTCTTCAAATATGATAGTTTTTTTTTATTGTAGGTGATTTCTAAGAGCTACAAGATTCATTATCAACTCCAATAATAAAATTCTAAAATAAATATAAAATAAACCCAAATTCATTGTTTTGAAGTTTTCAAGTCAAGTTTTAAATAGGATAAATTGATGCATGAACATCTCGAGTGAATTGGTGATGAACATCAACTAATTTTTTTTCCATTTGCTTCAATTTAGGTAAGTTTTTTAACAAACTATAGTCATATATCAAAAAGGAATTTACCAGATTTTGCAATTGCCACTACCACTATTGATAATACAAATTGATAAAATCAATATTGAAAGTTGGGATATATGAGAGTGGTGTGGCTATGTGAAAACATTGAGGTTGCATATTGCATTTTGTGAAGAAATTATGATGCGGGAGCTTTAGTGGCTTTTTAAGATTTTAGTAGTTTTTAGCTTTAGTCGCTTTTTAAGATTTTAGTAGTTTTTATAGTTTTTTAGAAAAATTGTTTTTTAAATAACTTCAAAATATTATTTCCAATTTTGAAGTTTAGTTGGTAGTTCATCTTATCTTAGTTTTAGGAAGCTTCACGGAAAAAAATCATCTTTTTTTGAGTTGTTTTAAAAATTACCAAAAATGACAAAAAATAGTTAAGAAGAAGATCACATGACCTATTAGAAAGATTATTCAAAAGAGGAAAATGAAAGAAATGACAAAAATAATAGAGGAAGAGGTAGAAAATGAAATAGTGAGTATACCTGTGAATATTTTGACATCAAGCATTGAAGAAGACAAGGTAAATTTAGTTGCAAATAAGTCTCCTTGTCATTTTCAATTATTTGAATATGATGTTCAAATTGAGCAAGTGGAAAGGCCTATTGATAATAAGGTTGATAGTGAAGATGTTGTTGATTTGTTTGTTAATGAGGCATATGAAGATTTACAAAAGTATTATGAAAATTATGGTAATGGAGAATATGATATTTTTGATTAAGTAAAACAGGTTTTACAAGGTTCCTAAAACCTGCAAAATCATAACATGTAGCAATAAAGAGTTCAAGACATAACTAAGAAAAAGAAAATGAAGAAAAAGGCCACAAGTAGGCCAACAACCATACTACCACAGAGTAGGAACAGTCAAAATAGAGCAAAAAAGGGACAGGAGAAAAGGCACCGGGAGGCAGGATCAGGCGAGGTTCCTGAGCATCACGACAGCATTGCTTTCGAGATGCTCCATCTTCTCTTCTACCTCTTTGATCTTTTGAATGTCATTGGACCCTTCTTCATCCATATTTCTCTTTGACCTGGCTCTAGTTATCTTATCCAGACCTTCAATGGGCTTCTCCTTTTTTTCCTCTTTGGTCATCTATTCATCCTTGCTATCCATCTTCTCTTCCATTTTGTCTATGAGCAATTTGATGTACTCGTTGGATGCTTTAAGGATATTGAAATTTTTCTCTTCTATGCCTTCGAGGGTTTCCTCAAGGCTTTTCATTTTACCTTCCAGTAGATTGATCCTAGAGTCCAAGCATCGAATATCCTATGTGGCTTTGTGTTCCTTGTTGTTTGCGATACTCTAGGTTTTTTCCTTGAGATCTTCAAGTTCATGGAAGAGCCATTTGAAAGACCTGAACTAGTCCAACATCCTATTATTTGCATTGTTTAGAAGATTCATCTCCATTTCCCTAGCCTTGTTGTTGAGGACGACCAGTGCGGGGTCAATTAGATTCTCCTTCTGGATTCTTCCATCAATGTCCTCAAGGATTTTGGGATTCATGACTTCCCTAATAATCTCCATCTGCACTGTGTTCATGGTAAAATTCTGCCACACTTTTTTCCCCTTACCAGAGTCTTCACTTTGATACGCCCCTCTAGACTGGTTCTTTTCCTCAGAGAGGTCTTGGGTATTGGGGGAATGGGTAGAGGGATCTCCCTGGTCATCATTAGGCTCCTTAGTTTTAGGGTCCTGAGTATTTTCATTGACTCCTGAAGGGGGAGGGGGGTATTATTTTTGCTAATGGTAAGATCAATAGAAAGATGACCTGAGATTTCCCCTTTTGTTATGTGTTTATTCCCTATAGTCTGTTCACTTATCCTCCTGACCTCACTTTTAGAATTACCCTCCTCATCATTTGTATTCATTTCTTCCACATTGTCATTATATTCCTCTTTTGAGGAAATCTCTTTTCTGGCCTTCTTTTTGGGAGGTTTTTCTTTTTGACTGAGCTCGTAGATCTCTTCTTTGAGGAGGAACCCTGCTTTGGATTTTTGACCTCTTCTTCCTTATAGTCCTCAGAGTGTATTCCCACACTATAATCTTAGTCCGAGGGGATGTAATCCAACCCAAAAACATCACTTCTTTAATTTTTGTCCGCTATCTCCTTCCCTAGGGTTTGGGCTTTGAAGAATTCATATATTAATAGGTTTAGACCCTCATGCAGAGTAGGGTTAGCTATATTCTCCTCCCTAAAGCCATTAATATTTTCATTAATTGAAGAATACAAGTAGAACAGGATGGAAACCTTCATACTGTGCCTGAGATGGTTCAACAACACAAAGTGATAGGTCATGGTTCTATCGAACCTGGTGTCCAGTGTAACATAGGAAATCAGGGCCTTTAGAACAAACTTCCATAAAATTTTGATACCTTCGGGCTGGTAGTAAGTTCCCATTTTAACAATAGCTTTCTTCTTTGCATTGTCTCTAATGAAGTCATTGACGGCATTGTCGAAGATTTTGCAGTCCCTGTAGAATTTGTTTCCAACTATGCGGATGCCAGTGACTTTCGATATGACCTCCTCTATGACAGTGAAAGTCTTTCCCTCAATCTCCACGCTTCCTTCATTCTAGCTTTTCACGAAGATGTTTGTGACCACCTAATTACTTCATGTAAACTTTAGATGAAGGTTGTTATTTCCCCTTTTTGAAAAATGTTCCAGACCTTAGTGCATCTCTTCCATTTTGCACTGTCATTTGCGGGCTCCCTTCTGTGTCTTTCCCCTACCATTGCACAGAGACAGATTGGGGCAATTCTCTCATGTGGCTGAAAGCTATTGTTAAGATTATTTATAGCTACAGTCATCCTAGGATTTCTTCTTTTTTTTCTTTCGAAATGGATGTAGTTCTTGGGAATGAATACCCAGAAAGAGTGTGAAAGGGATGCGTAGTAATTAGCCTTTATGTCCCTCCAGTACTTTCCATTTATGGAATGGCACCTCCAAAAATCATCATTACTTTTTATAATTATCATTTATGATTACTTCGTTTCCTTGGAGTCTGTCCCTATCGACTAAATCCTTCACCTCACGAGGGAAATCTCTTTCGTGATGCCATCTCATCATTGTTTCCTTTTTAACTGCCAAGTTGGCTAACCAATCAGTGACATGGTTGGCTTCCCTGTACATGTGGGATATGTGAACCACTTCAAAATAATTTAAAAGGGCCCGCATTTCTTCAATCATGTTGTATATTGTCCATGAAGGGGAATGATTGGATTTTAAGTAGTTAATGATGTTCATGGAGTCTCCTTTGAGCCAGAGCTTTTTGATCCCTATGTCATGGGAAAGTTTAGTGACTTGGAGGGTCACACTCGCTTCAGCAAAGTGGTTAGTTTGTGAGCTAAGAGGTAAGATGATAGTAGCAGATCCAAAACCATAACAATTCCTGATAAATCCTCCACTACCCCCCATTCCAGGGTTCCCTTTGGCTGCACCATCAAAGTTTTCTTTGCATTGAAATGGTAAATACTGATGACCAAAATGCTCTTCATCTGGCTGTGATGAATGCATCAAAAATCTTTTATAGGGTTGGATATAGTCTCAAAACTATAATATCCTCTGTCATGGAAAATAACTTGGTAAAGTTGACTATGTTGATAAATATGGACACACGACATTAGACTTGGCCATACAAAGGATAGAGGAAGATCCACAACTATTTATAGGGGTAAGTCATGATCTATACAAAAGATTAAAACTTTGACAATCTCTTTAAATTTATCTCATTGCAGAAGATTATTTTTTTGTTAAATTTTGATTTAGTCCAAGATGTGGAATTGAAAGTGATAGATGTTGGTGCAGATTAGAAACTATCTTCTCAGTGTTGGCATATTGTTTATCCTTGATGCAAATTGTTGTACATGTGATGTGGCAGTAAATAATCTCTTGTGACAAATAGTTGTATTACTTAAGTGGGCATGCAGTCACGTGGGTGTACGAAGTCCTGTGGTTATAACATGAGTTAGTCATCATAGTTTATGTTGACTATGGGTTGGCGACACTTGATTGTTGTTAATCCATGTGTTAGTTGCATATGGTGGACTTGGAAAATGATTATGTTTTGCTTTACAAAATTCTTATGCATTCGGATGAAACAAAGCTTATGATTATGTTTTTGTGTAAACCCTATTTGAAGGTCGTCGCCATGGAAGGAGATCTGGTTCTTTTGAAGCTTGTAATCAATTTCTTCTTCTGGGTTTTCAGTATGTGATTATGCTGCGAGAAAGGAACAAGATGATGTTTTTTAAAAGGATTATCTTTTCTTTGAACAAGGTATTTGAACTGTGGTAGTCGTGGCTAAACACAGGAGATTTTATGTTGCATGTTTCATCTTTAATTTGTATCATTTGATGGGTTGACTAACACACATCTATTGGTGTGTGTCTCAAATGTTTTTATGAGGCTTCTCTCTGGTAAAGGGCAATTATGATTTGGCAAAAATGACAGAGGTATTTGTGGGTTTTCTGTACACATGCATGAGGTATGTTTTTTACTGTGGTTTCATCAAGACATTTTTTTTGTATCAAGAATTTGATGCATATTTATAAGGCAGAATTTGTGTTAAGAAAATTTTATTCTCCTATTTTCAAATTCTTCAACATTGCTTGAGAAGGATTGCTGAAAATTTTACAAGATTGCCTTCTCTATTTAATGTTTCAAATTTACATCTGATTTCCTTTCTGCATAATAAATTTGAAGGAAATTTGTTTCATGTCGCCTCTTGGTTCTTCACTGCAGTGATTCCATTTTATCAAGTAATGGGGATTTGGTTCAGTTTTCTAGTTACACTTGATAGTTGTGTAACGGTTCGGTTTTGGAACCATCTTACACATTCATTTCTTAATCAAAAGAGTTTTTTTTATTTTACTCTAGGATAAAATCCTGTGAAGGGTCTGAAATATTCTTAAAAAACTCTTGCCCGATTATTTTGAAATCAGTTTTGTTTTTGAACTGGTATTGAAATCAGTTGCAATGATTGTTGTAACTGCTCATGAGAGAGTGGTTGAAAGCATATTTTGTATATTCCTATATAGAGGAATATGACTGTGTAAAAAATGTGAGATTGAAAAAAGGTTTACTCTGATATGAAATTCATAAAACTATTGAAAGAAATATCTTAAAGGGTTTATATCTATAAGGTGTATGCAGTGTCAATAACATACAGTTATATATATAAATTGTGTTGATAGAAATCCATTTGTAAAAAGCAGTGATGGGCTATAGCCCAGGCAGTTGTAGCTGTGGTTGTAAAAGGAGGGTTATTGCTCAATAAAGTTACAGGTTCTACTGGAGTGGTTTTTCTCCCTGTGACAAAATCATAAGGTTTTGAGGGTTTCCCACTCGGCTCAAAATCTTGTCTTTTTTTGTGAGTTGACTAGTTTTCATGTGATTTACTTTTCAACAGCTTGTAAACCTATTAATTTAGAAGTTTAAAAGTTTTTATATACTGTAATCTTGCTAAAAATATTGCATTCTGATTCACCCCCCCACCCCCCTCTCAGAATTGTCACCACTTCCAACAAGTGGTATTAGAGCATAGGGTCCCTTTTTAGGTTTGCCTATAGGAATTATTGAGGGATAATTTGGAATTAAATGACACAAGTTGAGGTAGCTTCTCTTAGCAGAGCTCCATTATTTGATGACAGTGATTATGTTTTTTGGAGAGTAAGGATGGAAGCATTCATAAATTCTTTAGATATCAATATGTGGGAAGTTGTTGCAACAAAGTATATGATACCTACAGTTATACCCACAGATCCTAGTGATAAAACCAAATATGAACTTGATAAAAGATAAAAATTTTCTATTTTATGTGGTCTTACTAAAGATATGTTTGTTAAAGTCATGTACTATAAATCTGCTAATGATATTTGGAAAAAAATGGAAACTATTTATCAAGGAGATGAGAAAGTTAAGGAATCAAAATTGATAACTTTAAAAACTTAGTTTGATAATTTGAAGATGAATGAGGATGAAAGTATTGTTGCTTATTTCTTACGAATTGATGAAGTAGTAAATGCTAGAAGGAGATTAGGAAAGACAATTGAAGAACATGACATTATCTCAAAGGTAGTTAGAACTGTTCTACCTAAATTTGAAACTAAGATCTCTACCTTAGAAGAAAAGAAACATTTTTTTGTAAAATGACCTTACATTAGTTGGAAGGAACCTTGACTGCAAATGAAATGAGAATCGGTAACCAAGTTGGTTCTACATCAAAAGAAATAACCTTTAAGGCTGAGAAACATGATGAAAGTGATACAGATTTAACAGATGCTCTAGAAGCATTGTTAGTCAGAAAAATGAGAAAGAAATATCAAGGAAAACCTAAGTGTTTTAGTTGTGGTCAATTAGGACACTTTGTTGCAAAATGTTCTTATGCTGATCAAGATGATAATGATGAGAAAGCTAAAAAGTTTTCAAGAAGGAAACCTTGGAATCAAAATAAGAGGTTCAAAAACTTCAAAAAGAAGAGTCTCTTGTCAAAAGAGGAGTCAAATGAAGAATCAAATGATTCTGAAGAAGAAGGAGAAGTATTATTTATGGCTGAAATAATCAATGTTCCTAGTTTGGAATCTAGAAAATTAGAATCCTCATCTGATTCAGATGAAGACATTGATCTTGAAAAAGAACTTCTATGTTCTTTGCAAGAACTAAAGAGGCAAAAGAAGTTGATATTAGATTTTGAAAAAGAAAATAAAATGTTGCAAACTGATTTAGAAAAAGCAAATCAGCTTATTGAGATTCAAAAATAGTCTCTTATTGAAAATGAAAAGAAACTAATTTTGTTGCAAAATCAGATCGAACAAATTGAATTAAATGTTAAGTCAGTTGAAAAAGGAAAATCTTCAAAGCAGAGTTCAAGTTATTTTAAAGGTTATTGTTTCAAGTGCAATTTTTTTGGTCATAAAGCATTTAACTGTAAGTTGAACAAACATGGGTATGGTTTCAAGAACCTAATTAGATGTTTCAAGTGTTTTCATTATGGACACTTTACTAATCAATGTAAACTTCATTTAAAGCCTAAACAAATATGGAAACCTATTGAAAAGTCCTTGATTGTTGAAATAGCCTTATTTGCTCATAAACCAACTACTTGGATTTTGGATAGTGGTTGTTCACATCATATGACTAGCTGTAAAAGAAAGTTTAAAACTTTAGAAGATTTTGATGGAGGGTTTGTCTAGTTTGGAGACAACTCAGGTGCTTATATCATAGGTCGTGGTTCAATAGTTCTCAATACAGATACACCCATTCATAATGTTTATCATGTAGAAGGTCTAAAACACAATCTTCTAAGTGTAGGTCAGATTTGTGACAGTGGATATTCAATTTCTTTTAATGCTAAAGGATGTTCTATCAAGAGTAAGAACAAAGTTATTGCTAGTGGTTTAAGAACAAGAGAAAATATATATAATCTAATCAATTCTACTGTTCATGAGTCATCTTTGATTAATACTTGTCTTGTAAGTCAAGTGGAAGAAAACTAGTTATGGCATAAGTGATTGGGACACTTAAATTTTGATAATCTTGCTAGGATTAGCAAGAACAAGAAGGTTAGAGGTTTACCCCTAATTAGCAAACTAGCTAAAATTTGTGAAGAATGTGTTAAGATTAAACAAACTAGAACATCTTTCAAAACCAAAGAGTACTTGTATAATAGACCTCTAGAGATTGTTCACATTGATCTTTTTGGTCCAACTAAAACTCCATCCCTAAATGGTGAAAGATATTTTATGCTATTTGTAGGTGATTATTCAAGGATAGTTTGGGTAACTTTTTTGAAACATAAATCTGAATCTTTTGAACGCTTCAAAATATTCAAGAAAATGGTTGAAAGGGAAACTGATCTAAAATTGAAATGTTTATGGTTTGATAGAGGTGGAGAATTCACCTCACAAGAGTTCATAGAGTATTGTGAAAAACATGGCATTAAAAGGAAGCTTTCAACCACTCGTACACCACAACAAAATGTTGTAGTGGAAAGAAAAAATAGGATTGTTAAAGAAATGGCTAGGACAATGTTGAATGAAGCCAAACTACCTAATAAATTCTGGAAAGAAGTTGTTCATACAGCTGTATATATTCTAAACAAGGCTCAAATCAGAGTAAGAACAACATATACTCCTTATGAACTTTGGCATGGAAAAAATGCTAATGTTAAGAATTTAAAAATTTTTGGTTCTAAGTGCTTTATTAAAAAGGACAATGATTTATTAGACAGTTTTAATTCCAGGTCTGATGGGGGTATTTTTTTGGGATACTCTACACAAAGTAAAGCCTTCAAATGTTATAATAAAAGGATGAATAAAGTCATTGAAGCTATAAATGTGATTTTTGATGAAAGCTCTCTTTTGAACAATAACACTAAAAACTATGTTGAAGAAGATTCTTTACAAAGAAGAGAACATGTTTCTTGTGATCATCATGAGTCAGATAATGATAGTCAAGAACTTTCTGATCATACTGATCAAGAGAACTGTTCAAATCCTCAAGAATCAAAAATCCCTTTAAAGACTCCTTCTAGAATCATAGCAAAATGACATCCCGAGTCTCAAGTCATTGGAGATGTAGAGGGAGGAATTCTAACTAGAAGAAAAGCCAAAATTGATGAGCATGCTCATATTGTAGAACACTTTTGCCTCTTATCAGATTTTGAACCAAAAACTGTGACTGAAGCTTTGATAGAACCTTGTTGGATGAATGTTATGAAAGATGAAATAAATCAAATTGAGAAAAATCAAACATGGGAACTTGTTCCTAGACCCGACAACAAGAATGTTATAGGTGGGAAATGGATTTTTCAGAATAAACTAAATGAAGATGGCAAAGTAATAAGGAATAAAGCCAAATTTGTGTGTAAGGGTTATGCTCAACAGGAAGGTATTGATTTTGGTGAAACTTTTACACCGATTGCAAGATTAGAATCCATTAGAATCTTTCTTGCATATGCTAGTTACAAAAAGTTCACTATTTATCAGATGGATGTTAAAACTGCTTTTTTAAATGGTTATCTTGAAGAAGAAGTCTATATGGAACAGCTAGAAGGGTTTGAATCATCTGATAAACCTGATTATGTATATCATCTTAAAAAGGTATTATATGGCTTAAAAAAAGCTCCCTGAGCTTGGTATTCCAGGCTAGATAAGCATCTTACTGCAAATGGTTTTACTCATGGTAGTGCAGACAACACTTTATATATTAAACATGTTAATGGCGATATCTTAGCAATGGAAGTCTATGTGGATGATATTATTTTTGGCTCTACTAATGATGATTTGTCAAAACAATTTTCTGACATCATGGAATCTGAGTTTGAAATGTATCTTTTGGGTGAACGGACATTCTTTCTTGGTCTACAAGTGACACGGCTTGAGCATGGTTTATTTTTGTCTCAAACAAAATATGCCAAAGAAATGTTAAAGAAATTTAACATGACCGATTATAGACCTGTCAGCACGCCTATGGAAATAGGGTGCAAACTTGTTAAAGATGATGATTCACCTCCAGTGGATCAAACTTCATACAGATCCATGACTGGTAATCTGTTATATCTTACAACATCTAGACCAAATCTAATGCAAGCAGTTTGTCTGGTGTCTCAATTTCAATCTACTCCTAAATAGTCTCATCTTAATGTTGTTACTTAGATTTTTAAGCATATTCAAGGTACTCTTGACTTTGGTTTATGGTACCCACATAATGATGATTTCACTTTGCTTGGATATACTGATGCGGATTGGGGTGGCTCTGAAGCTAAAAAGAGCACTAGTGGTGCTGCATTTTTCTTAGCTAATCATTTGGTTGCATGGCATAGTAAGAAACAAGATTATGTTACTTTATCTACTTGTGAGTCTGAATATGTTGCTACTACAACCTGTTGTACTCAGTTAATTTGGATGAATTATCAATTATTTGATCTTGGTATTCAGATCCCTTAGCCTATTTATATCATGTGTGATAATATGAGTACCATTCAGCTAAGTAAAAACCCAGTCATGCATTCTCGCACCAAACATGCAGCCATCAAACTTCATTTTTTGTGTGATCATGTCCTTGCCAATGAGTTCACGTTGGTTTATGTTCCTACTCAAGCATAAGTGGTCAATATTTTCACTAAAGCTCTTCCTCGGGCTTCTTTTGAACAACTCCGCACACAATTGGGAGTTGTCTCTCACTCTCTGTTGCCCTAAGTTTCTTCTTGTGGGGGAGTCTGTGAGAGGTGGTTGCTTCCTCTTCACAGTCAATTCTGGTCTTTCGTAGATGTGTTTTTATTTTCCCTTGATGCAAACTAGGGGAGAATTTGTTATCCTTACTTCTCAGTTTTCAGTATGTATCAGTGTTTCAGTGTTTCTCTCATTACTGGTACAGGATTCTAGTGTTTCTATCATTAATGGTAAAGGATTCTTCATAACAAGGATACAGGTTTTTGCACTATCTATGATGTTGTTTGACATAGCTCCTATGTTGCATGCATGTGTTTGATTTCAGGCATACCATATCTTGATACTTGTCATAGTTTACCTCAAGGACAAATGGAGGATTTTGTTGGAATATTGTTTATCCTTGATGCAAATTATTGTGCACGTGATGTGGCAGTAAAAAAACTCTTGTGATAGATAGTTGTATTGCTTAAGTGGGCATGCAGTCATGTGGGTGTACGAAGTCCTGTGGTTATAACATGAGTTAGTCATCATAGTTTATGTTGACTATGGGTTAGCGACACTTGATTTTTGTTAATCCATGTGTTAGTTGCATATGGTGGACTCAAAAAATGATTATGTTTTGCTTTACAAAATTCTTAAGCATTCGGATGAAACAAAGCTTATGATTATGTTTTTGTGTAAACCCTATCTGAGGGTTTCCACCATGGAAGGAGATCTGGATCTTTTGAAGACTGTAATCAATTTCTTCTTCTAGGTTTTTAGTATTTGATTATGTTGCGAGAAAGGAACAGAATGATGTTTTTAAAAAGGATTATCTTTGCTTTGAACAAGGTATTTGAATTGTGGTAGTCATGGCTAAACACAAGAGATTTTATGTTGCATGTCTCATCTTTAATTTGTATCATTTGATGGGTTGACTAAAAAATGTCTACTGGTGTGTCTCAAATGTTTTTATGACGCTTCTCTTTGGCAAAGGGCAATTACGATTTGGCAAAAATGATAGAGGTATTTGTGGGTTTTTTGTACACATGCATGAGGTGTGTTTTTTACTGTGGTTTCACCAAGATATTTTTTTTGTATCAAGAATTTGATGCATATTTATAAGGCAGAATTTGTGTTAAGAAAATTTTATTCTTCTATTCTCAAATTCTTCAAAATTGCTTGAGAAGGATTGCTGAAAAGTTTACAAGATTGCCTTCTATGTTTAATGTTTCAGCTTTACATCTAATTTCCTTTCTGCATAATAAATTTGAAGAAAATTTGTGTCATGTCAACTCTTGGTTCTTCATTGCAGTGATTCCATTTTATCAAGCAATGGGGATTTGGTTCAGTTTTCTAGTCACACTTGGCAGTTGTGTAATGGTTCAGTTTTGGAATCATCTTACACATTCGTTTCTTGATCAAAAGAGTTTTTTTGTTTTACTCCAAGATAAAATCCTATGAAGGGTCTAAAATATTCTTTAAAAACTATTGCCCGGTTATTTTGAAATCAGTTTTATTTTTGAATTGATATTGAAATTAGTTGCAACGACTGTTGTAACTGCTCATGAGAAAGTGGTTGAAATCATATTTTGTATATTCCTATATAAAGGAATATGACTGTGTAAAAAATGTGAGATTGAACAAAGGTTTACTCTGATATGAAATTTATAAAACTATTGAAAGAAATATCTTAAAGGGTTTATATCTATAAGGTGTATGCAGTGTCAATAGCATATAGTTATATATATAAACTGTGTTGATAGAAATCCATTTGTAAAAAGAAGTGACAGGCTATAGCTCAGGTAGTTGTAGTTGTTGTTGTAAAAGGAGGGTTATTGCCGAATAAAGTTACAGGTTCTACTAGAGTGGTTTTTCTCCCTGTGACAAAACCATAAGGTTTTGAGGGTTTCCCACTCGGCTCAAAATCTTGTCTTTTTCTATGAGTTGACTAATTTTCATGTGATTTACTTTTCAACAGCTTGTAAACTTATTAATTCATAAGTTTAAAAGTTTTTATATGCTATAATCTTGCTAAAAAAATTGCATTCTGATTCACCCCCCCCCTCTCAAAATTATCACCACTTCCAACACTCAAATGCGGTGTGACTTGAAAGATGATGTTCGAAGATGAAAAAGAAAAAAAATTTCCATCCATTTTTGAAAAATCAAGGTGGAAAACCAAAATTATATCGATAAATGCAGTGTTAATTGCAATAGTAGCTTTCACAATGGCATTTACTCTGCCAGAAGGCCTTCAGTCCAAAGACCCAACTCCCACACTGATCAATGCATTTATCTTCAAAGTGTTTGTGTTATCTAATACTTTGGCTTTGTGTTTTTCTATTTCATTAGTTGTTCTCCTCTTCTATGCACTTCTAGGCAACCAGACAGAAGATCCTCTGCTTACGGGCTTCAATTTCAATGCATTGTGGATAGCTTTGGTATCGCTTGCATTCACATTCGGTGCAGCGATTCACTTGGTAGTGGCATCCAAGTACCCATGGCTGGCAATACTTGTATGGGTTATGGTCTTCATTCTTCCTGTAGGGATATGGTTATTTTCTTTCAGTGGGAAACTGTACATGTTCAAGGAACATAAAGTCTATGTTCGCTACCTTTTTTTGGAATCATTCATGCAATTGATGGTCACCCTAGGCCAAAAAGACATGCCATGGGGTCTTTAGAGAATTTAATATTAATCTACATTTTGCATGCACTTGATATTGTTTTACTTTTAGTTCGTACCATGTTGGTTCAAAACCAAAAAAAGTACCTATTCTATATGGATAGATCTATATTCTATTTAGATAAATGTCTATCTTGATGGATAAAAGAATCTGCCATATATTCAAAAGCTCTGTATGGATAGATATGTATTCTATTTAGATAAATGCCTATCTTGATGGATAAAGGAACCTTTTAAAAAGAATCTATTTGATATCAATGGATGTTTATCTCATATAAATGAATATAGGTCACTTATTAATGGAAAAATATATCGTATATAAACATATTTTGTAATAATAAAGTATATATTTGGTATATGTAAATTTTAAAGTGAGAAGAGAAATAGAATTGAAAACAAAAAATAAGAACAAAAGAGAGACACAATTTTATAGTGGTCCGGCAACTGCCTACATCCACTCTGAAGTAGGGAATCAGTCTATTATTAGTCACTAGCACAATACAATCCAGTGCATGACTGGACACATTATTTATACATTTACATAAAGCCTTCAAGCAAAGAGTCATGAGAAGCCAAACAAATGCGTGACTGTTGGGCTTCACATTCCCAACAATATCCCACTTGAAGCCCTACCAGCACAACCATGCTCTGTGACATTCCCTACATTTTTAGTTCTTTACATGGCAATCGAGCCCATTGAAGATTTCAATTTTGTGAAACTTTGTTCACAAACACTTCGAATCAGTCTTCTCCAAAATAAATCAGAACTAATAACACTTGGCAAAATAACATCTTCAACCTCAAAATTGAAAACAATCTCCTCTTTTCGCATGAAATCCATGCCATAATCACCAGTTAATGGATCAAATGAGATCCCCAAATCAATGTGCTCCTTATGCAGAGCCTCCAAGTAAAACGCCACCTCTCCATCTTCCTCGGTTGCCATAATTCTATCATTCCCATTGACATCACATGGTTTCTCACCACCGCCATTATACTTGGCAACCTCAAAGAACATAGGCCCATCACTTGGCCCAATTGTCTTGATAGCATTACCTTCAATTCTAGCCGCTCCATCTCATATGGAATCTTCGGTGTCACATTTTTCCTCCTCAATTCCTAACTCAGTAAGAATTATATTGACCTCAACCAATTCCATCTTCAGCTCTTCATTTCTTCTCTTTTCATAAAACTCCCACTCTTTCACAACTTTCTCCTTTTCCTTCTCCATACAAGAAATTCACTCTCTAAGCATCAAAACCTCCCTTTTAAGGATCATAATTTCTTTGTTAAGACAATCCTCCCGATTCTTAGCCTCTTTGTTTTCTTCCATCTTTTTGCCAATTGTAGCTACAACTGCATCAAGAGTCGAGAAGGAAACAAACCTAGCTTCCTCCTCTGAATCCTTCTCTTTTGTCTATCCATCCCACCAATGGACACGATGTCTTGGCACCATCTCCACTCAATACTTCACCATGGTTCTGATACCAATTGTAAATTTTAAAGTGAGCAGAGAAATAGAATTGAAAATAGAAAAATAAGAACAAAAGAGAGACACAATTTTATAGTGGTTCGGCCACTACCTACATCCACTCTCAAGCAGGGAATCAGTCTATTATTAGTCACTGATACAATACAATCCAGTGCATGACTGCACACATTATTTATACATTTACATAAAGCCTTCAAGCAAAGAGTCATGAGAAGCCAAACAGATGCGTGACTGTTGGGCTTCACATTCCCAATAGTATAAACAAAAATATCTAGATTTACAAATAAATAGAAAGTTAATCTTGATTTCAAAAAAATAATAAAAAATATGTCATAATCAAAAACCTATCCTCGGTAATCTACGACAAGGATGGAGACTTTGACACCATCTTTTGGGGAGTGTGTGTGTAAATTAGGGAGTAATAAATCATTTTTCTTGACTCTTTTACCAGTCCAAAAAATGTGCTTCTCATTGTCAATGAACGTGTTGCTCACAGTCAATAATCTTGGGCTATAAATTTGTAAGCCCACACCAAAATAAGGTAGTGATATTTTTTGAGAAAAGACTGGCACGCAGAGGATGGGAGAGAGGAAATAGAGAGCAGTGGATAGAGGAAAGATAGATTTTTTCAAGGCACAAAGATAGGGAGAATACAAGGAGCTAGCTCATGTAGCTTTGTAGGAGAGTTGCCTTTCTAGACTTCATTAATCATACTAGGTTCCTCATTTTTTTAAAAAAGTTAAAGATATGAATTATAGGAGATCAAATGAGTTTTCTTTTGCAAATTATATACTGTTTGGATGTGCAATTTTACTGGTGATGAAATATTGAGTTTCTAAAATTCTTTATAGTTTTCTGATTAAAAACTTATTTCTCTGGTTAAATTATTTTTTATTTAAAAATATGTTGGGTTATGTTTTTCTTATAAAATATAGAGAACAAAGTTATGAATTAGTTCTTTAAATCTGCTCAAAATTTACATGTATCTTCCAGTAAGAAGTAGATCCACAGATCTGATTTTTCTTAGATGAAAATAAAACTTTCTTCATTAAAATTCTGGAACAATATGTATGTTAACATGATTTTAAACTGAGACTCGAAACTTATTTTCTTATCCTGCAACTTCAATATGATTACCAAAAGATGAAATTTAGAAAGCTTAAATTACCTATTTTTTTCAAGAATGAATTTTTATTTTTATTTTTATTAATTTCTGATAAAAGGAAATTATATATTGATTGAACGAAAAACCATATTCTAATCATTAAAATTTGACTACAAGGTCATTTTCATTAAAAGAAAAAGGGTAAATTAGAAATGGAATTGTTTGAATTATATATGATATTTCAGTCTTACTTTTTATTTGAGAAAAGATATCTTGGGGAAAGGGGTGCCGAATATGGGGAAACAGAGAAGGGTAAATATTAATTTCTTTTACCTAGCAGTAGAAATCTGGTGTAAAATTCTTAGGCCTAAGCTATGTAAACACATAATGGAATTTGTGTTGGTTATTTATTTTCTCTCTGCCATATATGTGTCAGTTTTACTTTATGTATGAAAAGTTGTTAGTTCATGGCTTACATCAAATTTCTTTCTGATCCATTAGTGACGAGTAGATAGATCACTCAAGTAGGGTCGGTGTGCTCTTCATTTGAGGATGAGCCCCAAGGGAGCTAACCACTCCATGGTTGGGCGAAATAAATGCTTGGATCACATTTTCATCTCTAGATTATAGATGGATGACTAACTGTCTAATGGCATAGGAGACATGAATATGTGGATGGACGACTGATAGTCCGATGGTATATATTTATGGATATCTTGTATCATTTCAACCTTTCAGACATATACTCTATTGTATTTGTATCTATGTACTTTGATTTTTTTGTGCGATAGTATGGTCGACATCCCTTATGTATTATTTACTCATGGTGTACTATTCAACAGTATGGTCAAATTTATCTATTATTTTGAGGATTTTCAACATTCTCTCAAATTATTGTAATTTCTTTTAAATAGAAATGAAATTTATTTTGTGGAAAAGTCTTTATATCTTGTAGACTTTGACTTTTGACTTTGACTTTCCAAGTTTTTCTTTGAAGAGCTTACGTGTCTCTTTGAGTAAGAAACGGTCTTTACATGTGGTATCAGAGCTATGTTTAAACACTTGGACCTTGGTCTACTATTGCTAAGTTGTGTACTCGTGCTTGGTGCAGAAATTGATTTTGTCACCACATGTAAACTTGAAACAATAACAAGGCTGGATCTAGCAATGAAAGGGTTAATGGTGAACCTAACCCAAGGCTAGATGAGATCCTAAACCTCTTGGAAGAATAGAGGAACCTCTTACAACAACAAAGTAACCATATGGAACAACTTGAATAGGATGCAAGAGGTGGACAGAATGAAGAGGCAAGAAGAAAGAGGGAAGAGGATCAGAGACTGGAAGCTCAAGGGAAACTAGATGAGGACCAGCGTTTGGAAGCAATGACGAAGGAAGAAGAGGATAGGAGGAATGAAGAACAAAAAAAACTGAATGCAGATCATGGAGCTATAAACATACCTAATAATAGAGAAAGAATAGCAGAAGAATTGAGTAAGGACCTCAAGAAGGTCACACCTCCTACATTTGATGGTAAGATTATTGGTGATGCTGCATAGGCATGGATAATATCCATGGAAAAGTATTTTTGTGTTTGTAATCTTTTAGGTGAACCCAGAGCTATGTGTGGTGCTTTTCAATTGGTTGGTGAGTATGGTACTTGGTGGGACAATGAGATGGCCGGAAAGAGGATGTAGCTTGGTGAAATTTCTTGCAAGGAATTCCTAGTACTCTTTTGTAAGAGGTGGCTACCTCAGTTATACTACGATAGGAAAGTTACTGAATTTAAATCTTGATTCAGGGAGTCTTGAGTGTCACTGAATACCATCAGAGATTCTACCACTTGGTAAAGTATGTACCACAATATTAGTAGGATGAGCGGTTCATAACCCACAATTTTATACTTGGATTACATCTGGAGATAGGATCTAAAGTTGATATGCATGAGCATAAGACTATGGACTTTTCTTGTAGGATGGCTTTGAGACAAGAGCAAAAATTAAAGCAAGTACCTTCAATCAAAGTGAATCAAAGGACTAGTGCTCCTCAAGGATTTAAGAGGAAGTTTCAAGATAATAAGTCAAAGGATACTGGTTAGAAACATATGCAGAATATTAGGGGTAGAGGCAGAGGTAATGCGGGAAGGAACAATAATGGTAACTAGAATAGAGAAAATAACATGAATCATAACAAAAGGAATAAGCCTGAGGGTAAACAGGGACCACGAGATGGTTTCTACACATGTGGAGGTGACCACTATGCTAGTGTTTTTCCTCAGCAATCAGCCCATAGAAATGGAAAAGGACCTCAAACTCAGCAGTACCAGATTCATGCAATCATGGACCATAGACAAGCTGAATTTCAAGGAACACCTATTCAGATGGTTGGTAAGATTTTTGGTCACGATATTTCTATTTTGATAGATACTAGAGAAACATAATGCTTTATAGATCCTAGATTTATTTCTAAATTTCTAGTTAGAGCAGGATATATGTTAGAACCATGGATGGTAGAATATGGAAACAAGGTAGAGCATAAGGTTGAGCAATATTTATCTTATAGCGAGATTGAACTTCCTAATTTTCAAACACAATTAAACTTGTACGTTGCACCTTTAGGTTCCTATGATGTCATATTGGGTAGCAATTGGCTACCAAATCATAAGGCAATAGTGAGCTATAAGGACAAGACAATTGAGTGCCTAGATGATTCTGGTAATCCTGTAGTACTTTTTGGAGTAAAAAGGTCTTTTGAGCTTAGACAGATTTCTACCATGCAACTAAAAAAGGAAAAGAGGAAGGGGTGTATGATGTATGTGGCTTATGTCAAAGATCTTGACACTCCTCCTAGTTTAGAAGATTTTCCTATTTTGCAAGAATTCAAGGATGTTTTTCCAGAGGATTTACCTGAGTTACCTATGAAGAGAGAATTTGACTTCTCTATTGATGTGATATTTGGAAGTGAGCCTCAATATATGGCTCCATATTGAATGACCACTACTGAAATGTATGAGTTGAAGGTACAGTTGCAAGAACTTTTGGATAAAAGGTTTATTCACCCTAGTGTTTCACCATGGGGACCTCCAATGATATTTGTGAAGAAGAAAGATGGTAGCTTACAATTGTGCATCGATTATAGAATGCTTTATAAGGTGACCATTAAGAACAAATACCCTCTTCCACAGATAGATAAATTTTTTGATAAAATGAAGGGAGCAACTGTGTTCTCCAAGATTGATTTCAGATCTGGATATCATCAACTCCACATCAAGGAGGAGGACATATCCAAAACAACTTTTAGGACAAGGTATGGGCACTATGAGTTTGTTGTCTTACCTTTTGGATTGACTAATGCGCTAGCCGCATTTATGAACTTGATGAACAATGTATTTAGGGATTGTCTGGAAAAAATTGTAGAGATATTTATTGATGACATTCTGATTTATTCTAGAAGTGTGGAGGAGCATGAGGAACATTTGTGGATAGTTTTACAACATGTGAGAGACAAGAAGTTGTACAGGAAGCTATCAAAGTGTTCTTTCTATAAGAAAGAGATTCATTATTTGGGTCATATCATCTTTGTAGATGGAATTGCAGTAAATCTTGTAAAGATCAAAGCCATTCTTGAGTGGCCAACTCCTCAGAGTGTGAGTGAAATTAGAAGTTTCATGGGACTTGTAGGTTATTACAGGAAATTTGTGAAGGGATTCTCCAAGATTGCATCACCTATTACATCTCTTCAAAGGAAAGGGAAAAGATATGAGTGGACTAATGAATGTGAGAGAGCATTCCAATTATTGAAAGAGAAGCTCACATCCACTCCTATCTTTATCATACCAGATCCTAATGGGTATTTTACAGTTATCATCGATGCTTTAGGTGAAGGTCTTGGTGGTGTGCTTATGCAAGATGGAAAAGTAGTGTCTTACAAGTCATGAAAACTGAAACGGTATGAGGTTAACTAAGTACCTCATGACTTAGAATTAGCAGCAATTTTTCATGCTTTAGTGATGTGGAGACATTACCTTTTGGGTAAACCATTTGATTTGAAGACAGATCACATGGGACTTAGGTACATCTTCACATAGCCTAATCTCAATGCTAGATAGAGACATTGGTTGGAGTTTCTGAGTGAGCATGATTTTGGCATTGAGTATATTAAAGGGAAAGAGAATAGAGTAGTAGATGATCTAAGTAGAAGAAGACACATTACGCTATATCTACTTCTAGGACTCGATTGAGAGAACATGTGTTAGAGAATCTTTTAGGAGATGACCATTATGATAAGGTTAAGACAACATTACTTGTAGATCCATCAGATCGTCATTCTGATGGATACACTATTGAGGATGATGGTATCATGAGATACCAAGCTAGGATGTATATTCCCAACCGAGAAGGGTTGAGGAAGGTGGTTTTAGAGGAGATGCATTGCACTCCATTTTTAGGACATCCAGGGGTAAACGAGATGATTGCCAAGTTGAGGCCATTATATTTATGAATTGATTTTATGAATCCTTTTTAAATTTATGAATTGATTTTATGAATCCTTTTTAAATTTATTTATATTTATATATACATGTACATATACACTCATGTACCAATTTTGATCAAACCTGAAACATGGTCATAATCAGTAGAAATCAATGGAATGTCATCGAAGCTTTCATCCTAAATTTCATCATTTGTGTTTGCAACATCTAGTGGAACCAAATTCCATTCAGTAACATATCCACATTTTTGGTTGATACATTCGTCATAGTTTTCAGAAATGCAGTCATAACAAAAGCATGAGTAATCTCTAGTGTACAATGACCACACATTACTATCCATACTCATAACTGAATGCAAGGATCTTGTTTTGTCTACTCTCTTGCATCCATGGATTTATCTTCTATCAACACCTAAACAATAGAGAGAGACATGTAAACATTGAAGACATCTTCTATCAACATCTTCTATCTTTCACTCAAGGATGGTGCAGATGAGTGGTACAAAAATTTGCTAGATAGATCAATTACTAGTTGGTAGAACTTTGTTGATCAGCTTATTGAGGAGTTTGGGGATCACAGAGATCCATCCTTTGCAACTCATGAATTAACCACTATGAGGAAAAATATGAATGAAATAGTAAGGGAATTTAATAAGAAATTTAACAAGGTGTTGAACAAGATTCCAAAATATATATGTCCTATTGACTCTTTTCTAATTACCTTTTATTTGAAAGCTTTTGATGTCAAGATGAGTTATGAGATAAGGTCTCATAACCCAACAACTTTACAACAGGCTTTCAAAATAGCATTGAATATAAAAAATAATAGAATAGTTGCCGAAAGAATTGATAAAAGAAATGATCCTAAGCTATTCGATCCTGTAGTCCCTAAAAAGAATAGTGAAAGTGATAAAATGGATGAATTAGTAAGTTTGATGAAAAATTTGTAACCAAACAAAAGTCACTTTCAAGTAGGAAGAGAGGATAGAAATTTCAACAGAAATGATAAGTACAGGTTACAGGACATGCCTTATAATACAAAATGGAAAGACGGAAAGCCTCTAAAAAAGCAGACATACACTCCAGATCCTCTCAAGAAAAATAATCATTTCATAGAGGATGAGTTGTGGTGTGAAATTTGTAAAATGCCTCACCCTCAGGATCAATGCCTTATAGCACAAAAGATTCTGGAGGAAGAAAACCAAGGATATGAAGAGAGGCCTATGATAAATGCTCTTCCATCCACACCCTTTTGGTCAAGAGATAGTGATTATTTGGATGGGGAATACATGCCAGACGAAAGCTACAGGAGGTTGGGATACCAACAGGAGCAGCAAGTTTTCTCAGATGATGATAAGAGTCCAGTTATTAGGAGGACAACAAGAGAAGAAAGAGAGGCTTACACTGTAGCAGCGATGGAACAAGTGCTTAGCAGATACCACTTGAGGAACAAGAATGTGAACTCAGGAAATGAACAAGCAGCAGGGATGTACAAAATTTTGAACAAGAATGTTGAGATAAAGAAAGCAAAGATAGATGCCCCTAAAAGGTAGGTTGATCAAACATCGAAGATAAGAAAACCCGTGGACAAATAGAGCAATGGTAAGGAAATTTGAAACTGTACTTCATTTATGTCTCAAGCATTATCTCAAGTGAAACTTTCTATCCCTCTAATGGAAATAGTTAAATTAACTGATTGCAGGAATGAAACGATCAAGTTAATAAATGATGTTGTTAAAAAAGATGCAAAGGAACAAAAAGATAATGAAGAATTACCAGTTATTTACCTAGGAACTTCTGTTAATGAAGATGCTACTAAAGTAGATCCTTTCTTTCTAACTTTATTAATAAACAATAAATTGGTTAAGAATCGTATGTTAGACTCTGGAGTAGCAGTTAATATTATGCCTCATGGGGTAATGAAAGAATTAGGAATGAGTGTGGATACTACTTATGGAAAGTGTTATGCTATGGACAATAGGTCAGTTCTAGTTATTGGAATAATGAAAAATGTTGAGTTTAAGTTCCCATCATGTCCTAAAAAATCTTATAAAATAAACATTACTGTTGTAGAAGTACTGCCTAGTTATGGAATGCTATTATCTAGACAGTGGTCTAATTTGGTAGGTGGAAATATTCAATTAGATCTATCTTATCCTTCTATCCCAATGAATGACAGGGTTGTAAGGATTGATAGAGAACCAAGATCTACTTACATCATCGAAGACGTTGATCCAAGCTAGGTTACACACTTCTGCCACACTGACATGGAGAATTTTCAGGTAAGAATTCATAAAAACCTCATTGAAAATACTAGTCCTATTGAAATATGTGCCAAGGAAAATAATGATCTCATGTCACGGAAAATGTTTTTTGATGGATCATGTAGGAAAAATGGTAATGGAGTAGGTGTAGTGTTTGTATCCCGAAATGGGAAATCTTTTAAATATTCCTTTTTGTTAGCATTTGAATGTACTAACAACACTGCAGAATATGAAGCACTCCTACTAGGTCTCAAAATAGCAGGTAAGCATGGTATCAAAATTCTTTCTATTTATGGTGATTCTAAATTAATTGTATCTTAGATTAGGGACAAGTTTATTAGTAAAAATCATATCCTAAAAAGGTACAAACATGAAGTGTGGGATTCCATAGAAGTTTTTGATGCTTTTTCGATAACATGGATAGATAGATCTGAGAATATTCTCCTTGATTTCATGGCTAACCTAGCAATTAAACATAATGATATCCCATGTGAAGATATTGTGCAGATAGAGATCAAACCAAGGCCATCAATACCTGATAACGTTCATAATTGGCAAGTCTTTGATAATGATAGAGACATCATAAAGTTTCTTGTGTGTGAGGAAAGGTACAAAGATCAACTCATTGATTTAAATGCTTATGTTGAAACAATAGATGAAAATGATACTTTATTTGGAAAATATGTAATTCAACTTAAAACTAATAAAATTCCTAAGGGACTTGTTACACTAGAAAAGATGTTTGATAGTAAATAATTTAGTGATAAGGTTAAAATGGAAAATACTAATATAGAGGAAGTGGAAAAGATAAATTTAGGAAATGAACACACTCCTAAAGAAATTTTCATTGGTAAAAAGTTAACTCCTAAAATTAGATCTGATATAGTTAGTTTGTTAAGAAAGTATAGACATGTGTTTGCTTGGTCCTATGACAATCTTAAGGCTTATAGAGAAGCCTTGTTCCAACATGAAATACCCTTAAGACCTGATGCAAAGCCTTTTAGACAAAGGCAAAGACCGATCAATTCAACTTTGGCTCCTAAGATGAAAGAGGAACTCATTAAGATGAGGGATGCTGGTATTATAAAGCTGATTAGACACTCTACTTGGGTTTCAAATTTGGTACCCGTTAGGAAGAAGAACGAAGATATTAGGCTTTGTGTGGACTTCAGAATTGTAAACATATCTTCATTAAAGGACAATTATGCATTACCAAACATGGAAACACTATTATAGAAAGTTACAGGAAATGAATTATTGTCCATGATGGATGGGTTCTCTGGGTACAATCAGGTTAAAGTTAAAGAGGAAGAACAATACAAAATAGCATTCACTACGCCATGGGGTACATATGTTTATGCAAGAATTCCATTTGGGCTTACGAATGTAGGAGCTACTTTTCAAAGGGCCATAGATGTGGCTTTTGAGGATTTCATGGATATTATCATGGTAATATATCAGGACAACATCATAGCTTATTCCAAGAAAGCAGAAGATCATTGCAAGCATTTAGAGAAGATTTTCAAAAGGGCCCTTGAATATGGAGTATCCTTAAACCCAAAGAAATGTCATTTTGGGGTTACTGAGGGTAAACTCCTTGGTCATATAGTTTCCAAGGAAGGAGTCAGAATAGATCCAGAAAGAATTGAAGCAATTGATAAAGTTCAGATCCCTAAAAACATTAAGGGAATACAATCTTTCCTTGGCCAGATCAACTTTGTAAGATGGTTTGTCCCAAATTTTTCAGAAATCATAAAACCTATTGCAAAGATGTTAAAGAAAGATGCAAGCATAAATTGGACAGATGAAGCCTTAGAAGCATTTGCAAACATTAAGAAAGAAATCAGGGAAGCGCTAGTTTTGAAGTCCCCTAATTTTTCAAAACCATTTCAGTTGTTCTCCTTTGCTTCTTTCCACACCATAGCGACAATTTTGTTAGAGAAAAATGATGAAGGATATGAACAACCAATAACATTCTTCAGTAAAAATCTACAACTTTTTGAGATGAATTATGACATACATGAAAAGCAAGCTTATGCATTGGTTAAATCAGTGAAATTATTCAGACCTTATCTGGTTGGGGCCAAGATCGTGGCATACATACCGAATGCAGCAACTAAGGATATCTTAAGGAAATCAGAGGTTACAGGAAAAAGATGTCGATGGATAAATCAGATTCAAGAGTTCGACATTGAAATTCAGATCACTAAGTTAATCAGAGGACAAGGATTGGCTAAGCTTATGGCAGAAACAAATTTGGATGCGGCGCAAGTAAACCAAGTAGATTTAGAAAGGGTAGAAATGAGTATCGAGCATTGTCCATGGTACACAGACATAGTATACTTCTTAAAACATATGAAGTGTCAAGAAGGTCTAAATGATAATCAGAAAAGAACTATAAGGTTACAAGCATCCAGATATGTGCTGATTCAAGGAGACCTATATTGGAAAAATAATGATGGTATCCTCCTATTTTGTCTAGACACCTATCAGGCCAAGTCAGTTATTAAAGATTTACATGATGGGGTATGTGGCGGTCATTTTTCAGCCAAGACAACAACTCACAAGATATTGAAAGATGGGTATTACTGGCCTCATGTCTTCAAGGATTGTTATGATTATGTTAGAAAGTGTGAGTCCTGTCAGAAGTTCTCTGGGAAACTGAAATACAATGGTGCTTTACCCCTTATTCCATTACAGACTGAAGAGCCTTTCAAAATGTGGGGAATAGACTTTATTGGGGAAATTGCAGATGGTTCAAGTGGAGGTCATAGATGGATATTGGTTGCGACAGACTATTTCACAAAGTGGGTTGAAGTTATACCCACAAGGCAGGCTACAAGCAAGGTGGTCATCAAGCTTTTGATGGATAATATACTTACTAGATTTGGAGTACCTTATAAGATTCTTTGTGACAATGGCATGTGTTTTAGGTCTAAGGAATTTTTAGAATTTTGTGAGAAATATGGCATCAACCTATCATACTCATCTCCATGTCATCCGCAAGGGAATGGTCAAGTAGAATCAAGCAATAAGAACATACTGAAGATTATCAGAAGAATGTTGAGTAACAATAAAAAAGCCTGGGACTCAAAGCTAAATCTAGCTTTATGGGCAAACAGAGTAACAGTGAAGAGATCAACAGATTTTTCTCCTTATGAGTTGGTTTATGGAAAACAAGCGAGGTTACTATTGAATAGTCTCTTGCCAGTATACAAATTCATTCAGGAAGAAGAGCTTGAGGATGTAAACTTTATGGAAGACCATTTGAGCTAGTTATTAGAGTTAGATGAGACGAGAAGAATAGCACAAGAAAGGAATATTGATCAAGAAAAATAGATTAAGACCTTGCATGATAAAAGAGCGTCAGATAGACCTTTCAGAGAAGGTGATTGGGTATTGAAATGGAATGCAAAAGACCAAGACAAAGGAAAACATGGTAAGTTTGAGGCATTATGGCTAGGACCTTACATGGTAGTTTCGAAAGTAGGTGAGAATTCATATTATCTACAAGACACCGATGAAGTCATTTAGGAATTCCCTACCCACGGTCAATACTTGAAGCCATTTTTCTCTTAAAACAGGAAGTATTCTTTAACTTGTATATTACTATCTTTATTTCATTTTAGCATCATGTTTCTTTTCTCACTATGGTCTGCTTTTCCAGAGATAACTAGGATCTCACTACATCCAAGCATGAATGCACATCCCCAATTGGAGCCACAGTTGACACCAAAATTTTTAGGATCTAAATAGACAAGATGTCAGGGAAGTATGGTGTTAAATTTTAGTTTTATATCATTTGCTTGTGTTGAAAAAATTAAAATAATAAAAGAGCAAATGTATTTTCATTTAGTAGATTGTTAATTGTTTTATTCTATTTCCATAAATGCATATTTAATTTTGAAAATAAATAATTATTATAAAAATAAAATAGGTTGAACAAAAGGCAGTAAGAGGGAGTTGAACACTCAACCTCTCAAGCCGACCTTTTTCCTACCTATCTACCCTTCTATCCCCTAACTAGTTAGTCTACTTGTTTTCTTCAAGAGGGTTATGAGAAAATATTTATTTATCTTCATTTCTATGTGCAGATGAGAAGTAAAAACAACCTTCTACACAGGGAGTTACCTCTTTCGTAATTATCTTTTGTAATTTAAATAATGTGATTACTATGTTATTTTGAGTATTTACCTAATTTTCTAATTTTAGGAAAAAGAACCAACCCTACCCCTAACCAGTTAGTCTACTTTATTCTTTGAGAATGAGTATGTACATAAATATATAAATTAAAGAAAGTATTATCTCTTCTTGAATTAAATATTAAAATTGATATTGTTTGTGAGGGAGAAATTTTAAATTTTAGGAGCACTAATCATGGCTTCATTTTAATTTGTGTTTCCCCCCCCCCCCCCCCCCCCCCCAAAACCCTAAAAGTGAAAATATGATATAAAGATTAAAATTGAAAATATTAATTTGTTAGGGTTTTGGTATGTTAATTCTTTGTCTTTTCCGTTTGACATTTTTCCTAATATATTTAACATTAATATTTTTACCAATTTAGGTGAGAAAGTTTTTATTAAATTTTAATGATGTACAATGTATATGTTTTTTTTAGGGTTGCCACTTATGTTTTAATTGCAAATCCCTAAAAGGTAACTTTCTTTATTTATTTACTTTAGGGTATTAATAATTTTATTTTACTAACTTTTATGAATAGGTTAATTCTTTTATATGATTGTTTTAGGGTTGCTTTTAGAGAGTTAAATCTTTTAGGTCCCCTAATCATATGTATTTTTCATAGTTATAATATTATTTTGTATTAAAAAGATTTTATATCATTAAGGTAATTATTTTATAAACTTAATATGAATTAGCCCTAAGTGGATTGATCTCATCATTAGGGTTAATTTTTTTTTTTTTCAATTAAGTGGATTGTACTCTTAAATAAATACATTATGATTTATTTTGAAATAAAAGGATAATTGTAAACATAATGTTTTTATTTACCTCATTATATAAATCCTTCATGATTTAATAATTATTGTGGTTAAAATATAATTAAAATTTCATTTTCATTTTTTTATTTATGATATTTATTTATTTTCAATTGATTATTAATAAGTAATAGATAGTTTATACAAGATTAATATAATACATATATAATGTTTTTTATTATTATGTTTGAGATGAACTAATATTGAGTATTTTGTGTGTGCAGGAAATTAGAAAGTAAACTATTATGCACGACACACATAATTATAAGGAATATTTTCCTGAACAACCATTGTTATGGTTGGTTATGTACATTTTAGGGTTGATTGTATAATTAGGTCCTGTGAAAGGGCATGTCCTGTCATGGGGAACCGTTGGAATTTATACTTATACTCACTCAAATGTAAGAAAAAATATATAATTTTATGACTGCAAAAACATATACTTTCTCATGGATTGAAACTTAATGTGTCAAGATCTCAGGCATGGATATCTGATAAGTGCTTATACCCTATTGATTATATAGTTTTTTTATGTTCAGTCAGTTTATTGGATTACTCTCTAACCAGGGTGTCCTATTATGTTTTCTATTTTATGCATTTATTTATGATCAGTTTATACAATTTGAATAATGATATCATGGTCTAGGAACTTGTTGTTGTTTCCTTTCGGGCTCTTAAGCTGAGTTAAAAACCATAGGACCTATTGTACGGATTATCATAAAGTTTTGTTTAAATAGAAGCTTATAGGGTGATGGTCTCATTCTACAGAAATGAGTTATCTTAAAATCATCTCCAGTTACTTATAGTATTGAATGTATCTGACTCTATTTTTAGTATTGTATCAGGCACTGGTCTATCTGTTCTTTTGAAATTGTCATTTATTTCTTTCTATGGAATCTATTTCTAATCTGCTATTTTATTTACAAAACATTAAATTAGGGTTAACATTAATTCATAGCTTTAACCTAAATATTTAGCCATTTGACAAATAGGATATCAGGTTTCTTTTCTTCCAAGGATCAGTAACCCCTTTGGAAGGTTTTTGTTATTTATACACATAGTTTGTGCAGTTAAGCAGTGTATCCGATTTAGGCCTACTAGCCTTGGTTCAATCGAACCAGAATTGCAGAGGCATCTATTGTACCTGTTAGTTGGCCTCAAAATGATCAGCATTTTTGAGCACCAACAGACTCTTTAATAGGACAGGAAATGTTGGTAGGTCTATATATAATAAAATATTTTCCAATTTTAAAAACAAGACATTACATTATTCAAATCAGCTATTTTAGATTTTAGACCTTAGATCATTCAATTGTAAAAAAAACCTAATAAAAAATAGCTCTAACAAAGTACAAAGATAGATTGGTAGAAAAAGGGTATTCTGAAAATAAGGTATTGATTTTCATGATATTTTTTCACCAATTCTTAAGCTTGTTTCTATGTGTATTGTTTTAGTACTAATTGTATTACTTGATCTTGAGTTAGAGCAGTTAGATGCTAAAACATAAAGATTTGAACTTCTTCAATATCACAAAAGAAATGTTTACAAACTCAAAAAATCATTGTATGACCTAAGCAATCATCCAAACAATGGTACAAGAAATTTGATTAGTTCAGATGAACCAAGACTACACAAAACATGAGTACGACCATTGTATTTACTTGAAACATTTGAAAAATAATTTATAATGATTAAAAGTAACACATTCATTAAACTTCAAGACATTGTGCTCAAAGATTCAGACTAATTGTTTTACATCTTGTCCATATGGTTCATTTCCTTTTGCTAGTAGTGCATTCATATTTTTCAAGCCTGAGTTCTAGGTCTAATTCTAGAAAAGAGGTCACAAGTTCAAAACCTACAAATGGTAGGATATGTACCCCTTGTTTGTAGTATAGTTAGATGCTTCCCTCAACAAATAGGAGGTAATCTAAAATTGCTATCACCAACTCGGGTGAACAATAGCAGAATCTGCATAGAATTTTCAAATATGAACAGACCAGGAAGCCAAGTATATGCATATATAAATTTGCTACCACAGAGATTCTCTAAATTGACAATTATTTTCTTATGCTCGTCTAACATGTTCGGTTATTTCAGACTTACTTAATGATTAACATTCTTTTCCTAGTAAGCACACGAAGATATTGGAATCATCCTCATAAATGGTGACTGTTTAAACACCTCTTCATACAACACAAATGTACATTAGTATGGAGTATATATTGCTTTCACAAAAGGTTGTACAAAAGTAGAACTATATTTTATGCTTTGTGTTTAAATTTTTATTTTCTGGTCTTCTTTCCTGGTAAGCCCATGAAGATATTTGAATCGACCTCATAAATGATGATTGTTTAAACACCTCTTCATACAACACAAAGGTACATTGGTATAGAGTAGATATTGTTTTCACAAAAAGTTGTATAAAAGTAGAACTATATTTTATGCTTTGTGTTTAAATTTTTATTTTGTGGTCTTCTTTCCAACTAGTTTTGTTTATGATAGATTAGGGTAGTTTAGTTTTTGTATGATAGAGTAGAGAAGATCTTATGTGTTTAACTTATTTTGATTAGTAGTTGTTGTTCAACTTTTTAAAGGATCAATTTGTAGAGCTGGAGTGACCCATGGATATTTAATTTGGCTGCTTATTTTTCAAGGAGACATTTTAAATAATAATTTTTAAAATAATTTAATAATAATAATTTTTGCAAGTAAAATTTACATAAAAAACTAGAGGGAAAGAAATTTATGGAGTTACATAGATATTTTGCAATAAGCAATTCGTGTCTATTTTAAAATCCTTGTTTTTCTCACAATAGACTTCACTTAGTAAACCTAGGTCATAGCAAGTGCATTCATGATATACTAAAAAATATCTCTATTTTAAAAAAATGTTGCCCCAAACCATGCTCTATCCCATATTCCTACTTGGATTCTTAAATACTTGGACTTGATGTCATTTTATTCGGTCAAGTTTGGTCTCTAACTATTTGGTCCTTAATGCTAAATGCTTTACATGGTCTTCACTAACTTGTGTGGAATGGTCAGTAGCGTGATCTTGATTACAACATTGCTCAAGTCTGGCTTTGAAAGGTTGTGGTTCTTTGGTTGATTTTGACAGATGACAGCTGAACTTCTAAGGATGGTATATCAGTAGTTGGTTGTTGTATTTCTAAAATTTGTGATGATTCATCTGAGTATAGATGATTTTATCTATATTTATCATTTCATTCTCTAGGGGATACGGGATTGGCTTGTCTTATTTTATTCTTTTGATGCCTTGAATTGAGCTTGAACATAAGTTTTGGTTCTTTTGATGATCTCGATGGATGTTAGTAGTACTTTTGGAGGTTGGGTTAGGACTACTGTAGATCATTTCATTTGGGTAGTTGGTTGATGTGCTTCTAAACTTTGAAGTAATTTCTTTTAATGTTGACATGTTTAGATGGTTATTTTTTGTACTTCTCTTTCTAATTTGTATGGGAAATGTTGATTATTTTTATTTGGATACATCAACCAACTTCCTCGCTCACTTGAAGAGTCACTCATTTGTGTGACTTTTTCTGGCTGAATCTTATGAAATACTGGTTGGATTTTTCTATCTTTTTCTTACTCATCTGATCATCTATATTTTGTAATGGATAGTTGTTTTCCTTACATCTATTGGGTGTTTCTAAGAGTTTACTTGTGATGTTTTCCTTTGTGATATAATTTTTTATCAAGGTCATTGGGTTCATTTCTATTATCACTTGTGCATATGAGAAATCCATATCAGATTGATAATACATCATAGCATTTAGTGCCTCTTGTTCATTTATTAGCAAATATTTCTAATCTCACTCTCTTTTTTGGTGTCGACATGATTTATATGAGCTCTTTTGTATGGTATATATTGGTGCCTACAGATTTTTATCTCTCACTTCTCTTGAGCTCTCTATGTTATTGATTTTATTATGATGTGTGTATCGTTGGGCTTTTGTTCTAGTTATTAACATGGAGTATCATTATATTTTACCTCCACTTCTGTGGAAGATACGGTATGAATCGGGGTTTTTCCATTGCTGGTATCATGGATTTTGTTGCATTTAAAGCTAACAATTATTCTCAGAATTAATTTTGTTATTTTTAAGAATGCAATGTGTCACGGTGGCCTGATGTTTATCAATGATGGAATGGTAAAGCTGATATACAATATTGACTTCGCTTTGATCTTTCTTGCCCTGGATTGTTTCCTAGCATTTTGTACTATTCTGATTTATTGTAAATTATGTGCTGGAGATTACATATTACACATTCCTCCTCTACGGGTTAGTGAGCCATCCCTGACTACTTCTTTTCTGCTCTAGGTAATGATCAACACTTAGTTATTTCTGATGCACTGTATACATTGTAGGTAATTCAAAGCATGTAAATTGGTATCCTTACCATTTTGGGGTCTTGTACCTTATTTATGGGTTGGTTGGGTGGTCTCACATATTGTACTAGGTTTTTTTGTATTTGGGGATGGAAATGTGTCCTATTAATGTAATCATTTTTAGATGTAATGATATGAATTTATCAAAATTTGCACCACACAAGTTCAAGAGTTTTTCATCTTTGATATGAATTTACAGAAATTTGCTACACTCAAGTTCAGGATTTTTTCATCTTTCTATTTTAAATAGAAATTATTATATGTTCTCGAGTAAACTAATTATTTCAAACTTTCAATTAAGTTCATAAGCTCTCATTTGTATCTGAATTGTTCTGTAAATAGGTTTTTTGAGCTTTTTAAGAAAAAAGGGGCTAGTTATTATATATGTGTCAATAATTTTTCATTAGAAAATGTTAATTAAAAGTCCTTTCAAAAATAGTCTATTTGAACTAGTTGGAGTTGGTAAAAAATAAGTAATTAGAAGAATTGTGTAACTTCATCGAAACATATAGTGCATAGTTATGAATCCCCTGGAAATAAGCACTTTTTTACCCTCACACACATAATGAATTCTCCAACATTCATCTAACTACCAAGAAGCCAAAATAAAAGTTATTAGTTCTCAAGTCATCCAGTGTAAGCTTCCCCTACAATTAGAAGTATTTTTTGAAAATTACTTTATAAGCACTACATAACCAATGATATCATATGTCTATAATCTGTAGTGAATAATACAATTGTTTCTAGGTGAGATCTTTTTTCAACTTTCCAATCACACTCTACGATCCATCATAATATAATAATAAAGAGACCAAGATAGAAAAAAAATTACATACATGAAAAAAAATATCTACACAATCTAATCCAAAAATAATTGAATCACTCTATAATCATAAATATTACAATTTATTTGTTCCTAAATTCAATTGTCTTAATTTTTCAATCAAAATTTTAGTAAGTATAATGTTTTAAAAAATTGGAAATGAAAAAAAAAATTCCAGACAAAACCCTAAAATTTAATCTGTTAACATGTTGTTTTCTTGAATATAACGCTTAAAATAAGGTTCAATCAAGGCGTGGTGGAAGGGCAAGATACCTTTGTATTTTCGGAAGACAACATCATGAAGAGGAGTTTGGCCATTGCTTCTAGTGTAGATATCATCAAGCATAACAAGGAACAATCTACTCACAATGTTAGTATCCCTTCCTCAGCAGCCTTGAAAAGAGCACTTTCACCATGGAAATTCCTATGTTGCGTCACAGTGTAGTCTTCCCTCAATAGAAGGGAAACTATATTCTCATGTCCTCATCGTGAAGGGTTGTATTTCCCCATTTATTAACAAATCTCAATAGCTGAGCTCCCGCCTCAACATCTTCTTCAAAATTTTCCACCAACTTCATCACGAATCCCATGTGGCCATTGCAGGTAGCGATGTGCAGTGTTGTGTTTTCCTCAAGGCTAATACCCTCAAGAATTTCATCGACTAAAAAGTTGTCAAGTGTATCCAATTTCCCTAGTTTAGCAGCTTTGTACAGCTCTGAATTCATTTTTCTCTATACAATTTATAGAACCACTCTTACAGTGAATTTAGAAAATCCCTATTGGACTCAAGGGTTGCCAAGAAGACTAGAACCAAGGTATACATGGTGAATATGGTTCAATGGAAGGGTAAGCAAGATTCAGAAGAAAATTGGGTCCTGGATATTGAATTTCACAAGTTAGGCATAGATCCTAACTTAGTTCCATCAATTGAAGCATGACTTCTTCTTGTTAGGGGAGAATGGCGCATGAGCACCAAGGATGAAAGGCCCTTCCTTATTTTGTTTTGTTTTTGTTTCTTTCCTAGTTGTCTAGGTTGATTAGGAAAGTATACAATTTTTTTAAGTGTTTAGAGTTGCGAGGATAAGATCTGGAGGCTTGTTTGTTCCATCCACTCATTGTATTTAGTCCTAAAGGACATAGGAGTCAAATGGTGGAATGAACCCTCTAGATCCCTAGGAGGTTAAGTTTAGAGTGTTTTGAGTCTTAAAAGTCTAGTTAGAGTCTAGGTGAGTTGGCCATGATGGTAAAAATATCCCAAGTCAATTTGGTTAGGAGGTAAGGAAAAGTTGCTCATAGCAACTTTGCATTTTTGCAATTTTTGAAAAAATTGCTCGACAACTTTTAAAAGTTGCTTGACAACTTTGCTCACAAAGAAGCTTTTGACCTAAATGATGGAATGGGTTAGTTAGGGTAGTTGATTTGAGGAGGAAGATATTTAAGAATATCCATGGTGAATTCATGAGATTGGATGATTTTTTCATTAATTTCTTATAGACTGTGTGGCTGTAGATAGTAACAGTGACTGTGTAATCCATTTTGGAATTGAAACATTTTGTAAATAGCATAGAGTTGTTTGAATTTATAGTGTAATTATCTTCTTATGGTGATCTAATAACTCTGTGTGTGATTTGTTTGTAATAAATTTTTCATTTAATAGTTTCTTTTAAGGTTTCCTTAAGTTTGTGGTTCTCTGGTTGAGTCTGGACTGTATATAGTAAGATGGCCTCTCGAGATTCTTAGGACCATGGAAAAAAAAATGTTCGTGGTTGGTTATTGTATATAGTTTTTATTTTTGGTTTGATAGGAGAAGTGCTAGGAGTGGATTATGATCTCTTGCCCTAGGCAAGCTTGGCAATAGCTCGGCTAGGGAAAAAGAGGATCAAAGTTTGAAACTTGCAGGGTTGGATTGGTTGAAGCAATCCAAGAGTTGTTGCATGTTGAGATAATGGAAATAAAATACTCCAAGAAATGGTGGAACTTGGTTCCATGTTTTCATCGGTCTGAGAAGGCAAAGCCAGAATAGAGAGCTATTAGCCCTATTTTTAAGGACTGTATCCTTAATCTAGTAAGAAGTTACTCTACGAAGGACTTAAAGAACCCTCACCTTGAAAATATATTGTAAATGTGAAAAGGGTATCTAGATCCACAATTAGTTTTTGGGGTCTTTAAAAAAAATGTTGGAGAAATCTCTAATTTGTAACTAGATAGGGCTACAAGGGGCAACTAGGCCTAATTCCTAGTTTTTAGGAACCCAATGGGAAGAAGGGTGGAGAAGGGTTCTAAACTTTAAAGATAGTTTTTATTTGACCTATAAATATTGAAATTCAACCCTACAATCCATTATGAGCAAGTTGGCATAGGTGGTTACAAAACCCTATGTAGAATTCAGTGAGTATTGGCACACTTTGTTGATAGGAAAATCTTGGTTGGAAGGGTAGTGATCTTAGTGAGTTACCCTTGGGATTAGGGTTGGAGAAGGCCCTATAAAGGTCTATTGAAGAGGCGTTTAGAGTGAGTCTTGAATTGAACCCTAGTTGATGACCCAAGATTCCTATCAATGTAGAGAGGAATAAATATTTGATTGGATCATAAATGTTGTGACCTTTTCAAGCTTTGTGGTATTTCTTTTACAGAGTTTAGGGAGGAAAAAGAGGACTTTTAATAGACACTTCATTGGTGAGATTGATTCCAATTATAAGGTGATTATCATTATAAGTTATCTTTTATGTTTTAAAATTTCTTATTAGTCTTTATGGATATAATTTGTGTCATGGTTTAAAATTCAAATGAAATTTTGCACATTGTCAAAGTCAAGCTATATTATTTTAGAATTGAGTTTTTTATTTAGTGGTTTATGTTGAATATAAATAAATCACAACATTGATTATTCTCTTTGCACCAACTCTCGTAACGTCATAGAAATTAGAGGAAAATTTGGTTTTGAGGGGATGTAATACTATATGTCATTCATTAATTGATTCATTTAGCCAAGGGATTTAGTCTATGAAATTTGATATTAAATAAATTGGTTGGGGCATACTCTTTCAAAAGAAAATCTCTTCTGCTTGAAAATAAGATTTTGGTTTTCCTTCTCCTCAATTGGAATGACCATGTTTAGGGATTCAAAATGTAACAACCCAATTCATCTATCTTGAGTATTATTATATTTTTATTAAATTTGGGTAACCATTCATCTATTTGTTTAGAATAGACTGTTAACTCTAGAATTTGCATCCTAAATCCAAGCGCATAAACACTTAGAAATTCTGGAGAACATGGGAACAATCACGAGTTTCTGGGTAAACTATATGGGTGATTGAACCTCTGAATTCTAGGCCGGTTCCTATCAAATATGGAATATCACCTCTTGATTGAAAACTTGATGGGGAAAAGAGAGAAAGATTAAAATTAAATGGGAAATTGGGTGATACACCAAAACTTGGTACAGATCTATTAGGATCTTCAAACCGGCATTCCTAATTACAAAATCACTGAGCTGCATTTATCATTCTCTACTCAACATAAAGGTTGACTAGAATTCATTGCTAGGGTTTAAACCACAAACAATAAAAACTGACAACAAACTTACATATTCTACAAAAAAAGGCCTAATTTTTAACAAGATAGGAAAGGAATCAGAAACAACTCACTTTACCTGATTACATAAAATAAAACACTTTATGTAGAAAAGAAGAATAGGACTGGACTTGATACTCAGAGATGATGAAATCATAAAAGCCTACTTTATTTCCTTCAAAATCTATAAAAATGGTTACAAAAAAATAGAAAAAGGGCAAAGGAACAATTTTCTCACTTAACACCTCTTTTTTCCAAAACTCTGAACCCCTTACAATGAATATAGAGCTCGAATAAATAGCCTTCAAGGCTAATTCTGAAATGAGAGTTCCCCTGAAAAGTGCCTCTAAAACTGATAGGTCTCCTCAAAATCAAGCCCAACTGATGCTTACATGCAGGTTCTAACAAGCCCTCCAAAATTTTGACTCAATCCCTAAATTTAAGGCATAATTGATGCCATAAAATAAGCCTTAAAGACTAATTTCGAAAATGAAACTAGCTCTAAACTATTGGTCCTTAATGTTGATATCTTTTCTCTAATTTACATCTTTTACACACTATACATCAACATATATCAAAGAATATATTAAAATATTTAAAATATATTCAAAATATCTAAATTATATTCTAAAATAACCTAAGATGCAAAAACCCGCTCATTAACTTAGAAAACATGCATAAACTACCCCTTCGAAAATCTAACTTATGGTCAACATGACCTATTGCAAAATATCTTCATGTTTTAATTACATGTGATGTCGTGGTATGTTGAGTAATGTTTTCGTACACTGTAGTGCCTTGCGGACTCCAAGCTTTGTTAAATTTTGACAAAGGGCTTTCTATTTCATCTTTTGTGTCTTCATACTTAGATATTTTTGCACTTTGAAGAGGAAGACGTAGGGTTTCTGCTGCCAAAATCTCTGAAGCTTCTCTCTATTTTATGAACTGTTGAAGGCTCTGTTTCCTATTCGTTGAGCTCGTGCCTTGCTAGTAATTGGTTTCTTTATGGGCTTTTACTAGTATTGTTGATACGAAACTCAGCTTGGCTGGAAAGAACTACGACTTCCACTAGTATTTCATACTTTTCTATGTCTCTTATCCTCAGCATGAATGAATCTTTGAAACTCGGCTTGATTTTTCATCTCACTGTTATTTGAGCACGGGTTGTAGCTGAAAGTCCAACTTTGAGATAAGTGCTTTTACTTCCTCTTTCATAAGTTAAACTATTGTAGATCTTGAAATCGCTTTTACCATTATTTAGTTTAGATTAATATCTCTAGATTTCCATTTTGAAGCTGTACTTGGCCGGATATTAATCCTTTTGTTAATGTTGAAACTCAGGCCGCAACCTTTTGATTTGACTAGACTGGCAGCTCAAGTTCTAACCTTGAGATTGTTTTATTAGAAACTCATGGCCTTGATTCTGTGCTTCCTCTTTTATGCGGTCTCTTTGAAAACTCTATTTGAGACTTTTATATTATAGGTTTGGGCCTTTGGGTTGCTATTATTATTTTAATGAAAAACTGTGAAATGTTACCTCACTTTGTGGCTCAAATCCATGCATTGTCTGTACCAATTTTTGTTATCTTTCTCTTATGGCTTGGATGATGAGTTCTAGTGCCTTTGACTGAAAGTACAAGCTATATATTTGCATTGGCCTGAATTAGCTGGAGACTTACGGGCATTCACCTCTATTGCCTGTTGGAAACTTTCATCTTATAAAATCTTAAAGCACTTTTCCTCTATTTCAAGTCATGAATGAATAATGTGCTGTGATAAGTGAGGCTCGCTGTGGATGCTCGAGCAAAGACCCTATCCTTAAAAATATTCCATCCTCCTCTGGATTCAGCTTGCTATCACATAGGCTATGTTATTGATTCATTGAATTCGAGCTTGATGTAGAATCCCTCGGTTTTGTAATCTCATTCTTCCAATTTGTATGAATCTTCATTTGAGACTTGGGTCTAATTATAGAATGAAGACTTTGTTCATTCTGAATTCAACCTAAGTTGGAAGCATGACTTGATCACTTGGAATCAGCATTTGTTTGAATTGATACAAGAAGACTTCATTCTGTATTGAACCTGCTGATGTTTATTATAATTCTTTTTATTTATATTCAGCTGCAGTATTCACTATTATAATATTGCTATCTCATCCCTTTTAGTTTAGCAACTTTTATAGTATTTGAACATACTGTTGTGAGGTTTTCACACCATCGCCCCAAAATATTTGGGGACCCCCAATTTTTTTTGAGCAAGCCTTGGCAATTTTTCCTAGATCCGAGAGTTTGGGTGCCTTAGCGAATTTTGGGTGATCTAGAGGTTTTGGAATGAGAATTTTACACCTCGGATGTTTTTAAAGTGCTTGGGGGGGTATTGCTTATTTTCACCTTGTGCGAAACCTTGGTTTTCCTAAACAGTTGATTTTGTCTCCAAGCCAAATGAAATTCGATGAGAAAATTTTGTTTTAATATTTGGCAGGATAAAATTACAAATTTTAGACTTGATTAAATTTTGAAAATTGATGAAATTGAATAACTTGAGATTTTCAAAATTTAATTGTGAAATTGGATATTTTTGGGAAAATCTTGTAAATTGTTGGTGGAGAAAAGTGGAAATTAAATAAAAATTTGATATTAAATTGCCAAATTTGAGTTTAATTGCCAAATAGAGATAATAAATTGCAAAATATAAAAAATTAATGGCCAAATGGAAATTAAATTGCTAAATGATATTTTTTGGATTGCAAATAATAAAAAAATAAAATTAAATTGCCAAGTGGGATTTTCAAAATTTTAAATGAGAAATGAATAAATGAAAATTTGAAATTGCTTGAATTGTGATTGGCTTGCAAATTTTAATTAATTTTGGTGAGGTTGTTGAGATTAAATGCATTTTAAAATCATATTTTTGGGCTGAGTGTTTGTAATTTAGAAATTTAATTTGGGCTCCTTTGTGTGTTAAATTCAATGTATTTTAAGGCCTAAGAGGTGTGAAATTCAAGGCAAGTTATTGGGTCTACAATGGGGAAGGTTTAAAGCTATATTAGAGGCCTAAATGACCTTTTTTCAAAATTTCAATTTTTGGGCCTTTGATAATTTCGGATTTGGCTAATTTAAATCCATAATTTTGCACAATTCAATGCAAGTGGCTTTCTTAATTTAAATCTGCCCTTTCCTTAAATTAATTTAATTTTTTGGGGCCATGGCTTGGTTAATTTCAATGTTTAGGGGCCCCATATGGATTATTTTTTTTGGAGTGGCCCAATTTCATTTAAAAAGAAAATCAACATGCTATTGTACAGATTTTTGTTTTTGCAATGGGCTAGCCCAATTTTAAATTAAAATTAAATACCCAAGGCTATGTGATTTAATGCATTTAATTTGGGTTATATGTTTGGCAATTTAATTAATTTTATTTTCCCTCCAATGCAGGTCAGCCCTATTTGAAGAGGCAAAAAAATTAGTATAAAGGGAGGGCTTGTCTCCTCATTTTCTCATTCATTTCTCACTTGTCTCTTGGCAGCCAAGGAGGAGCTCTTGGAGCAGCAAAAGAGTGAAATTTTGCAAGGAGTGCATTTTTGGTGTTGTCTTCTTCTTCTTTGGAGGAGAATTTGTTGGTGTAGAGGAAGATCAATTTGACTTATTTTCTTAATTGTTATCTTTCCTTTGGTCACTTGATTGTTTGGGTGTCGGAGACAAGCTCCGTTGAGAGAGAGAGTTGGCTCTTTAAGCTGATTACTCGATCGTCGTGATTGGATTTTTCCCCTCTTCTTGCTTGCTATGAATCACTCCATAGCGGATGCTAGTACAAGCAAGAATCCAAAGGGACTAATACCAAAATAGCTGACGAGGAAGTTATGATGCCCAAGACCACTTTCTTCTCGAGACTAAAGTGAGTCCGAGACACTAACATCGGTACCATTGACATGATACAATTGAGGAATAGGTTGAAAGAGGCCAATCCTCTATGGCAGGAAGAATCAGTAAAGGTGGAATTGTGTAAGGAGGAGTTCAGTATACCCCAGCAGTGGATTTGGTGCAGCTAGGCAGGGCTTGGCCCTTGGTGTGAGCTAGTTTGGTTACAATTGAGATAAGAAGACTATGAAGGCCATGAAGGTTAAAGAAGGCAAGAATAATGAAGGAGGAAAGCGAGAAGATAGGTTGATGGGGTTAAGTTTAATTTCAAGGTGGTGGCCAAGAGCAAGGCTCTCAAATTGCAAAGAGGTTCACATTCAGGCAAGCCACCGAGGCCAAGGCAGGATTACCCCAAGTGCATGGAGACCTCACCCTTTCAAGGTCAGGACATCAAGTACAAGCAAGTTCAAGTGGTGATGAGAAAGTTTCTAAGGACAAGCTCAAGCATCCAAGGCTTCACCTCATCTCAAGGATTAAATAAATTTATAAGATAAGGTTGATGAGGTGGCAATTTCATGTGCATGCAATCAAATCATGCCAAGTGTCCTATGTTCTCATTGGTTGACAGATTATTGTAATTTTCTCATTGGCCCGCAAAGTTGGTGCCCTCATGTAATTGGTTGAAAATTTGTAACCCTAATTAGGGTTTGTAAAGTTTAATCTTGGCCCTTGATTTTGCCTCTTAATCTTGGCCACTCGTTGTAATTTCAAGCCTCTATATAAGGCCATTTGTTCTCATTTGTAAAGGGAGTTATGTTGGAGAATTGTTGCCAAAATACTATCAAAATTGTTCTTTATTCATTGTTGTGATTTGCATGGTGGATATACATGATCATTTTGGTGTATTGCATGTTTCTTCTCATCTCTCAAATTAAAGTAGGATTTCATTTCAAAGTTGTTAAAGTAAGAATAGAAGTAGATGGCTAGTTGTATGGTGATATTGGTGAATGTTTGATAGGGATCTATATACTAGGCCACTAGCACCTTAGCGGCTTGTTGAGGAGCCTTGTGTGGTAATCTAGTCTCATTCCCCTTGAATCATTGCATCTATGGAGGTAGAGCTGCTGGCAAGCTTTCATTAGGTTGATCCCCGTCCATTCGCCAATCTTTCCATTCCTTAGGAGTAGTAGCAAAGCAAGAAGTGGTTTAGTAGTGAGAAGTTGGAGAAATAAAGTTGAAAGTGGTAAATTGGAGAAAGTCATTGAGTATACATTGCAAAGCTAGATCTCATCATAGTGAGAATTTGACATCCTCAAATGAACAACGTAAGCCCGCCGAAGTGATTACCAGCAAATCACATTTATATAACTAAGTTAGTATCCACAGGTGTAAGGAACCTTGGAGTATTCTTATATACTTTTCAAGAGAGGGTTGAGTGTTTGGTACGCCGTATCAAGTATTCAATTGCTATATGTTATGTAGTGGTACAAAACTCACATCAACACATACCTCCAACAACATTTATTATCTTCATTCTTGCATTTCCACTCTATCATTTGATCTTATCCTGCCATGTGATATTCAGTTTATAGATCATTGATTTCAAATATGACAAATTTATAGCACATATTTCTACTTTTAGCAATGAAATCTTCTTATGGGGTTCGAGCACGGGCTCGTGACACCCATAAGAAGAATTTATGTGACCTTAATCTTGATATTTCAGTACATGAACAATAACTGATTAGTAGTTTGTATCCTCATTTTGACATGATGTAGCTATTTTTTGTAAATGGACACTTAATGATAGCAAATAAATAAATTGTGTCTTGTTTAGTCTTCAACCTACACATGAACAATAACTAATTAGTAGTAAAAAAAATTGATTTTATTTATGTCTCCTCCTTCTGTACCAGTCCTTTAATGACTGTCGGGCATCTTGTGAGGTTCAAGCATATCTTCCTTGATTTTCAACTGTATATTCCCTTTAATATCTTGTTTTTGCACTAGAGTTTATTCAGTTGATATGCAGTTCTGAAAGTGTGATTTGCAACATGCTGGTTTTAGGGATTTATGCATTGTTTAGATCCAACTTGGATCTAACTACTCTTTCTCTCTGTGATGCAGGAGCATACCAGATGAAGATTTTAGGATGAAGATAAAGAAGAAGACATGAAGATCCAGATGGTAGATTATTAGCATACTTAAAGACCTCTTCAAGGCAATGCTTATATCCCTAAAAACTCCAATGCTCCTTAAACACTTTTAGCATTGTACATCTTCTGTATATTTTGCAATTTGAAAGATGTAATCCATGAAGGAATACTTGTTGACTACATTCAGTTTTGAACGTACAATGTAATAATTAGTTATAAATTTGCAATTTTGAGCATGATCAATACTTAGAGTACATAATCTGATAATATGAATGCATTTGAAATGTATTTCATCTTCATAAACTGAATAGTAATTTTCTAAAAGGTGTACCTTTATGGACTCTTTTGACATTGATAGTTGTCATTCTAGATTGTATACTTTATTTTCTCATTCTGTATTCAAGTGATTCTGCGATTTAGGACAACAACTTATTAAGTCCATATTGCAATTTAAAAGTGAAATCAACTTACCAATTTAGTATGCAAACTAAATAGGTAACATTTTTGGCAACCTCTCAAGGATGTTTTCTTGCTGAACAAAGCAGAGCAATTGCCTTATGCAATCCATTTGGGCACAGAGTCTTGAACTTTTGTAAAATTGAACCTTTTAAACCTTGAAGAACTAGAAAATACTGAAAACTCAAACACACCACTCAACTGCAAAACTAAAACTGAAACTAAATACCTCATGCTAGCTGTTTGGAAGTTTATACCTGTCTACCTTCAACATCATCATATTGGTGATATGCTAGTTCTGTGAGTGTCTTTACCTCGTTCTGAGGTGTACATCTATATGATGATGCTAATAGGATATAGTGATTGATTTGTAAATAACTAGCATGAAGTAGAAAACAAATTTGAGTCCATTTTCTGAATTGTGTCAAGACTTTCTCCTAAAAATTTGTCTTCTTTTTGAAGTCTGCAAGCTGTTAGGAAAGGTCATGGATGGCCTATTTTGGAGTGTGGACATTGCACCTAATTCAAAACCTTGGAATGTCCAATGTTTCACATTAGGATTAATGTATACATTTTTGAACAATTCTGCCATGAAGTTGTCTAACTTGCAGCCTTTAGAAAACTACTAACTACTAACTAAAACAAACTACTGACTGAAACTGAAATGTGCCCAGCACTTGGAGAAAGCAAGATAAAACTAAAAACTTCTAACCTACCTTAAGATAACCAATCATCCAAGCCTCAGATACATCCATTAACGGATTGATTGAAATAGCTTCCTTTTCTCACCAATAATGGATGAGATGCATGCATACATGCAACTAAGAAGATATGCAATATAACTCAAAGAATCTGAAACTCCTAAAGCATATCTTGAACATAATAGACTAGATCACATACCTCTTGGACTTGATTAAAATCAATGCAAATTTGAGGTAAATAAATATGCTAGATCTTCTCATCAATGACTGAGAACTCAGGCACAAGCTCCATTCTGGAAAGATACCTGATTGGACAACCTCTTAAGAATGTAAACTTGGGGCTCTCCTTGTTGGTTTCTTTACTTTCATCTAGTTCTTCATGGTTGTCCTGCATTATTAACAGCCAAGTCAATTCCTCTTCTATGGTCAAAGGATCATCATCTTCTGTCAAGTTAGCTAGGAGCTCATCAAAACTATTGATCCACTAGGAATCAGGAGCACTTGGTTCCAGCTTGCATTCTTGTACAAAATCTTTAGAAGGAATGTCCTCCAAAATAGAGTAGCCTTGAATAGGAACCAATTCTGACCCCTTAACAACAAGCTTCTCACAGAAGTCTTCAATAATGTTGTCAAAACATGCTTCTAAGCTTTGGTTAGCCTCTTGGTCTTGAACACCTTATTGTACTGAACTGAATAGAATCTCATCTTCCTTCTCATGACCAACAAAAGAAGGTAACTCACCAAAGAGAAGTACAACCATCTCTTGCTGGTCCAAATAGTCTCCTTGATCTTGAGCTTTTGCTACTTTTTCTATTAAATTTGAAACAAAAACCTCCCTCTTAGCTTCTTGATGTGAAGATGACTCATATGGAACCATCTTGACAATTTCATAATCATCTATATCTGATTTTCTTTTATGCTCTTGAATAAGGATAGGCTTTAATTCTTCATAAGGCTGCAATTGCTCTATCATAGGTGTTTGTGCTAGAAGGATATCACTAAAACTTGGGAATAAAGGCTTAACTGGCTCTTTATTCATAGGTTCTCTGAACACAGGAGTTCTCCAACTTGGAACTTTACATTCAATAGACTTAGGAGACTCACCTTGCCCAAAACGCATGAAGCTTGGAATTTTAAGCTTAGGAGCCTTTTGTTCAGCCATTTGTAATCTCATCTCTGCTTCCTTAACAACAATTTGATGATCAAGCTCTTCTTCCCATTGTTTCATTTGTTGCTCATATGGTTGATCCTCATTTCCTTGCTCTTGATTTGGATGAACAAGCTTACTAGGCTCATAAGAATTTTTCATTTTAACACAGTCCCAGCTTTGAGGCTGATTGGAAATACCTGCATGTTGATTAGGCATAAAATAGTCTCCTTGGAACTGGTTATAACTCTATGTTTTCTACCTTTGATCCCATGCCCATGATCCTTCTTGTTGGAGAGCCTTCTCATAAGCCTGTACAAGGGTATATTGACCGGGTGCATACTGAATATACTGATAACCTCCGAAGGTATGGTAGCTTGGACTAAAAATAGTCTTAGGATGAATTTCATATGGCTGATAATTCTCCCATTGAGCACTATTCTCATGATAGGATGGTGAGTATTCTTGTTGCCCACAATAATATGACATTTCTATTCATGTAATAAGCTAAAAATCTGAATATAAAAAATGATTTGAAAAATACTAGCACTTGACCTTGTGAAACCAACAGATCTTTTGTTGCAGAGTCATCAGGTATGTATTTGAATCCTGCCTCCAAAGGCTATAACACTGCTATCCACACCAAAACAATGATGATATGAAGCTCAACCAAACTATGAAATAGTTTGGTCCCACCGGGCGTGCCAAAAATTGTTAACTCCAGAATTTACACCCTAAATCCAAGTGCCTAAACACTTAGAAATTCTGGAGAACATGGGAACAATCATGAGTTTGTGGGTAAACTATGTGGGTGATTGAACCTCTGAATTCTAGGCTGGTTCCTATCAAATATGGAATATCACCTCCTGATTGAAAACTTGATGGGGAAAAGAGAGAAAGATTAAAACTAAATGGGAAATTGGGTGATACACCAAAAATTGGCACAAATCTATCAGGATCTTCAAACCGGCATTCCTAATTATAAAATCACTGAGTTGCATTTATCATTCTTTACTCAACATAAAGGTTGACTAGAATTCATTGCTAGGGTTTAAACCACAAACAATAAAAACTGACAACAAACTTACATATTCTGCAAAAAGGCCTAATTTTTAATAAGATAGGAAAGGAATCAGAAACAACTCACTTTACGTGATTACATAAAATACAACACTTTATGCAGAAAAGAAGAATAGGACTGGACTTGATACTCAGAGATGATGAAATCAGAAAAGCTTGCTTTATTTCCTTCAAAACCTGTAAAAATGGGTACAAAATAACTGAAAAAGGGTGAAGGAACAATTTTCTCACTTAACACATCTTTTTTCCAAAATTCTGAACCCCTTACAATGAATATAGAGGTCGAATAAATAGCCTTGAAGGCTAATTCAAAAAATGAGAGTTCCCCTGAAAAGTGCCTCTAAAATAGATAGATCTCCTCAAAATCGGGCCCAACTGATGCTTACATGTAGCTTCTAACAAGCCCTCCAAAATTTTGACTGAATCCCTAAATTTAAGGCATAATTGATGCCATAAATTAAGCCTTAAAGACTAATTTCGAAAATGAAACTAGCTCTAAACTATTGGTCCTTAATGTTGATATCTTTTCTCTAATTTACATCTTTTACACACTATATATCAACATTTATCAAAGAATATATTACAATATTTAAAATATATTCAAAATATCTAAATTATATTCTAAAATAACCTAAGATGGAAAAACCCACTCATTAACTTAGAAAACATGCATAAACTACCCCTTCAAAAATCTAACTTATGGTCAACATGACCTATTGCAAAATATCTTCATCTTTTAGTTACATGTGATGTCGTGGCATGTTGAATAATGTTTTCGTACACTGCAGTGCCTTGCGGACTCCAAGTTTTGTTAAATTTTGACAAAGGGCTTTCTATTTCATCTTTTGTGTCTTCATACTTAGATATTTTCACACTTTAAAGATGAAGAATTAGGGTTTCTACTGCCAAAATCTCTGAAGCTTCTCTCTATTTTATGAACTGTTGAAGGCTCGATTTCCTGTTTGTTGAGCTCGTGCCTTGCTAGTATTCGGTTTCTTTATGGGCTTTTACTGGTACTTTTGATATGAAACTCAGCTCAGCTAGAAAGAACTATGACTTCCACTGGTATTCCATACTTTTCTATGTCTCTTATCCTCAACCGTGAATGAATCTTTGAAACTCAGCTTGATTTTTCATCTGGCTATTATTTGAGCACGGGTTGCAGCTGAAAGTCCAACTTTGAGATAAGTGCTTTTACTTCCTCTTTCATAAGTTAAACTGTTGTAGATCTTGAAATCACTTTTACCATTATTCAGTTTAGATTAATATCTCTAGATTGCCATTTTGAATTTGTAGTTGGCCAGATATTAATCCTTTTGTTAATGTTGAAACTTAGGCCACAACCTGTTGATTTGACTAGACTGGCAGCTCGAGTTCTAACCTTGAGACTGTTTTATTAGAAACTGATGGCCTTGATTCCGTGCTTCCTCTTTTATGCGGGCTCTTTGAAAACTCTATTTGCGACTTTTATATTATACGTTTGGGCCTTTGGGCTACTGTTATTATTTTAATGAAAAACTATGAAATGTAACCTCACGTTGTGGCTCAAATCCATGCATTGTCTATACCAATGTTTGTTATCTTTCCCTTATGGCTTGGATGATGAGTTCTAGTGCCTTTGACTGCAAGTACAAGCTATATATTTGCATTGGCCCGAATTAGCTGGAGACTTATGGGTATTCACCTCTATTACCTGCTGTAAACTTTCATCTTATAAAATCTTAAAGCACTTTTCCTCTGTTTCAAGTCATGAATGAATAATGTGCTATGATAAGTGAGGCTCACTGTGGATGCTTGAGCAAAGACCCTATCCTTAAAAATGTTCCATCCTCCTCTAGATTTAGCTTGCTGTTACACAGGTTGTGTTATTGATTCATTGAATTTGAGCTTGATGTAGAAGCCCTCAGTTTTGTAATCTCATTCTTCCAATTTGTATGAATCTTCATTTGAGACTTGGGTGTAATTATAGAGTGAAGACTTTGTTCATTTTGAATTCACCTAAGTTGGAAACACGGCTTGATCACTTGGAATCAACATTTGTTTGAACTGATACAAGAAGACTTCATTCTGTGTTGAACCTGCTGATGTTTATTATAATTCTTTTTATTTATATTTAACTATAGCATTCACTGTTATAATATTGCTATCTCATCCGTTTCAGTTTAGCAACTTTTATAGTATTTGAACATACCTCCAACAACATTTATTATCTTCATTCTTACATTTGCACTCTGTCATTTGATCTTATCCTGCCATGTGATATTCAGTTTGTAGATCATTGATTTCAAATATGACAAATTTATAGCACATATTTCTACTTTTAGCAATGAAATTTGCTTATGGGGTTCGAGCATGGGCTCATGACACCCATAAGAATATTTTATGTGACCTTAATCTTGATATTTCAGCACATGAACAATAACTAATTAGTAGTTTGTATTGTCATTTTGACATGATGTAGCTATTTTTTGTAAATGCACACTTAATGATAGCAAATAAATAAATTGTGTCCTGTTTAGTCTTCAACTTGCACATGAACAATAACTGATTAGTAGTAAAAAAAAATGATTTTATTTATGTCTCCTCCTTCTGTACCAATCCTTTAATGACTGTAGGGCATCTTGTGAGGTTCAAGCATATCTTCCTTGATTTTCAGCTGTATATCCGCTTCAATATCTTGTTTTTGCACTACAGTTTATTTAGTTGATATGCAGTTCTGAAAGTGTGATTTGCAGCATGCTGGTTTGAGGGATTTATGCATTGTTTAGATCCAACTTGGATCTAACTACTCTTTCTCTCTATGATGCAAGAGCATACTAGACAAAGATTTTAGGATGAAGACAAAGAAGAAGACATGAAGATCCAAATGGCAGATTATCAGCTTACTTAAAGACCTCTTTAAGGCAATGCTTAGATCCCTAAAAACTCCAATGCTCCTTAAACACTTTCAGCATTGTACATCTTCTGTATATTTTTCAATTTGAAAGATGTAATCCATGAAGGAATACTTGACATTTAGTTTTGAACGTACAATGTAATAATCAGTTATAAATTTTCAATTTTGAGCACGATCAATACTTAGAGTACATAATCTGATAATATGAATGCATTTGAAATGTATTTCATCTTCATAAGTTGGATAGTAATTTTCTAAAAGGTGTACCTTTATGCACTCTTTTGACATTGATAGTTCTCATTGTGGATTGTATACTTTATTTTCTCATTCTATATCCAAACGATTCTGTGATTTAGGACAGCAACTTATTAAGTCCATATTGCAATTTAAAAGTGAAATCAACTTACCAATTTAGTATGCAAACTAAATAGGTAACATAGACATTTACTCAAATGAGATACACATATTTTCATAAAGAATAGGTATCAGTTTTGACTAGAGATTTGGATTTATTGGAACCATTTGAGTCATGAGTCATTTATTAAGGTTAAATTTCTTTTATTGGAAGTGCATTAAAGTTATTGTTTTTCAAGAATTCAATAAATCTATTTGATATTTCTCTCAATTTATGGTATGGGAAGAATCTTATTCTTGCCTAGAAATTTGAAATCTTAGAAACAAGCACAAAATGTCTACAAAGACTCTCTTTCAATGACAAAACATCCAATGGTTCTTTATTTTTCACCTATCGTCACCACTTTTCTTATCCATCTTAGACTTAATTTTCTACTTGGTCTTTCTTACTCTTCCTGAGAAACATCCACACACTTTTTCTCTCCATCATGGTAGCACACATTCTCACTTGGCTAATTTATTCACAAGAGTCACTACATAGCCTCTGTTCTTTCATATAGCCACACCACTCTCCTATATCACACCTTTCAATATTGATTTCATTGATTCATATTATTGATGTCCTTATGTTTCTTGCAATGGAATCTACCTTCTAACTTCCCAACGTATTTCATATTATACAATTACATGTCTCCTTTGCTACACATTTCTTCACTTTGATATTTCCTCTCTCTCCTGATCCATTATCATTACTCCACCAACCATTCTATGATCGAGTCCTTTATTTTTTTGTGCCCCCTCCTCTCCCTACCCACAACCTTTTCTTTTCCCCTCTATGCAATTTATCACACCTTCATTCCATGAAACATATCCCTCTATTTATTTATTGTTACTACTTTTCTATCCAATTCACCTCTCTCTATTGTGCTACATAGCTTGTCTTGGAGTTTTGTAAATTGCTTCCCATAGTTTCCTTTCTTCCCCCTTCAGTCCCAATAATCCCTTAGGATTCCATGCAATATTTTCTTAGGCTTTTCTTTTCTTTTCATATTCTTTTGTATCACATACATTCTTTCCTTACTACCAACTAGACATGAAGTATGCACAAAATAAGGGATTAGATAGGGTAGTATGTAGGTATCAAGGTCAATGACAACATCTGAAAGGATACACCCACAAGTTCTACCATGGATGCACTAACATCGTATGGAATATCATCGAAGGATCTATTAGTGTTGAAATCATCAAACAAGTTGGTAATTAGATTATCAAGAAGAGAATCCATGTATGAGTTGGTGGATGTTCACAACCTAGATTCCAAAGCTCCAAATTTCGCATACACGTCAACTATGGAAATGAAGATTACAACATCTACAAAATTCTTTACTAATAAATAGATATACTATGTTCCAAAGCTCTCCTAAATTGAAGAAAACAAATTGAAAAATATTTTTTTGTTGATGTCAATTGTCAATTCACTCAGGATGCTCCTCAAGCAAATATACTAGCTAGGAAATTTGTAAACATAGGCTCACAAAATGGGTTTAACTAGTAAACTACTCTTCTAGGTTATAAACAACCTATAACATATCCCCATTAATTTAGGTACATCAAATTTATTCTTCCTTTACTTCTTCCAACACTTAGTTGGCACTCTTTCCAATCTCGTATACCAAGTATTTCCTCTTCTTCTCCTTTGTCTCATGGACTCATGCCCATCATAGTCTGACCTCCTCCACTAATAGATCTCTCTTCTTCTCCTCCAAATACTCTATACTCTCCTCTCCTTCATATAATATTGTCCAGCACAAACCAACCAACTTGACCAATATCCTATAGCATCATCAACTTGCTCTACATGCAAACACTCAACACCGATATGCAAATCTACACTTTCAGTCTCTCCTATTTTCAACCTTGTAAATAAAGGACAATTGAACTCAAAATATTCACATTTACCTCATTCTATTTCATTTCCCCAACATCCTCTTCATTTTAATCTTTACCATATACAACCTTTTCACATTCTATTGTTGCAATCACATCTTCTTCATCATCTTCAATCACCATGGCTATAAATTTCTCTGCTACTACACTAAACCAGTGTTCAATCCTTTTGATCTCTTCCTCAAGTTACTCTTTCTCTTCATCATTTTCCTCATGAAGCTCTAGATCTTTATGCATCTCTAAACACTCTATCTCAGCCTTACGCTCATTTGTTGTATCCATGTCCTCCAAAGGACATTTCTCCACTGTTGCAAATTTCTTTTTTCATCTCTTTCTTTATCTCCTTCAAGGCATCTCGCACCTCTTGCCTAAATTTATGTGCTTCTCTCTCAAAAAAAAATCATCTATCTCTTCTTTCTCCCCTTTTCCATCATAAGGATTGTCAAAACCCAACAAATAACAAACCTTTGCTTCTTACTATTCTCCATCAATAGCTTCAAGTCTTTATATCTCTCAACATTCTAAGATTGGACTTCACACCTACCCCATTTTCTCAAGCTCCTCTCATACTCTTATCACTTCACTTTCTCAAGTGTGAACTATGGTTGGTGATATGTTCACATGAATTCACTCTTCACCCATAGGTCCTCACACAAACTGTCACACATTTAGTACTCTTCTTTTGTACAACTTCACTTTTCACCCTCACGTCCTAGTGTATAATACCTCAAGATCAACAAACTATCAACACACTCAAGACCACTGGCTCTGATACCATTTGAGGCAAAAATAAATCCTTTTCTCGCCTACAAATTTTAAATCTCATAAACAAACACAAAATGTTTGCAAATACTTTCTTTCAATGACAAACCAATTAATAGTTCTTCATTGTGCACATATCCTCACCACTCTTTTTCTCCCTCTCAGAATAAATTTTCCACTAGGTCATTCCTTCCCTTCTTGAGAAACACCCACACAGTACTCCTCCCCATCACAACCACACACATTCTCCCTTGGATAATTTCTAAACAAAATTCACTATGCAACCTCAATATTTTCGCATAACCACACCACTTTCATAAATCACAACTTTCAATATTAATTTCATCAATTCGTACTATGAATAGTTATAGTGGTAATTGCAAAATTTGGCAAATTCTTTTTTGATGTATGATTATAGTTTGTTCTAAAGCTTTCCTAAATTGATGCAAATGAAAAAAAAAAATTAGTTGATTTGATGACCAATTCACACGGGATGCTCCTTCATCAATTTCTCCTATTTGAAACTTGACTTGTAAATTTAAAATTAATGAATTTGGGTTTATTTTATATTTTTTTTAGAAGTTTATTATTGGAGTTGATAATGAACCCTGTAGCTGTTAGAAATCATCTGCAACCAAAAACATATCATATTTGAAGAGAGAAACTCTGATTGTGTGCTATACAACATTGAGAAAGATTATTTCAAAAAACCCCCTGCCATCTCAATAATGGTCATATTCTTCCTCTTAACTGTTTCATTTTGTTGTAGATAATAGTTGGTTGTCAACTCTTTCTTAATGACTTGAAACTTGCAAAAATTCACAAACTCAATGGATGTACATACTCTCCCTCTCTATCTATATAATAAGTACCCTTATATCCTCCTCATTTATTTTTCTTTTATTTTTTTGTTTAAAAATGTGTGATAAGAAAAGAAAGAGTTGATTTATATGCAATAAATACAAAATTATGACAACAAATATAAAAGAAATACTTACAAAATAAGAATTTAGTATCATCAAGATGTCTACAACATTAACTTTACTATTACACCAAATAGCCTTTAGAAAACATACTTGAATTTCTAATCATATTATGATGTAAAAGTAAAACAATATTAAGTACATGTAAAATGTACATTAATATTGAATTTCTTGTGGCCCAAAGCGACCATCAATTGCACAAAGGAGTCCAATATAAAGAACGGACATAGAATTTATGCTCCTTGAACATGTACAGTTTTCCGCTGAAAGAAAATAACCATATTTCCACAGGAAGAATGAAGACCATAAGCCATACAAGTATTGCTAGCCATGGGCATTTGGGTGCCACAACCAAGTGAATTGCTGCACCAAATGTGAATGCAAGCGATACCAAAGCTATCCACAATGCGTTGAAACTGAATCCCGTAAGCAGGGGATCTTTTGTCCGGTTGCCCAGAAGTGCATAGAAGTAGAGAATAGCTGATGAAATAGAAAAACAGAATGCCAAAGTGTCAGATAACACAAACACTTTGAAGATGATTGCATCAATCAGCGCAGGAGTTGGGTCCCCAGATTGAAGACCTCCTGGCAGAGTAAAAGCAACTGTGAAAGCTACTGTCGCAATTAACACCGCGTTTATGGATATAATTTCAGTTTTCCACCCTGACTTTTCAAAAGTAGACGGAAAACATTCACTTGTTTCATCTTCGAACATCATCTTTCGACTTGCACCACATCTGAGGAGGTAGTTCCTTATCTGCAGCAACGGCTGTGATTTTTAATTTCACGTCTTGGACTGAAAAAGAAAGCATAATATTCTATAGCTAGATAAATTTGAAGAGCTTATCTAGCTGTTAATTTTTGTATATATAACTCACCCCAATAAATAGTTGTGGATCTTCCTCTATCTTTTGTATGGCCAAGTCTAAGGCCGTATGTCCATTGTTGTCAGCACAGTCAACCAAGTTCTTTTCCATGACGGAGGATATTATAGTTTTGAGACTATATCCAACCCTGTAAAATATTTTTGATGCATTCATCACAGTCAGGTGAAGAGCATTTCGGCCATCATTGTCTACCATTTCAATGCAAAGATTGTTGTGTTCTAAAATCTTTTCTACCAAATATGCATTCCCCTGTTTGGCTGCAAGATGAAGTGCTGTTTGCCCATTTTGGTCTACTCTGCAACATAATCTCCGTCATTTTTCAAAAGTATTTCCCCAATTTGGCTGATTTTCTTCAACTTCAACTGTGAAACTGGAAGTACTGCTGGAACTAATGCTGCTAAGTGGAGTGGTGTTCTATCGTGCTCATCTGCAATTCTAACAATTCCAGGTCTCTGTAACAAAAGTTTCTCAATTACATCTGCATGTTTTGAAAATGTATAATTAGAACATTAGAAGTATTAAATTAAAAATTGTCAAAATAAATTAAAAAAACAATTAAAATAAATCAAATTCTTTCGATGTTAACTGTGTAAGTATTGTCTTTGTCAGTGTTTCTTATTGGTCTTTCGTAGAAATAGGAAATGTCGATGTAAACAAAATTTAAAATAGAAAACTGTCCAATTTATCTTCGTATACTGTGGAAACATCATACTGAATAAAATAAATCTGCCAGTTAATTTGAAATTAATTTTTCTCATTACAGCAAGGCACAGAAAGTTTAAACGTACGGATCTCTCTGCACGTTACCGTACCTTTGTCTATGGCTAACATTTATTATTTGTCAATATTGTACAGAACGGTCTAATTGCACTCCAAACAACACTTTGATATGAACTTGTGGAAATTTGCAGCACACAAGTTCAGGATTTTTTCATCTTTCTATTTTAAATAGAAATCATTATATGTTCTTGAGAAAATTAATTATTTCAAACTTTCAATTAAGTTCATAAGCTCTCATTTACAGCTGAATTGTTCAGTAAATAAATTTTTTGAACTTTTACATTTTATAATACTAAAAAAAATAGAGGAAAAGGGAACTAGTTATTATCCATGTTCTAATAATCTTTCATTAGAACATGTTTCAAAAATCATCTAGTCGGTAAAAAATTGAGTCACTCTATAATCATCAAATATTAAAACTTATTTGTTCCTAAATTCCATTGTCTTAATTTTTCAATCAAATTTTCGGAGTGTATCATTTACATATGACTCAACATGTTTTAAAAATTTGGAAATGAAAAAAACAAATTCCAGACAAAACCCTAAAAGTTACTCTGTTAACATGCTGTTTCATTAACAGAAGGCTTAAAATAAGGTTCAATGGAGGCGTGGAGAAAGGGTAAGATACCTTTGTGTTGTCGGAAGACAGCACGATGAAGAGGAGTTTGGCCATCGCTTCTGGTGTAGATCTCAGTAGGCATAACAAGCGACAATCTACTCACAATGTTAGTATGCCCTTCCTCAGCAGCCTTGAAAAGAGCAGTTTCACCATGGCAATTCTTAAGTTGCGCCAGAGTGTAGTCTTCCCTCAATAGAAGCGCAACTATATTCTCATGTCCTCCCCTTGCTGCATCGTGAAGGGCTGTGTTTCTCCATTTATTAACAAATCTCAACAGCTGAGCTCCCGCCTCAACATCTGCTTCGAATTTTTCCACTAACTTCATCACGAATCCCACGTGGCCATTGCAGGCAGCGATGTGCAGTGCTGTGTTTTCCTCAGGGCTAATACCCACGAGAATTTTATCAGGTGAAAAGTTGTCAAGTGCATCCACTTTCCCCAGTTTAGCAGCTTTGTACAGCTCTGGATCCATTTTTCTCTATACAGTTTACAGAACCGCTCTTACAGTGAATTTAGAGAATCCTTATACAATTTAGAGAATCACTCTAACAACAAATTTAGAGAATCGCTCTAATAGCAAATTTAAAGAATCCCTATACAATTAACAGAACCCCTCTAACCACGAATTTATACACGTATAAACTTGGGTAGCTCTGAAACTTCCTGGTCTCTTCATATTTTAACATTATGTGCAGATTCCACTCTTATTCACAGAAGTTGGTGGAGCATCTATTTTGTGATAGTCAACAAATTTGTCCACCAATAGTTATGGGGTCAGGTTAGTAAGCGTAGAGAGATCACCAACACGTTTTTTTATTTTTGGTTGAGGACAGGATGCACGTACTGGATTCATAGCAGTCGAAGACTTTATGCGGAAAAATTCACACCACTTATTTCACATCTTCTGCGATCCAATTTACTTGTACTCTCCTCAAACCAATAAGTACAGTCTGAAAGTTCCAAGCATACCAATATAACATGCATTAGAATGTAATTACGTAATTGAGATTGGAGGTCTACATCCAAGAATTAATGAAATTGCACACATCGTCATTGACTCGGCAAACATTATACCTGCTCCACCAACTCGGGTGGATATAAAGAGTGGAATCTGCATAGAATTTTCAAATATGAAGAGATCAGGAAGACAATTATAAATTCGCTACCACAGAGGTTCTCTAAATGGACAATTATTTGCTTATGCTCGTGGAACATGTCTGGTTATTTCACAACTTACTTAATGATTAACATTCTTTTCCTGGTAAGTCCACGAAGATATTGGAATCGATCTCATAAATATGACCCCACTCTTACTCCGTCCATTTCCCTTCATAGAACTGTGGCCGTTAACTTATTCAAATTCAAACTGCGCAAAGTACAGTGGATTCACGTGAGCATTTGATCTTAATCTTCACTCAACTTCACTTTTATTACACAGACATGTCTAGGAAATGTGGGCACCTTTTCCAGCATGACAGTATAATCCTACCGCTCTGAAACGTGGGTACCTTTCCAGCATTGCATGTGATAACGCTCACAACATTATCTGGGTAGGGGAAAGGAGCCAAAAGGTGAGGGGTCTAATATGTAATATGTTAGTGGATGTGCGTGGGTCCTATACGTGTGAACCTGAATGTCAGAAGGTGTAAGGTAAAAACATATAAAATTAAATTCATAAAAGTAACAGCCCACAAAATGCACACATAATGGTTAATTAGCTGATAGGCTTTCCATGTGAGTACGCAGGAAAACCTGTCTCACGGCCTCCAAACCTGTCTCACGCTCGAAAACCACCGATAACCCGTTTTCCTGTACGAATGTGGTTTGGGTGTTGCGTGCAACCATGTAGAGACAGACTCTGTTGACCATAATGTCTTTTATCGACTCCCTGGTGTTGCCATGATGAAAAGTACTTGATTAATTTTTTATCTGCAGACACAATGACATCTGGAGTACCCGCTTCTCCACCCAACTGGAATTTGTGAGTGAAGGAATGGAAACTGTGTAAACGGGTGGAAGCTGTGCATAAAGCATTAGTGACCTTGGGTGAAGCTGTGGAGACGAGTGAAAATTATGTGTAGAGCTGTAGAAAATGGGGTGCAAACTCGGGTGGAAATTGTGCAACAAGAATTAAAGAATTTCATGTCCAGATTTAGGGAACAAATTGAGAGATTATGGTAGGATGAGAAACTTTGCAAATCCCCTGATTTATATAGCCCCACTGGAACACGGAGTGGGTTTTGGTGAACAAATAATGAATTTGAAGAAGATTTTGTTGGAGAACGGGGTGAATGTGGTTGGAGTTACAGCCTCTGATGGAGCGAGCAAATCCACATTTGCTGCAACTTTTTGTAATCATGCTGAAATGAGAGATAAAAAAACATCTCTTTACAATTTATGCTATTTCAGCTGCATAAATGTTTACAAAACATTTTTTTTTAATGCTTCTGAATTCTATATTAGCTGCAATTTGTGCTAGTTTTGCATTGGGTGTTTCAGTAGATCAATGAGTAACTATCAATTATGTTTTCTACTAGTTGTTGTCCCTTGTATTTGTAACTCCTTGGATTAAGCCCATTCAGATTAACACTGTATGTGTAACTCCTTGGATTTATGCCCTTTTCAGTTTGATCTTGTATTTGTAGCTCCTTGGATTTAATCCTTTCAATTTGATTATGTATTTGTAACTCCTTGGATTTAAGCCCTTTTAGTTTAACCTTTATTTTTATAAATCTTTTGATTTATGCTCTTTCAGTTTAACCCTGTATTTGAGCTCTCACATGATTTGTGGAGTACTTAAAATAATATACATTGAGGTTTCAAAAAACCCAAATATCCTAACTATCCTAAAGACCACGTGGAAAAAGATTCTTGGTGGAATGGCACCTAATTTTAAAAATGTTCAAAATGCACATAAAGAATTACTATTGAAAATTAAGTCAAGAAATCAACCAATTCTTGGTGATTTTGGATGACATTGGTCAACAGTCCACCTGGAAAAGTTGTTGTTGAAGAGAAGCAATGTAAGACTCTAGTAACCACTAGGGATAGAGAAGTCATCACTTAGGGGCTTGACACACATATTAATGAGCTACCATTGTTACAGCCGGAGCATGCTCTGTCACTTTTTTGCCACTATGCCTTTGACAAAACTTTAATTTCAATTGGTTGATAAACACTTGCTCGAAAAGGTAACTTGCAACTCACAATGCCTCACCTATTCTTCGTCTTACCACAATATCACTTTGGTCTATTTTTATTGTTGTCAAATATAAGAAATGTGCATCCATTCTGTTCTATATTGTTTTTGAACAATAATACATTCTTTGATATATATTTTTTTCTTCTCCTTCCCTTTTGGAAAATGTCATGTTGATCTCTTTTCCAAATATTAAATAGTCACTTGAAAATGATAGTGAACGATTCAAGCAATAAATAGATGTACTTTTAGCTTAGTAAAATGCAAGGGTGGATTGATGTGTGAAAATTGGATTTTCCATTTGCATTGTAGGTTGACATTCTACACTTAATTATATGATTTGTGCTAGATTTTTGTAGATTAGTTTATTCTCCATCCAAATTTGGGTAAATTATTTTTGAATGAAAATATGAACTCCACTGGCTTGCCTTCAAGATTTAAAACTCCATCTATATGTGAGAAACATATTGAACACTTGTTAGAGGCAATGTTTGTTTGTTGTTTTCTTTCCATACGTTAAGGTAGACTACTAGACACCTTTTTCTATAATATCTCTAACTCAACAAAGGGAGTGCAAGGAGTACTAGGGTTAGTCTTCCTGTGGCTACTCTTTTGCTTGACTCATTGGCTTTGATTAAAGCTTAAAAAAATTTCCAAGCACATGCTTTGTTTTTAGTTTTTGAAGTTGTTGATGTTGACTCCACATGTACTTATGGTGAGTTTCAATGGAGTCATCGAAATCATTCTTCCCTTATGGATGTTGTTGATGATTATGATGACCTAGAGAGCCCTGCATCATAATCTTGTATTATTGAGCAAATGAATTTACACAGTGAGCTTGATGTATGTTCTAATTTTTTGTTATATTGAATGTGGAAAGAAGATGACTGCGTTCACTGGTATAAATGCTTTGGTTCCCACATAAATTCAATTTATTTTACAAGAACCTATGGAAGAAATTCATCCAATCAATTGAATTTGACATGCACATATATCAAAGAACATAGAGAATCCCTAGATAATTTGATGAAAGAAATCAGTGGTATCTTGCTTCACACGACAATGAAATCCTTCTCTAGAGTAGGAAAAAGTGATATACCATCCTCTGCACATTCCATCATTCATTCGGGTTCTTATTTTCTTGCTGCTATATTGATGAACTCCATTGGCTTGTCTTCAAGATTTAAAACCCCATCTATATGTGAGAAACATATTGAACACTTATTACAGGCAATGTTTGTTCATTGTCTTCTTTTAATATGTTAAGGTAGACTGTTGGACAACTTTTTTCATAAAATCTCTGATCTCAATATAGGGAATGCAAGGAGTACCAAGGTTAGTCTTTTTGTGGTTGTTCTTTTGCTTGATTCATTGGTTTTGATTAAAGCTCCAAAAAATTTCCAAGCACATGTTTTGATTTTAGTTTTTGAAGTTGTTGGTGTTGATTCCACATCTACTTATAGTGAGTTGCGAATGGAGTCATCACTAAGTCAACATGCATCATATTTGAGTCTGTTGTTTATATTTAGTATTTTACAGAAATCATTCTTCCCTTGTGGATGTTGTTGATGACTATGATGACCTAGAGAGCCATGCATCATAATCTTGTGTTATTAAGCGTATGAATTTACAAAGTGAGCTTGATGTATGTTCGGATTCTTTGTTATATTGAATGTGAAATGAAGAGGATTGCATCAACTAGTAAAAATGTTTTGGCTCCCACATAAGTTCTTAAGTTCTTTTACAAGAACCCGTGGAAGAAATTCATCTAGTCAATTAAAATTTTCATGCATGTAATCAAAGAACCTATAGCATCCCTAGAAAATTTGATGAAAGGAATCAGTGGTATCTTGCATCACACGGAAATGAAAGTCTTCTCTAGAGTAAGAAAAAGTGATATACCATCCTTTGCACATGCTATCATTCACCTGGGTGCTTATTTGCTTGCTACTATATTGGAACTGATAAGTTCTTCTTTGTCAAGAATTCAAGGTATAACAAATAGAAAGGAGATTATAGACATTCAAGACTGTTGGATAAGAATACAATTGATTTAATGATGAATTGTATAGTAAACTGCCATTCCACGACACCAACTATAATTCCTTTGAGCAATATAGTCTGGTAAAATGCTTGTGAGAAATAAACACTGTAGGAGCTGCAGTAACTTATTTTGTAGGTTCAAACTATATCTGAAGTTTCAAATGGTTTTGGAGTTATGATATAAGAGTTATATGATTCTTGTCAAGCCACTAATGAGCCTCTTCATTTTGGAGCATGGTAGAGTTGATTGTTAAAGGTCATTGATGGAATTGTCTGTTATCAGTGGACACTTTTGATTCAACTTCTCAAATAGTTTTGAACCAGTGATGGTAAAAATATTTTTTAATGAACAATGTTGTCTTTGTAAATATAATTTGTATAAGCTTCTAGAATTTGTCAATCTAAGAATTCTTCTCCATCTTTATTTCCACCATCTTTTGAAGCCCTTGATTGATCTTGTTGAATTTTCCCAACCACTTGTAATATAAGTCACCATTGAAAAGATAACTAAGATGATATTGAGGAAGAACAAAGAGGAGATTTGGAATTTTAAAAAATAGATTTCAATTATGAATGAAGAAGCATTTATTCCAAATCGTACAATCTGCTTCATCTCCATTTGATTTTTGGACAGAAAAATGGACACAAGAAAATTATTAGAATTTTGGTAGACATGTACTTGAGGTCACTAGTACATTTTGCACCATTTTTAATGCACTATTGGTCGAAGTTTCTACCCAATGCGGTCGAATGGTCGACCAATTGGTTTGTTGCTATTATTTGTGTCGAAATATCGACCCATTGCTGCAACTTTTGAATGATCGACTCAAATATTGGTAAAAAATGAGGGCAATCTAGGCCGAAAATAACATTGGCAAGTGTTGGTGTATTCGACCAATATAAATTAATATTGGTCAAAAAATTTCATCGCTCCAACCAGGATGCCAAACTTGGGATGGTCATATTTTGACCACATTTGGTCAAAATATTTAGCGGCTCCAACTAGGATGCCAAACCCACGATGCCACATTTCGACACAGAATGGTCGATTTTAGACTAGACTTTCGACGAATGTGGGTCAAAATTTTGATGAAACACGAAGTGTTTAAAAAAGAATTGAAGATAAATATCCAGACTAATCACCAATGACATCCTGATCGGTGATTAGTCTAGATATTTATCTTCAAGTGTCCACACTCATTATGCTGCTTGTTTCTAGCAGGTCCCTGCTTGTTTTGTTTTCCAGACTGCTTTGGGCTCTAGCAATCCATCTGGTTTTCTCTATGTGAAACTATGGGTTTTTTCATTTTGATTGAACTATTTGAGAGATAGGCTCTGACTAGTGATCCATGAATTGGTAGAGCTTCCTCTTAGATGCCCACAACTCTTCAAATCTATTGGTGTGAAGCCCCCAAAGGGTAATTTGGTCTATGGGCCTCCTGGTTCTGGGAAAATTTTAATTGCTAGGGCAGTGACAAATGAAATTGGTGCCTTCTTTTTCTATATCAATGGACCTAAGATCATGTCAAAGTTGGATGGAGAAAGTGAAAGCAATCTCCGGAAGGCTTTTGAGGAGGTTGAGAAGAATGCCCCATCCATTATATTTATTGATGAGATATTACAGAGATTTTTCAGCTGGCTTGCAAGTATGCTATTAGAGAAAATATTGAGAAGGTGAGTTTCAATTGTGGCGGCTTTTGCAAACTAGATTTGGTTATGAATTTCTTAATGGTTTTTTTTGAACTAGTTTGTTAGAATTTTACATTTTTTGATTCAATTTTCCTCAACTTGTATCTTATTATTTCAATTTGTCATGTTCTCTTTCCTCTGCACTTTTACAGGATAATATTGAACGTGAAAGAAAAAGAAGTGAGAACCCCGAGTCAATGGATGAGGATGATAGTGATGAGGTAGTTGAAATAAAGGCTGCTCATTTTGAGGAGTCAATGAAATATGCCCGAAGAAGTGTTAGTGATGCCGATATTCGGAAGTATAAAGCCTTTGCATAAACACTACAACAATCTCGAGGCTTTGGTTCTGAATTTTAATTTCATGGTGCTTCTACTAGTGCTTTAGATGTATTTTCTATAGCAGATAATAAAGATGACGATGGCTTATATAGTTAGGAAACTTAGTACACAATTGTCATCTTAATGAAGTGACAAATGTGTATGTTCTAGCAGGGACCTTTCACTGACAAATAGCCAATGCTATTCAATTTGGCTCTGGCTTTTGCTTGTATGAGTTTTATCTGTTCATATGTTTGAAACTTTATTTAGTTTATCATCCCTTTAGCCGAGGACTTACTAACTTGTAAATCTTTAGAGCAATATTAACTGTGGAAAGGAAATTTAGCTATGGAAACTTTTGCTCAAGTGGTAGATAATGCTACAAAAACCTTGCTTTTTAAAAAAAAAATCCTGTTGGAAAATATTCTATACTAAATCAATTCTACAACAAAGAAAGTCTAGTTCAACTAATTATGACTGGTGATCCGTGAATTGGTAGAGCTTCCTCTTAGATGCCCACAACTCTTCAAATCTATTGGTGTGAAGCCCCCAAAGGGTATTCTACTCTATGGGCCTCTTGGTTCTGGGAAAACTTTAATTGCTAGGGCAGTGGCAAATGAAACTGGTGCCTTCTTTTTTTGTATCAATGGACTTGAGATCATGTCAAAGTTGGTTGGAGAAAGTGAAAGCAATCTTCGGAAGGCTTTTGAGGAGTTTGAGAAGAAAGCCCCGTCCATTATATTTATTGATGAGATATTACAGAGATTTGTTAGTAGGCTCCAAAAATCCATCTACTATGCTCTACGTAAAACTATGGGTTTTTTCATTTTGTTTGAACTATTTCAGAGATAGGCTCTGACTGGTGATGCATAATTGGTTTGCATGTTTGCAGTGTGGAAGCAATGTCAGGGATGCTGGTGGTGCTGCGGATAGAGTCCTTAACTAGTTGTTGACGGAGATGGATGGTATGACAACCAAGAAAATAGTTTTCATTATACCTAATGGCATTGGCCTATTATACCCAAGGATTCAATGGAGCCGATATTACAGCAATTTGTCAGCGGGCTTGCGAGTATGCTATTAGAGAAAATATTGAGAAGGTGAGTTTCAATTGCGGCAGCTTTTGCAAACTAGATTTGGTTATGAATTTCTTAATGGTTTTTTTTGAACTGGTTTGTTAGAATTATATATTTTTTGATTCAATTTTCCTCAACTTGTATCTTATTATTTCAATTTGTCATGTTCTCTTTCCTCTACATTTTTACAGGATATTGAACATGAAAGAAAAAGAAGTGAGAACCCCAAGGCAATGGATGAGGATGATAGTGATGAGGTAGCTGAAATAAAGGCTGCTCATTTTGAGGAGTTAATGAAATATGCCCAAAGAAGTGTTAGTGATGTATTTTCTGCTACTGCTGCTACTTCAGATGTATTTGCTAAGATGATTTCCCTCACCAAGATGATGTGCATCCATTTTATGGAGATCTGCTAAATATTTTATATGATAAAGATCACTACAATTTGGCCCTTGGCCAGATCAATATTTCTCTCAATCTCATTGCCAAAGTGGCCAAAGACTATGTTAGGCTGATAAAATATGGGGATTCTCTTTACCGTTGCAAATCTTTGAAGGTTGCTACACTTGGATGGATATGTACCATTGTTAAGAGAATTGGACCGAGTTTGGATTACCTCAAATAGGTGAGACAGCATATGGTTATGTTCTTTTTTCTATGTATCTAGTTTTCACTACCTCTCGTTCCTTGGGATATCTTGCAAGGGTTCTATAAATTGATAGTCTATATTTTGGTGGGTGTCTTGTATGGGCCTATGAACTTTTTTATCTTGTCTTTTTTTCAATCCTACAACTAGATTTTGATATGTGGATTGCTTGTAAGGAACTTTGATACCGCCATTTCAGTAGTTCTTCATATGATAGTTTTCTATGCAGTCCCCAGTCTAGGCTTTATTTGTACATTTTTTTATCTCAATATTAAAAGAATTAATTTAGTTAAATAAAGCTTTATGTCCCAAACAAAATGACAACTAGGATGTGAATTTAATCTTTCTGACAACTAAAGAGTCAAAAAAGATAACAGATGGTTCAATATAACCTACAACTTTGTCCATGTAAGAGTTGAACTCTAAAATTTATGGTATGAAGACCTGCAACTTATAGCTAAGAATATGATACTGAATGATTATGACTTATTTTAAAAATTCATGAAAACTTAACCATTTTTGTAGCGATTACTTAAAAAAAGGTATACTTGATTGATGACTCAATATTTGTAACCTCTCAGAAACTTTTCCTTTCCACTTCAATATCTTTCCTTGATAATTCTTGATCTCCTCAGAACCACTAGAAAAAAAACAATGACAATAGAACTTGCTACTTTAGAAAATTGCATCAATACTTAACTTAAACATTACAGTCATGAAGGGTGTAACAAAATCTGATATGCTAATAGACAAAATAATTTTGCACAAAATGGCATTAAGCATGGATTTTGGTTTACATGTGGTACATCAATTCCTTCATCGAAGACATTATCTATTACATTTATAATTGTTTATTTAGGTTCCATAGCACTAGCATATACACAAAAAGAATCTGTATTAAAAAAACATGGACACTACATATATAAAAATAACCTGTTAAAAAAATAGAGAGGCCACTGAGGACAATTACACAGGTCTCCAGAAACAACATTACCCAACTCTTTCTCTCAAGCCAAAGACTTAGTGTGTTCAATTGCCCAGACTAGCAACCAATTCTATGTTGACTATATCTGTCAGGCCCTCCTGCAGTTTAAACAAATGAAGAATAGAAGATATGAATTGATTTAACACTTCACCTACTCAAAAACACAAACCAATGAAATAATCCACATTAGGCCAAGAGAGGTTGACACATTCAATATGAGAATAATTACACAAAATGAAGCCGAATCATGCTAGACAATGACAATGAGAAGTTGACTATTGGCCCTTCTAGTTTTATATTTGATAGTTGCCTGACAATGACACATTCAAAATGCACTTATGAGCAAAGACCTAGAACAAATGAGATTGATTAAATAATGAAGGTATGTTAGTTTGAGCTTCACTTGGTTTCAAGAATACTTTAATATTCTCTACTTAACAACGCCAACCACGTGAAGGTGGAAGCTCATCTGGCCTCACCCCCCCTCCTCCTAACATCAATCTAAATTCCTCATTAACACATAACAATATTCATTAATATGACATATAATTCAATATTAATACACAACATTCATAGATAATTACTTAAAATAATGTTCATGGAGTTATTATGATAGTTTTATCGATATTTTTGTCACAATTTGATGTTCAGGATAGGGGAAAATCACTTGCAACAATAGAGGCAATAGCTGTAGATATAGATGACGATATCCTCGAAATCCCTAATATAATAAATACGGTGAAGAAAAAAAAAGAAGAGTCAATGCATAAATTATTACTATTTTGCATGATGCTATTACCAGTCTCACTGTGATGTCCACGACTAGGTAATTGAGCAAGCAAAAAATCCTTTAACAAGAATAAATACATATTTTAGTTCACGACATAAAAGAGTATAAAATCTAAACCTTTATTGAACTTTTGTTATAACTAAATATTCATATTGCTTACTTCAAAACGACGTGCTCGTGCCATCAATTCATCTATCCTCTTCAACATCTCCTTGGTTGGATTTGCATCTTCCAAAATAGTAATAATTTCTGCATTGCTCTTTTTCTTCACCGTATTTATTATATTAGGGATTTGGGATACCCTCATCTGTATCTATAGATATTTCCTTTGTTGTTGCGGGTTCTCTTCACCTATTTGATATTTATCTTCAGGTGTCCACACTCATTCTATTGCTTGTTGCCAGCAGGTCACAGTCAGTGATTGGGAGAGCCCTGTTTTGGTACTAGTCATGTAGTACAAGCACTAGAATTGAGTTTTTCGGCATGGCTGGGAAATTTTTGTATATCAACATGCGATAGAGTTTTTTTCCCAAACTCTATCGCATGTTGATATACAAAAATTTCCCAGCTCGTGCCAAAAAAATCAATTCTAGTGCTTGTACTGAGACCTTAAATTATTGAGCTTCTCTTTGTTTCGAGAATAGTTTAACATTCTCTACTTAATAGGGCCAGCCACGTGAAGGTGGAAGCTCATATGGCCCCTCCTAGGAGCCTCTTATGACCCTTTACGACATTTTAAGACCTCTAAGATGTATTCTTAGGGATCATAAATGGTCATAAAGGGTCATAAGGGGCCCTGGGACACAACAGCTGAGAAACATAATTGTAGGCATCATGGTCACATTTTTTTGGATACAACATAATTGAGTGGTATACCCAGACTATGGAGAGAAACTTCTGCACCTCCAGTTCCAAGTTGTTCTCCATCCCGCAGTGTCAACTTGGAATCGGAGGTGCAAAAGTTGCACTCCGTCTCGGTATACAACTCAATTATGTTGTCTCCAAAAAAATGTGACCATGATGCCTAAAATTATGTTTGTCAGCTATTGTGAAATCCTCGTCACCCTTAGCTGCCATCCTAAGCCCTTCTTCCCTCTCTAGTTCTTCAAGCCTCTGCAAGATATATGGATCAATAAAGTTTGCAACATTGTGTCCATCCATGATCTTAGGAATATCATCTTCTTTCCACTTTTCATTTGCCAAAATATACCGCTTCTTCAAGCTTGTAGAGTAGTCTCTAGTGGTTGTAAATCAATCTTATTACAAACTACAATAAGAGGCTTAGTGAGTCTAATTTAATTTGTCCATGGACTGAGACCTTAAATTATTGAGCTTCTCTTTGTTTTGAGAATAGTTTAATTAACATTCTCTACTTAACAAGGCCAACCACGTGAAGGTGGAAGCTCATTTGGCCCCTCCTAGGAGCCTCTTATGACCCTTTATGACATTTTAAGACCTCTAAGATGTATTCTTAGAGGTTGTAAATAGTCGTAAAGGGTCATAAGGGGTGTTGGGACACAACAGCTGAGAAACATAATTGTAGGCATCATGGTCACATTTTTTTGGAGACAATGTAATTGAGTGGTATACCCAGACAATGAAGAGAAACTTCTGCTCCTCCGATTCCAAGTTGACATTGTGGGATCTCAAGACCATAGATAACGAATAAATTTAGAGAGCGGAGGAGGGCCATAATGACAAAAATAATACAGGACAAACCTCAAGTTAAATGAGGCAACTGCAAACATTTTAATAGAATTTTATTATTAAATAATGAAATTTGCATAGAGGGGGCTTATAACACTATAATATACAAATTTCATTATTTAATAATAAAAATGTATTAAAATGTTTGTAGTTGCCTCATTTAAATTGAGGTTCATCCTGTATTATTTTGGTCATTATGGCCCTCCTCCGCTCTCTAAATTTATTCCTTATCTATGGTCTTTGGATCCCACAGTATCAACTTGGAATTGGAGGAGCAAAAGTTTCTCTCCATCGTCTAGGTATACAACTCAATTACATTGTCTCCAAAAAATTGTGACCATGATGCCTACAATTATGTTTGTCAGCTATTGTGAAATCTTTTGCAGTCTGGCCTTTGTTTCCTTTGATGTGTCCTGCAACCTATGAAAAGTATGAAATATGTTACATGATATAAATATAAAGATCACTAATTAGTGCATTATTACATTCTACTAGTAGTTAATACTATTGCATACCTTATTCTCTCATTTGCTGGTGTAATTCCTCTTTGATTATCCCCTTTCTCCTTTGCATCCAAAATGAACTCATTCCAATCCCTCACTGGAATAAAGGGAGGACGCTCGTACTTTAGGTTCTGGATGAGACTCCTTCTATATGAGTCCCTCACAGTCTTAAGATGTTTCGCAGCTTTTTCTAAAATTTTCTAAAATTTTCTTTTGCTAATAATTTCTATATTGACTCTTTTTAGTTTTTGCTTCAACGTATTTATTAGATTAGGGATTTATGGGATATCCTCATTTGTATCTAGAGCTATTGCCTCTGTTGTTGTAGGTGCTTTTCCCCTATCCTAAACATCAAATTGTGATAGGAATATCAGTAAAACTATTATAATAACTCTAAAACCCTAAATAAAATAACATAATAATATAACATTTTTCAACTATCTAATTTGTACAATTTCAATAAGGTTTACCGTTGCTGATGAATGGGTGGGAGGAGTATCCCCGCAGCCTCGATCATGTGGGGGATCCATGTCACTTGCTCTTGTCACCCACTCTTGTATTTCAAACTTCAGTGAGACTTCATACCACACAGTGTTCATAGATTACGTTCAATGCGTTATTTATGCTTGTATTGGTGGGAAAACTCTTGAAAATGCACAAAAGAGATTGCATTCAACCATGTTGTTTACATGACACATGTAGTTTACCTCCAGCCTAAATCAGTGTTGCATACAAATCTACAAATAGTGTGTGGTACGAAGCCTCACTGAAGCTTGAAAATGATCCATGATCTCAGGAATATCATCTTCTTTCCAGTCTTCTTGCCTCTCTTTTCCCATCTTGCAGCTTGGGCATTGCAACATGAATCCTATTTTCCACAACTACTGATGGATCCTTAGGTGTAGTTGAAATTACCAAATGGCATTCAAAGGTCAAGGAAAAAATGCAATAACCAAGAAAACACTATACATTAAATCATGTGATTGATAGCAGATTGGGGCTCACCTGAGCCATAAACATGAAGAATTATTCTAAAAAAACATGTAAACCATATATATGCACACTTGAGGTAAAAAGAAGTTACGTCATATCCATATTAAAATATTAGTTACAATATGAAAATACTAAACTAACTAATTCCTGAGTTCATCTTTGCATATGGTTGCAACAAAGATATGTGATTACAATACAAAGAAGGCATTGTAAAAATATAATTTCAGAATTTGCCCTAGCCTAACATGTTTTGCACTCAAATCCTTCATCACGGATAAGTGGAGATGGGCGGATGGATGTAGATGAGTTGTCATCGACCCAACTAAAGTATCCGCATCCATTATTTCCATGTGATGCCCAATCTACATTAGTTCTTATAATATAATGAATAGTATTTATATTAGAAACATTAAATATATACACATTAGCAACCTTTTTTTATATGGGCAGCACCAAAATTGTCATCCAGGGTCGCTCTATGTCCGTGAAGTCTTCAACACACACTGCCAACCACCATATTGATAGTTTGGCATATTGACAAGAGCCATCGAGCCTATATCAATAATGCAGCGCACCATCATTACTACATTTATTATTTTTATATGGAATACACCAAGGAGTACCATAAAAAATATTAACCATTTACAATAATGAAAAGTAAACCTAAATCAAATAGCTCATTTTTTTATCAACATGTGTAGTCTCTGTGTATATGAAAAATGAAAGAAATATTAAGCTGAAATAAAATAGTGAATAAAATAGTATTCCACATAGAGTGAATGAAATATACCATCAAAAGAAGGTGACAAAATCCTGTCACGAAGCACAGACATAGGAAATAAAAAAGGGACAAAAGACAAGAAATAAGAAAAATCATTATGACTATAGAAAAATCATTTATACTATAATAAAAAAAAGAAACACTCTTTGTCAGCAATTTTCAAAATCATTAGGACTATAGAAAAATAATTAAGACTATACAAAATCAAATTTTAGAAATGGACGGTTCTGATGCTTTTCCATTACAACAATTGAGAATTCATCATTTGGTATTGTGTATTCCATTTAAGTATGTCAACAATGTTCAGGAAATAAGAAAAATCATTAGGACTATAAAAAAATCAAGTTCTAGAAATGGACGGTTATGATATTGCTTTGCCATTACAATAATTGAGCATTCATCATTTAGTATTGTGTGTTCCATTTAAGTATGTCAACAATGTTCAAGAAATAAGAAAAATCATTAGGACTATAGAAAAATGAAGTTCTAGAAATGGGCGGTTCTGATATTGCTTTGCCATTACAACAATTGAGCATTCATCATTTGGTACTTCTTGGTGTATTCCATTTAAGTTTCTTGTTGAATCCTCAAGTTGAGTTGGCCTATTTAAGGTGATAGTAGAGGGCTCTGCATTAGCAGTCTACAGAATTAGACCTTTATTTTAAATGCATTTAATACACGTCAAAGGACAAGTAGGGGAGAGAGAGAGAGAGAGAGAGAGAGAGAGAGAGAGAGAGAGAGAGAGAGAGAGAGAGAGAGGAGAATGAAGAGGATATTGATGCTCCGCTTAGCCGTTATCTTAGAAAAATGAGCAAGAAATCAAAAAAGAAATGATTGTAATTAATATTTTTTGCTAATCATTTTTTTTTGGTTTCTTGCTCATTTTTCTAAGGTGATGACTAGTAAGTAGAGCATCAATATCCTCGTCATTCCCTCTCTCTCTCTCTCTCTCTCTCTCTCTTGCAACAAATTGACTTGTGATGATTTTCACAATAGTACATGTGTGGTAGGAATGCTAAAAGTACTGCTTAGGAAAATATGAATGTTCATTACCTGTTGCTGAAACAGATTTGCATAAACCAATTAACTCAAAACACAAACCCTTTTTTGAATAATTTAATTTTAACTTTGGTTGTGTTAAAGGAACTATGTTGACTTTATTTTGTAGTTGTTTAACATGAGAGTTTGTAGATTAATAGGAGTTCACATTTTTATGGGAACATATCATTCAATTGAGCATTAATGCCCATCTATTTCTAGTGAGATGAACATAACTCATGTACCTCATGGTAGTGTGCTTGGATTAGACTAGACATTATCCAACTGCCTGTGAGGGTTGTCACTATTATTAATTGGTGTAAAAGGAGGACCACTTGTGTGTTATAGCACTTTATATAAATGCTCACTATTTGAATAATGTCTAGTCTAATGAAAAATAGTGTACACAAGGTATCCAAGAACACTAGCATTAGGTACATGAGTTATGTGCATCTCACTAGTTATAGATGGGCAACTATGGCACACAAATATCTATGAACTCCTATTAATCTACAAAATCTCAAGTTAAACAACTACAAAATAAAGTCAATATAGTTCTGTTAACACAACCAAAGTTAAAATTAAATTATCTAAAACAAATGGTGCCTTAGATGGATAGAGGAGCACTTTGCTAAAGAAGTTTGACTATTTTTTGTGAAAATGCCTCCAAGGAATGCAGGTATTGCCAAGGAGATCCAGGAGTTGAAGGAGAAGAACACAAGGTTGTAGGAATCTTACAATGCACTTTTGGCCAGGCTTGAAGCACTGGAATCCAATCAAAGAAGAGTAGTAGATGAAAGTGTTGATAGTGAAGAAGAGGAAGAAACCCACAAGGAAGGGGAAGGAGAGGAGAAAGAGGAACAAATAGATCCTGAAGAGCAGAGGACAATCATGATATTCAAGGCTATCAAGATTGAGCAACATAAGGTGAGGGGAGATATCCCTATGTATGATGGAAGTCTGAAAGAAAAAGAGCTTTTGGACTGGATTTCATCAATGGTTGCATACTTTGAAGGTGAAGAGGTACCGGAAGATCAAAGGGTCAGATTAGAAAAAAAAAACTCAAAGGGTATGCACTCCTATGGTGGGATCATGAGGAGGCAGACAGAAGGAGAACAGGTAAGCCAAATATTATCTCTTGGGATAGGATGATAGCAAAACTGAAAGGTAACTTTCTTCCTAAAGACTTTGATGTACAAATGCATAAAAGACTGCAAAGTTTAAAACAAAGAGATTTAGATGTTAAAGCATATACGGATGAATTCTATAAACTAAGCATAAGGTTAGGATTGGAAGAAGATGAAGTTGTTAAGGTTGCTAGATATTTAGGTGGTTTAAGATTTAACATCCAAGATGAATTTGTGGCTTCTAACCCCAGAAATGTGAAGGAATGTTACCAGTTGGCCCTTAGAATAGAGGAGAAATTAAAGAGGAAAAGTGAAAGATAGAATATAAACAATAGAGGAGGTCCTTCAATGAGGGGAAGAGGAGGAAGGACAAATCAGGTTTGGGAAGAAAAGGACAAATTATTGAATAGGACAATGTTGCACAGTCCTAGAAATGCAGACTTTTGGGATTTTTCAAATAGGTACAGTCACGTGTCCTATTGAAGGGTAGCCAGTAAATAACCATGTTTAGATGTGGATGTATAGTGGGTAGAAAGAACCAACTCTCAAGGAACAATATTCCTAAAGTACAGGTTTAGACTCAGACATCCAATGTCAGGACTGATTCTTGGGACAAGAATCCTTTCAAAGGTGGTGAACATGGTGCAGGGGCACCTAGAACATCCAAAGACTACCAGGAGTCCATAATGACAATCACGCACCTAATGACATCTAAAGACATCAATTGGAATGTATTGGCACCTATAATGGCCTATAAGGTCATTCCATGCAATGCAAATGGCAAATATGTAATAAGTCTTAAAAGGCCTAATAGGCCTTAGGACCAAAATAAGAGCCTAGGATGGTATTTGGTGTTACAAGTTTATAATAGTTTAGATTTGATTTTAATAATGATTAATAAGTTCATTTTAGTCACATTTCAAAATCTTAAGGCTTCGTTATCTTTAAAAGTTTCAAAAACTCCAAATTTGTAATGTTGCAAATTCAAAAATTTGAAATGCAACGGTTATTAGAAAATGGAGGGAATTGGATTTTGTTATGTTTTAGTGAAAACTAATCCATCCAACCAATTGCGATTGGTTGGGGTAGTTTTTAGGAGTCCACCAAATATGCCAAAGTTTCATTGTACGGTAGAAGAGGCCCAGTACGGACTGTACTGAGTTTTTGATAAATAAACTTCTTTCAAATGTGATTTCCTTGAGTTCTTACAATGATTTTGGATTCATTTTGTTATTGTCTTACATTTCAATGCATTTGGAATAGTTAGATATTGATCCTAGACCACATCTATGCATTTGTGAGGTCTGTATTTGTATTTTTACTCAATTAATTCTGATTGGCAAAGTAGTTTTAGCCATTCCTTTGACAGTTTTGTGAGTTTCCAATTGAATATGGCCATTCCATGACCTCTGACCACTATAACACATGGAATGTGGTGTAGGGGCACCACCTCCACCTTCGAATTTCACATCATTTAAGTCATGTCAAGAAAGGATATATTCATTAAAGTGTTAGAACCATGGTATATTTGTTAAATTACATTATAATGATTTGACAAAGAGAATATGGGATATTTGTAAGAAAAATTCCAAATAGGAATATGAATGGTCATGGAAGACAAACCATTTTGTAACGGTCCAATATGGTCTTAAATAGACTACACTATGTAATAGAGAGGAGGATAGTTAGAGAGAGTCGATAGACAATAGAATAGGCAAGAGAGTAATAATTGTGGAAAAGTATCGGGCTCTCTGGCCTTTAGCCAGAGAGCCATGAATGTTTTGTGTGCCTTGAGTATGAATGAAATGTATTTTAACTAAGCTTTATGTATTCCCTATTGGTGGTTTTTTATCTCTGTTATGAAGAACATAACAATGTTAATAAATCGGCTTCTCTTTATTGTTATTGTGCACAAAAATATACATGATCTATTTTGTTTCATGATAGTCCCGTAAGGAATGGTTTTTGGGTTGTTAGTCTCTTTATGACAGTCCCGTAGGGGAGGATAGTAATCGGTTTTGTTGACAGAGAAATGTTTTGAAACCGTTTGGTAAGCCAAGAAAGCATTGATGTCTACAATAGTTTAAAAAAAATAGTTTTCAAGAACTCATTATTAAGTGAGTTTATATATATTATTGCTATCAGTTTTTGATATCTTTTGTGAATAACATAACAATGAATGATATTGGTTTTGGTTGAAAGAGTTTCATAGTGGAATGTATTAGGTTCCTTAAAGGATTGAATAGTGTAACAGATGGGTGTTTGAGGCATAAAAAAATGATGGTCATGTCTTTGTTTACGAGTTCTGGTTTGCAAATAGTTTTGATTTAGGATATATCTAGATTATTCCTAGGATGCTGCTGTAAGCATTTTATTACTTTGTTGGTTAAACACATAGCATATATCTAACTAGGGCATCAATCTTGAAGCAACGTAGCTACTTCCCCCAAATCTGAGCACTTGGGTTATTAAAATTCATTTCCTTGGTTTGCTTCTCACCCAATGGCATTGGAGACCAATGGAGAAATCGCAAGTCAAGGTACACTCTCCATGACAAAGCTGACTGAGGAGTTTTCAGGCCAATCTGACAGAGAGTTTAGTATCTTGCGGGCACAACACAAAAGTTTCAATAAAATGTTTGTAGAACTAACAAATGAACTTGAAAACTGTGGATGCATTGAAGGTTAAACTTGGAGAGATGTTCAATCTATCCACTCACTTCGCAAATTGACAAGGAATGATATATAAACAACCTAGCAAATACCCAATACATGATGCCCTAGCACATTGCTCACGGGCCCTAAGTAGGTAACCAATAAAACAATGCCAGACAAATGCAGAGTAAGAAAACCCTTACAGGTGGTCCTCCTTTTACACCAAATCACAGTGGCGACCCTCATAGGTAGGCGGTCCTCCTTTTACACAAAATCACAGTGGCAACCCTCACAGGTATGCGGTCCTCATAAAACTCTCACCAAATAATAGTTCAAACAATCGCATGCTCTAGCTCCTTCGCATGCTCCAAGAGAAAACTAAACAATGAAATGAGATACAAAATCTTTTTTCTTTTTAAAGTTATACCCATGTTGGTTGAAATTTTTACCTACATGGTATTGGTCAAAATTTTGACTAACACGGGCATGGATTGCAAAAAAAAAGGAAGTTTTCCTTCTATAATCTGACCAACCTAAACCTTTTTAATTGATGGTCGAAAATTTTGGTAGAAAAATGAGGTCAAATGTAGTAGTGGGTTATTTCTGATAATGTTGTATTGACTATTCAAGTTATTTTTACCATTAAAAAATGGGGAGATTGTTATTTGTACTGCTCAAATATTAATAATGCCATGGCGGATTTTTGGAGATGTAGCTATGCACAGCCTATAGACTTTGGTGGACATGTATGTATAATGTTGAAGCATCACTTGTAAAATAACATTTTGAGGTTGATCTCATTATTGATTGTTCTGATCAATTTAACATGATGATTTTAATTTACATACTTAAATATCTTATTTAGTTTTATTTTACTTTAGGAATGTTTCAAATTATTTTTAATAGTACTAAAAAATTATGATCATATCCTTAAAATTCAAATAATAGCACTAGATTTTTAATCCAACTGCAACCAAATTGTCTTTAAACAACAACAATTTAGGTCACATGTCATAACTAATCAGGTTTTTTCTTAATCTTCTAAATAGGTTTTTTGTCAATTCAATTTACAAAATTATCTTCTATTTATCTTCTCCTAATGTCATTTGATATTTATTTTTAAGTGAAAACATTGAGAATCTTGAATTAAATTTCCATCTATAAGATGTGCTTATGTCAATAATAACAAAAATTTTATTGTACTCTAACATATTTACTTACGAATATTGTCTATCAGTGTAACCCTTGTACCTATTTTCGATGCAAGTGCTAGTATATGTTTTTTTATAGATGCATCAAATAAACAAAACAAGTCCTTGTCTTGTCGAGTATTGAAGCTGCCCATTCTACTCACACATTCTGACGTGATCACAATTGGGTCATCCAATACAAAATCACAGCCAAATATGATTCATATCAAACCCATTACAAAAACATCACAAGTCACCACTTCTCAGGTTTATCTGGTCCGTCAACTAAGACACACACGATAGTACTAGGTAAACATTGTCATCCAAACAAGTACAAAGCCAAATTAATTTTCTTTTTAGCGATGCAATGTAAATAATACGAGACCACCTAGTGGCTATGAATATGTGGCCACTTTAAGACATTTTCCATCATTGTGTCCCATCATTCTAGCTAATGGTCCTTACCACCTCAAAGTGCACAGCTTGTGGTCAAATCAGTATTAAAACCACCTATGGAGAGAAATATAATGTGTAAGGCCACCAATTAACAACCAAAGACCATCAAATCAGAGATAAATGCAACAATGGATTGATTTCTTCCAAGTAACAATGAGAAATTCAAAATTCAAATTAAAAAAATCATGGCATACAAATAACCCAAAACAACTCATTCTTCCTCTTCAAGTCATTCAACATCCACTAAATCGCAGCAAGAAAGAAGAAGTCATAGAGCAGAAAGAAGTGAATCTTTATTTTTCAGGGTATGTTGACAATTTTACATATACTACTCATTGTTCTTTCATGTTTATTTCATTTCCATTTTTCCATTCTTTTCCATCTATATATCTGTATTTTCAATTTTCTATTCTTTTCCTTTTATCTATTCATAGTTATGTTTCCTTCTGTACTACATTCTTGCAATTTAGCAAATTTCATATGTAGAAGTCACAGAGTAGAAAGAAGTGAAGCTTCCTTTTAAGGCACATTGACAATTTTACATACTTCACCTACTCTATTGTGTATCATTTATTTCATGTTATTTTTATTTCTAATTTTCATTTCTTTCCCATGTCCCTGTCCTTAATTATCTTTCCTTCTAGTTTACATTCTATCATTTTGATGTGCACTTGATGTGGAAAGAATGATCAGTCAGTTTTGATGTGCATTTTGTTAACTTGAGTGGTTTTAATGTGAATATTTCTTGGTAAGGTGCAACTTGTTTGGGGTCATTAATTGTCTAGATGCCAATATTTTTCTTATTACCTCTCATTTGTGCCTTAGGTGGCCACCCTAAAAAACCTAGAAATTGGTGACATGTGATGTTTTTGCATTTGGCTTTACTTAGAATCATATTTCACTATGATTTTGTAGTGAACGCCATAGAAGACTATCATTCAATTCTCTTTAGTATCATTTTCATTCACCTCATTTGCTGTTATCATTCCTTGATAGTAATGCTATTTCCATTTTGAAGTTCGATAGGTGATAGATATTGCAAAATAATTATGTGATGTTAAAAAATTGTAGGCCTTCTCCTTCAACTTTTTCATTGTCAACTATATTTCAATGTCTATCATTTCCGACCTTCAAAACCGTAACCACTAATCATGATCCCATCCTAGTGAACATGATCCAATCAAAACAATCGAAATGGACTCATCTTAGTGTTGACATAAGTAACCCAGATCAATGCTACCAGATTATCAAGAATTATGAATACGATACATATAACTATAACAAGGCCCATCACAAACTTACTATTCTATGTATTCTTGCAACCTACTCTACAATTGATATAGATGAATATATCCTCACATATATCAATAAATCTTGTAATACACCCCACAGACATATTCCCCACACAAAATACCTAGTAGATATATTTTCCTACATGATTCTCTTAACAATATAGTATTATATACAAATTACAGGTGACCAACACTCTCAATCCTATTTTTAATAGTGACTCCCTACCACTTTCCTTCCCTTCAAAGAGTATTTATACTTATTCCTAATGCCTCAACCATGATGATGAATAAAAATCCCAAGAGAGTGGGTCTCTTGTATGATGCCCCTAGTCAAGGAGAAGAAACCATGTACCACTCCATTCACTAGAATTGAGAATTTGGGGGTAGAGATACAACTTCTAATCCAATTTACCCAATTCTCACTAAAATCAAATCTCACCAATAATGCCACAAGGAATTTCTAATATCCACTATCGACCTCCTTGGTGAAAACCCACTTTGTTTATCTAATATTCAATGTCTTTGAGGATTTTCTTCGACCTTTTTGCAATTATTTTGGTGATAATTTTGTGTTAGAGTAATAAGTTATTTTACTTATTAATGAAATCATGTTGATTTAATTACTAAGTCGCTTATTATCTCTTTATTACTTAAGCTAAACTTTGGCATATAATAATTAATTACTTTATTAATTATTATAATGCAACTTAGGTTTCTCCGCCCTTTTAAGGTTTCAGATCTCCTTTATAAGGATTGATCTCTCTTGTATTTAATAGATTATTCATTATTGAGTTTCAACTTTTATTTTTGCAAATCAATGATTTCTCCTCTCTCGTGGATCAATGCGTTCAAGTCTCCATAGCTATTTTCTTCTCTCTTCTTTCTGTGACAGGTGTTTGCATGCAGGTATTCTTGGGAGTTGTGGGTTGTTTTCTCATCAACTTCAACATGGTATCAAAGATTCAGAACTTCATGCCCCTATTCTATTCCTAAGAGATTCGGCCTTGCTCATCAGATCTACAATTTTTAGAGGATTTTCTATTGAATCTAGGGGTACCTCTTTTTCTGGTCACTTTGGGGTCAAATGGACCTCACTGTTGCGTTCAAAGTTCCCAAGAACCCCTATTTCCATATAAAATTTGTCCAATTTAGACAAATTTTCATTTTAGGGCATAAAAAATTGCACCAAGGTCGTACGAGCCTCACATGCTTCCCGAGAAAAAAACTAGCAAAAAAAGGTTTTTAATAAAAAAAAGTGTGTATCTTTTTTTACTAAATTTTTTCCTAAAATCTTTTTAAAAAAAATCATGCGTACCTTTTTGGAAGTACACTGCATGTGCAGGTACTGCCATCATCATCTGTAGGGAAACATTTGACGACCATCAACCTATCAATCCCTTTGATTCTTTTGTTATAAAGTAGATCTTGTGGTTTCTTGCTCATAACTTGAGCATACGGTGATGAAATTTGGAAAATGAGATATCATCAAAAAGCTCTTTCTGAGCTCTATGTAGATCTGGAAGTTTGAATTTCTGATTTTTTTTTTTTTTATAGTTTTCTTCTTTCAAAGCTAGAGGTTCATTTTGGCACTTCGTGAGCCATATCTTGTGCATCCAGACTCCATTTAGGGAAAATGATATATCATTGGAAAGCTTATTCTATGATCTTTCCAATACTATGAGTCATTTTTCCATATTCTGATCCAGGTATATTTTATTCATTTTTTTTCATTTGTGGACTCTGGTGAATATCTTGGATGTTTCAGGTCCTGTGATCTCTTCCTTTTGTGGATGGATTTTCTTTGGCTATTCTTTTGTTTCAATAGCCTTTGCTCTTTTTTTAGCAGTGTATACATAATTTTTTAAGCATTCTTTTATGCAAACCCACTGAGATAAAGTGTCATTCTATTGCATGCTTTGGATCTTGCACATGTTTGTGCTATTTGTACTCGCACTCAATTATAAAGTTCCATGGGGGATTTGATGTTTGGCTTTGTTTTCTATCTACATTTGTCATGTGAGTGTTCCTCCTACAACATTAGCCTCAAGTATCTCTATTTGTGTTTGTACTCTATCAGCACCTTCGATGTTCTTGATTCTTCTTCATCATGCAGTTCATATTGGATGTCCTTTTTAGTGTAACTTTCATTTCTCTCTTGTCATCATTATGGGGTGGTTTCTATTATCGGTTCTTTTGCTTCCTTGGTTTGATAGTGTGCGCTATGTATTCAATATTTGTTCCTATGTACTAGGCGGATGCAATGGCTGGGTACCTATGCGTTTCGATGAGATGGATCATTTACCATATGGACACTCTTTCTTTCCTATTTTCAGAAGCACTATTCCATCTTTGATTAATCAACTCTTTAGACTTTGGTGTTTTTATGCCATCAGTATCTTTGACTTCAAGTGTTTTCCTTTTTTTGCCTCCTTATTCAAGCAGTTTCTTTTGATGGAACTCATGCAGATTATAGTCTTCTATATCTTTGAGTTTAGTTGTTTTCCTTGTTTGCCTCATGATTCGAGCAGTATCTTTTGATGGCACTCATGAAGATTATAGTCTTATCTACCTGGTCATATTTCAGTGGAGGATCTTCAGATCAACAGTTACTATTGGAAAAATGGTCAGTGCTCCCCTCGGGATTTGTGACATGGCTTAACTACCTCTTGTGTCTTCTATAAGTCTAGTGGTTGTATCGGGCATTAACAGGTCAATATTTTGGTGCAACGACAACTACTACTTGTAACAAGTGGTATCAGAGCTTGGTCATAGGTTCAAATCCCCTCGGGTAACGCTGAGGGGGAGATTGTTGGAAAAATGGTAAACGCTCCCCTCAAGATTCGTGACATGGCTTAATCGCCTCCTGTGTCTTCTATAAGTCTAGTGGTTGTATCAGGCATTAATAGGTTGATCTTTTGGTGCAATGGTAACTACTACTTGTAATAGTTACTTCTTGATAGAGTTTGTAGCTTCTTGCTTTAGTGATGTTCTACATGTTCATCCTTGTTCCTATTTTCTAGAACATTCCCTAGTTTTGGAGGCTTCTTCAGTCATTCAGACTAGTCTTTGTCTCTTTTTGGAGTAGATTTTTTCCCATGAGGTTTTCTCTATTTTTCCTATTTTACGGAGACTCTCTTTTATGCTTGGATACCTGACCAAGCCTTTTGTTGTCGGGACCCATTTTCTTTCAGTTTATTTTTTCTAGGTTTTTAGCTTCTCCCAAAGTTCATCTTAAGGAGGGATGTTAGAGTAATAAGTCATTTTACTTATTAATTAAATCATGTTGATTTAACTACTTTATTAATTAATTATTATAATGCAACCTAGGTTTCTCCACCCTTTTAAGGTTTCAGATCTCCTTTATAAGGATTGATCTCTCTTGTATTTAACAAATTATTCATTATTGAATTACAACTTTTATTTTTCAACATCAATGATTTCGCCGCTCGTAGATCAAAGCATTCACCCCTCCATAGTTGTTTCTTCTCTCTTCTTTATGTGATAGGTGTTCTTGGGAGCTATGGGTTATTTTCTCATCAACTTTAATACTTTGTATATCATATTGCATAGGGAAATTGACATGAAATCACTCATTTCATGAGGGAATTTCTTTTGGGGATGAGAGCCAAGAATGTATGATTCAATACTCCTGACATAACTATTCTCCTCCTAGACTTATCCATAGCTAGAGTGAAGTTATCTGCAACCATGTCCCAAAATTTCTAGAAGAAGCTAGCTTGGAATCTATCTGCACCAGGTGCTTCGTCTAGAATTACCTAAAAAGTGGCCACTCTAACTTCTTCCTTACAAATATCTGATAGAGAGGTTCATTCTATTCCACATTTACAATTGTGGGGATTGAGTTTAAGACTCTTTCTCCTTTTCACCTATTCTCCTACACTTCAGGTTGTTTAGTATAACTTCAAAGAGCCTGATGACTTCTGAATTTGCCTCTTCTAGAGTTTGTGTCATCTCTCCATTTTATTTCCTTATCTCCAATTATATTTCTACTTCTATTGATCACTAATATCCTATGAAAGTATTTGGTGTTCATATTCCCTTCCTTCAACTATAATCCTACCACTTTGAAATGTGGCTACCTTTCCAACATTGTATGTGATAATGCTTTGGGAAACATTATCTGGGTTGGGGAAAGGAGCCAAAAGGTGAGTGGGGTCTAATACGTAATATGTTAGTGAATGTGTTTGGGCCCCACACCTGTCAACCTAAATGCCAAAAAGTGTCAGGTAAAAACATATAAAAATAAAATCAAAATTCATATCCCACAAAATGTACACATAATGGTTACTATATATTTTTTATACATGCATCAAATAAACAAAAAAATTCCTTTTCGTGTCGAGTATTGAAGCTACCCATTCTACTCACATTCTGATGCGAACACAATTGGGTCATCCAATATAAAATAACAGCCAAATATGATTCATATTGTGAGTGTTTTGAAGCTAACCTCTTAGGAGCACGCTTAGACAGTAAAAAATTAGTCCTAATCTAGCATACAAGACATATAGTAATACTGTTCATGAACACCACCTCCTATTGAGCCAAAATGGGAGCACCTGGGCCTCGTTTGATTTTCTCAATTGAGGGGAATGTGGGTGTTCTCTCCAAGCATAATGAGTGTATCCCCAATGCATTTATAAGGTGTTTAAGACAAACTATAGGCCATGGAGATCCCAAAAGTGGCACAAAACCTAGTATGAGGAACTAGTTTTACCCCTAGGATTCTTATGGATGCAATGGATGAAAATGAGATTGTAAGCTATGGATGAGATGCAAGATTCATTATACCTTAAGCATGGATATGATATGTATTTAAAATGAGATGCAATGCTCAAAAGAAACTAATATTTATCCATTAAGCTATGCTATGATCATCTAATAACTCAAAATAAGGAAGGAAAGCTAACAATGTTAATATATTATGAGATCCTAGAGATAAATGGACATAATAACAATGCTTAGAAATGAAAGAGTGATTGATCTGATCATGGAGGAGACTCTATTTATATATTTTGAGGAAGGGCTTGGGTTAGGAAGGATGGTTAGGGTTTAGGATCAAAGAGATAAGGATGGGCATTCATGGTTGAATGGACCAAGGTTTCTCACACATGTGTGAGCAACACTTGGGATGTGTGAAGGGAACAAGAGTGTAAGAAAGGGGATTGGTTACCATTAAGAGGGTTGTAAGAGCCTTTAATGAGGGTGGAATGGGTCATTAATGAGAGTGTAAGGCTCATTAATGATGTTTGACTTTTTGGGGAAGGGGAAGCCATTAAGGCTAATGGGGTTAGGAATCACCCCTTAAGTTGGGTTAGGGAGTGATTAGGGTAATGGGATAGGATTTGGAAGATTCTAGAAGGGTTCTTAGGATTTGGGAAATTAAATAAATATTTAATTTATTAAAACACGGCTTGGTTGAGTAGGATTTATTAAAATGGTTTAATAAATTGGTAGGGATAAATATTTAAATTGGATTTAAATATTTTTGGTAAAGGATCTTTAATTAAATAAATTTAATTAAAAGGGGAGGGGATAATGACAATAATAATTAATTAATTAATTATGATGTCATCAGGACTTTTATTAATAAAAATAAATTTCATTAAAATAAGTTAGATTTTTAGTTATCTACATTTTTCCCCTCTTTGATGCAACACCGCAAGTGGCGTTGCATCAAAGAAAAAGAAAATAAGATGCCCCAGAAGAAACCTGGGGTGTCATGATGAATTAGCAATGGTAGGAGGTTGTGGCCCCTCGAGAAAATAATGCAAAGAGGAAACTTTGTGGAATTTTCTCGAAAATAATCTAAACAGGAAGGAAGTGGAGGAAGGAGAGAGGAAAGAGGATAAACAAAAGTCCAACCATGAGAAAAGATGCAGGAATGCAAAGATGCATGAATCCAAGATGAATGAATGCAAGATGAAGCTATATGAAGCTACTATGATTGGGGGATTTCATTGTGTTAAATATGGAGAGCACAACCTAGTTTGATATAGAAACATTAGAGACCTGCTAAGGTTACTTAGGAACTCAAGGCCTTGTCACTGGTGTTGCAAAGGACCGATGCAATAAAACATGCAAGTAGAAAAGATCAAGACCTTGTCCCTAGTTCCACCATTCATAGCACACCATGATATAAAGGATCGTGGTGACCGTGAGAAGGTGAAACAAGGGAGTTCAAAAGATAAACAAAGATCCAAAAGAACAAATGAAGTAACAAGTATCTCACAAACCTTTTGTCATAGGTAGGATGATGGATGATGATTGAGTTGATGAGGATTGACTTGATTGATCTGATATGAGGAAGGATACATCCAACAAAGATTGATGATGGATTGTTGAACTAGGATTCCTTTGACAAGAGATAAGTAAGACACTCAAACCTCAAAGGGATGAAGGGGTGATTGTTGAAGCACTTAGGTGGATAGGGACAAAGTTCATGATGACACAAGGACTGAATGAAACAAAGGATGGGACCTAAAGACACATATGTACAAATGAGCCTAGGTGGAGACAAAACTGATGCTATGTACAACACACAAGATTATAGGATGTACAAGGGATTAGGGATAACAATGATGATGCAAAGATATGCACGGTGATTCCCCTGTTAATATGGAAAGCCAAGATGGACTGATGGTGGATAGGGTGACATGGATTGGGAAGGATGCATCCTAATGATGATGATTGGATTGAGATCAAGGCTTGCAGCAAGACTAAGGATGTGATTGGATGGGTTGATTGTTGTTTGATTTTAGATAGCTAGAGGATATGGATAGGATTTTCATGTGATGGAAGGTTGCGAGGAGCATTAGGATATGAATGATTGGCATTGGATTGCATGGGGGGTAGCCTAGAGCTAGATACCAATGACAAGGGAGATACTCAGTGATACAAAGATAGAGGAAATGCTTAGGGATGTGGATAGAGGAAATTCTTAGGGATGCAAATAGAGGAAATACTTAGGGATGGGGAGATGGATGTATGAGCAGACAAGGATTGAGGGATTTAAAGGATTTGGATGGGGGATGGAGAAAGATAAGGATTGGGAGATGAAAGGATAAATATGGAAGATAAGGACTAGGAGATGAAGGGATTTGGATGGAGGAAGATAAGGATTGGGAGATGAAAGGATTTGGTTGAAGGAAGATGAGAAGATATGGATGGGGAGATGGAAATATTTGGGGGATTAAAGGATTGGGGGAATAAGAAAGGATAGGGGGATGGAAATATGGATGCGATAAGGTCTCCAAAGAATCTTTCATCCAGGAATAGGATGTCCCCACTTAGGATAGTTCATGCATTCAGAGGCATTAGGAGGGGGTACGATAGGATGAAAGATAAGACGACAAGAGGATGAGGAAGGTAGATGGGAGCTAGGATAATGAGTGGATGAGGAAGGTAGATGGAAGGAAGTGGATGGAAGACAATATGATAGGAAGGAGGGATAGATAGAGGATAGATGGATGAAAGGATATGCAAAGAAAGGATAGGTGGATGAAGATTGTGATGGGGAAATGGATGCGGAACAGTGCCCAAAAGCATGTATATCTAGTGGTCTCTATTTCTTTAAAAATATCCTAAGGAGGATGGTGGAGGTAAGAGAAAAATGGGATGGAGTAGATGCTGGATAGGATGTGCTATAAGGAAGACACCTAGTGGTGCAACTTTCAACTGGGCCTCAGTACAAGTTTTGGCATCAAGCGAGATTCGCATGCCAATTTCAACCAAATTTGAATCTCCCAAAATGGAGAGAGATTATTTTAGACCTCAGAAACATAGTCTATTAGTACCTAAAGGTTCACTAATACCTCTCACGAGATCTGAAATACAAGCCTTGAAAGATCTCTGCCCATTGGTGCTTAGTGCACCTTGGGGATACTTTGGTCTGGCATGGTCGCAAATGTTCTACTGACTCTGTAGGCGGAATGAGGTTGTCACTAGTATTTAACCACCCAATGGGAGCTAATGGCATAGACCATTCGGTGTCAAAATGTAATCCTTCAACACTATCCCTTCACCCTATGGAATCACCATTTTACTTTGGACACATTTGACCAATTTTGACTCAATGACTCCAAGTATTACATCATTTGATGATACAAATGTGCATGGCATTAAGACAATACAAATGTAAGAATACAAAATTAAGATGATACAAATGGATACAAAATTCATGGTAAGGAATCATAATTTTTGCACTTTACATGGCATTAAGACGATACAAATGTAAGGATACAAAATAAAATATGTATTTATAATCAAACGGTACAAATTAGGATATACAAAATGTGGGCTCTTAATATTTGCAAATCAGCCCCATGGGCACTTTTATATTTTAATTTTTGCATGTAATATGCATGATGAAGCTCATTATTGTTTATATATACAAAATTTTGCATGTAAGGGTATGTGCAAGATCATGAGGGGCCAAAAAGTGGCGATGTAAAAAAATCCACTTTTCAGTCATCCAAAAGCGCATGAAAATGTATGTTGAATTTTTAGTAGGCATGGGTGTCAATACACTTGGGAAAATCTGACACCAAAGCACAAGCCTTATCGGGTACCCAATTTTTTCGAGTACCCGTACCCGAAACCTGTGGCATAAATAAAAACCCGCGAGCCATTTTCCTCATTTCTCCTCATGTTTTGGGTTTGGAAAATGGCTCCAAATATCATATACATGATAGTTTTAGGTACCTGATTGCGCTAGCAACAAATTTGACTCCACGGTTGATCCGGTAAGTAAATTCTTGCTATATCTTGATTAATTTCTTTCATTTTCATGTTAAATGTAGTTTGTTTGGTTAAAATAGGGTTTTGTATTGATTTTTTTAATAATATATGAAATCAATTTGAAATTTATATTTGTTTATTATTTAATCAGGCATGGCTAACAACAATGAAGATAATAACCCTCCACCAAATAATGATCCCAAAAATAATCTAGAACCACTTCAAAACCCTCAATCTTTAGAGGATTTGATATAGGAGAACTTGAACACTATACAAGGCTTCAGAAACCCACGATATACCTACATTAGCTCCTATGCTTTCCACCCTAAATACCATTGCTAAAAACATTGACACCCTTACATAGCAACATAATGCTGCTCTTCATTGGCATGATGATATGCACGCCCAATTTGATGACGAGCTTGACCATGATGGGGTTGCGGCCCTTAATATAACTAAGGAAGATATAGCCTCCCTTTTTGTTAATCCTAAAATTGGATTAAAAGTTGACCCCAAAAAGGCCAAATTATCAATAAAATGGTGCACAAATGAAGCAATGCGTACACAATTTTGGGATCGCTGGTGGATGGTTTTTGATAAACCACCCCATAGAAATTTGGAGCTCCCTTTCTATTTCATAAAAAAATTGTATGTTGAGTTTGTGCTTGGTCACAATGTTAATTATTTTAGCATGAGGCCCAACATGGGCATAGGCAGAAGAGCTTCTCAGACTAGGCCATTTTCCCATTGCAAAAATGCCACTACCTTTGTCCCCCTCACTGATGTTGCACCCCCTCCTCTAGTGCAATATCTTGATATCATTGCAGAGGCTGCCTCACAGAGTATTAGGGCCATTCATTTGCTGAGTGATCAGTTGATCATGCAGACTAGGTCATTGTTGCCTCCTAGTGTGGATGATGCTAGTGCATCGACATCTAGCCAGAGTTCGCATGTATGCGTGCCCCATATTTGCATTATATGCAAGAATATGTGCCTCAGACTGCTTACTGATGTTGATACATATCAGTATGTTATTGATGAGGAGGATACAAGAGACGCAACTGCAGAGGCCGCAACACCTCATGGAGCATCTACATCTCATGAGAGTGCTCAGGAGGGGTACGCAGAGCCATGGACTCCTGTTGATACGGTAAGAGTAAACATTATAAATAAATTTGTCACATGACTTATTTAATTTAAAAATAATTTATTTATTTAGATTAGTTTTAATGATTGCATGCACTTATGTATATATATTTTTTCCATTTATGTTCAGTTGATGATAGAGGAGGAGTTGAGATAGGTGTATGACTCCACACTTTCAACCATTTCATTTGGTCTTGACACCTATATGGTATATTAAAAATTATGTACCCATTAGTTTTTTTTTTATCATTTGGTGTACATGCTTAAATCTCTATCAATTAGAGAAATAAAATTTATACATTTACTAATATATTGTCATTTTATTGTACTCTTGTAGGCTACAGCTGATGTCAGTGGGGGGCACGACGGGGTTCCTTCTTCATGTGCCGACAAAGGAAAGGTAATTAATTGCTTAAGATTAATTATGCATGCATATGTATGCCACTTGTGTGTAGTAATAAATATTTTACTTATACTTTATTGTATAGGGTGTGGCTCTTGATGATGTCCCGACATAGGTTCGGGAGCCTTGGCTGACATGCATCTCAATTCGAAGTGATAGCCTGATTGTACATAGACTTTTACATATTCTTATTTGTATTTTGTAACCAGGGTTGTTATGATGAAGTACATTTATATATAATTGACAATATTTTTACTCTCATAGGTTACTCCTAGTGTGAGGGAGGGCCCACTAGAATCTTTCATATCTTTGTTGACCTAGCCCATTATTCTAGAGAAGGGATTGGCAGATGTAAGTTTTAATTTTAGTTCAATCAATTTGTAATTTTATTATGCTATCATCCTATTTTTTAGATTTATTACTCTATGTTGCACCACTCTACTAATCTCATTATTGCAAATATATATTTATAGGTCAGAGTTGGTTATGGTGGTATTGTCCCTTCGCTACCAAAGACTTATGTTAGGACACCTGATCATGGTAGGCGACCGAGAGGCTAGGTACAGATGTTTGTATTTAGTTATAATATTAATTAAATTAGTGTTTGAATTATGAATTATATATATATATACATATATATATTGTGTGTGTAAAAATTGTACTTGATCTGTAGACACAACACTTCAGTAAAACATTAGAGGTTAGCTATAATCAAAATCGTGCAAAATTGAAATTTACTCTAACCAAGCGATTTACTGCCTTCTAGTAGGTGTGAGATTAATGATCTCAGATTGTTATCAAGATTAGTGACCTAGACGACACCTAAATGAAGGATTTGAATGTAATTGATCTAGATATGAATTGAATGCAATTAAGCTATTTTTTTGGATTTTCTATGTAATAAGAATGATAAAAACTTGATATGAAATCTAATCTATATGAAATTGATATGCTAAAATGATCTAACAATGATATGAAAAAGAATCTAAATGAATGTAAAAAAAATAAATTGATCTCACAATAGCCTTGATTCGCAATAAGCTTTGATTCTCCAAATTCCAATTCTTCAAAATAGTTGTGCAATTCATAGATGACTTTGGCAAAGTAAGCTTGCAAAATTATGAGATGCTGTGGATGCAAATTTGAGAGATGAATTATGAAGAGCTGAGCCTTGTTTTTATAGAAATCCAAGGCTTTGGAGGTGCATGAGAAAAATTCATAAATCACTCAAATAACTCAGGTTGATTTTTGAGTTATTTTTAAATAACAGATAATTAAGTCACAAAAATCATGCAAAAGCACAGTTCAACTCGAATTAGAAGTTTAGATCAACTTTAAAACTCAAAAAGATGTTGAGTTTCAAAAAGCTAACAACTTGCATTGATTTTCTAATTTACGGTTTAACTGGTCCTTGAATGTGCACATGGATAATTATGATTTAATAAATAAATAAAGTGATTTATTCTCAACTTAACTGCTTTTTGAAATAAAATAATTAATTTATGGGTTAATTAACTATTTTATCAAACTTTTATTAAAAACTATATTATTAAATAATGACAACCTGCTTTAATCGATTAAATAAGAATTTAATCAATTATTCATAAGATATTAGATTTATTGTCAAAATTAAATAATACAATTAATAATAGATAGAATTAAATTTAATTACATAATTAATTTGGAAAGATATTAAATCTAATTAATTAAATATGAAAATATTCAATTAATCAAACTTAGGATAAATGTGATTTATCGCCAAATAATCATTAAATTAAAGATAATTAAGATAATTAGGAATATTGCTAAGAATATTCCCCGATGCAGAATTTAAGATAATCAATTATGATTCGATGATGTTTAGATGTGCCTTAGATTAGGACTTTGATGCCGATTTCGTTCGAATTGTAAATGTAGGAGGTTAATGAACTTATAGCCCATTTTTGGGGTATTACATTTTGCCCCTCTTTGAATTACTGTGCAAAGCACAGTGGTTCAAAGACAGTCTGTGTTTGATAAAGATATGAAACTGATGTTTGAAATTGATAATTGATATGAGACAGAAGCTGATTGATATTGAATTGATATGGACATAATAGTTCCTGAATGACCAAAGATAATGTTCACTGTAACAGCAAATGAACCTATGATTGCGAAAAAAATGTCAAAACACCTGATTCCAAACCTTAGGATTGCAAAGAAGTGAGTGACCCATTCTAGACTCGATTGTCTTAGCAGAACTAGAAGGTATCACATCCAAACCCTTCAGTTGCCGAAGAACCAAGGAAAGAACACTATGATCTGATGGTTGCAAAAACTGATACAGTTTACAAGATTAGGAGAATACCAAATTGATATGGATCTTGATGAATCTGATATGCCCCAAGTGATGATAGATTTGCCCCGAGTGATGAGGTATTTTGATGAATCAGTAACTAGACGTGGTTGTTGTCTTGATTACTGAGGAAGATATGATTGAATTTGATTTACAGACTTTGAATGATGTGCAATACCATGCCCCCTTCGGGATTAAAATTGAAATTTGACAAGAAAAGTCAGCGTTGAGAGTTTAGAAGCATGTTAATTGATTTGAGAAGTGGTTAAACACGTCTGGTGAATACATTCTACATCATTTAGAGGTCTTGGAGACTAAGTTTGACTAGGTTTGACCATGAGTTGACCATAGTTGACCAAGTTGAAATTTTGATAGTTTGATGTTAGATAATCAGTTAAGTTGAATTATGGATTTTTGTGATGATTGAAGGTCGATTATGCAAGTAGTTAATAATATGAATGATATCAGATTTGAATTTTGATCCCGAAAAGGATTCTACTTGCTGCTTCGTTGGAGGAACCTTCGTGTGAGATTCAGCTCTTGTTAGATTTGAAGAATTGATATGAAGATTTATTTAAGCATTGAATTTCATTTAGCCATTGTGAGATCATGCAAACATGCAAAATGCAAAGAGATATGCAAAATGAAATGCAACCTAAGACCTAGGACCTAGTCACTGATCATGTGTCGATTTTTTATCATCACTGAACTTTTAGGTAACTGGATAAATCAATACAATGCCCACTAGCTAAAAAAAACCATAGACATATGAATATTGATTTGCAATGCTCAAGAACCAATACAACACCCACTGGTCAAACAACCATGGACATATGAATATTGATTTTATTTTTGGAATGTCGGATTAGATATAAGTACCAAGGCATAAACGCCAGGATGACCTAAATATCATGTCCATTTTGATATAGCAATTTGTATAAGCATCAAAACATCAAACGGTCAAGAGATCATTCTAAATCTAGTGTGAATTACCCGTAGTGACCCTTTATCGTTCACATCCTTAGGTAAGATTGTGTTTCACAGTAGGAGAAAGAACTCACTCAAAAAGACAATAGTTAGATCAATACTTCTTTGAATCATCCAGGTATCAATGGTTGAGGTATGCATGGCCATCCAATTCGAGATAGAGGCTCTTACAGTCGGACACCATTTCAATCCAGAATTTCCAAAGTTAGATTTTCACATACAAGCAGAAGACAAAGAAAAGATTATGCCCCCAGTCATCACTCTCTAAATCTTGTAAAGGACATCATCGAAGGGCTCGAAGGGACACAATATGCAAAATTCTCAATGTGAATCAGTAAGCATACAAGGAGAGAAAATCATGTAAAAAACATAGATTGTTTTCAATTGAGTTTTGATGTTTGATTGCGTTGTTGTAGATGAAAAATCCTTTCTGGAGAGAAGACAGACTTGACTGACTCAAATGAAGCTTCAAAGGACTCTGACTAGATATGATCCGTCTAAGATACATGGGAGACCATAGGATATGACATTGATTGCCCCCAAGTGTTAAACACTGATAGGATACAGACGCTTGAGCTGATTGGTGTACAGATCGACTTATTAAAAATTGAAAATGCAGAAACAAACCGGGATATATATACAAACTAAAGCAAGACTGAAAGCTGGGAAAGACCAAGATTGTGCTGATAGATAGAGCATTTTGAAACAAGTTGCACCCGTTTGCTGGGTTTTCACCATCTTGGCAGAGATTCTATTTTTGCTACCAAGGCACCTATTTCCAGGTTTTCACCAAGGCACTTTTTCTTTTTCTTTTTTTTTTCAATTTTTTTGTACTTTTCATTTTTCAATTTTTTTTTGATTTTTTGATATTTTCATTTTTCAAATTTTTTTTTATTTTTTGATATTTTCTGATTTTTTTGCGAATCATCAAGGTGCCTATTGCTAGGTTTTCACCAAGATGTTTATTTTTTTAGGACTTTTTCTAATTTTAAGGATTTTTTCAGGATATTTAACCATAGACTGAATGCCTTAGGCATATAATTTCTTCAGATGGAGAACGTTGATTGGTTCTCGGAGCTGTTCTCCTTCAGTTGTTGAGAGTTGATAGGCACCAGAGCCAAAAGTAGTAGTGATTACAAAGGGACCCAACCAGTTGGGTTCAAACTTCCCCTTGCGTTCTTGATGGGATTGATTTTTAGGATTTTCTCTCAAGACTAGATCACCAACCTGAAATTCTCTGTGTCTGACTTTCTTGTTGTAGCCTCTAGATATTCTCTTCTGATATACTCTGAGATGATCATACACTGCTTGTCTGCGCTCATCTAGTAGTTCAAGTTCTTGCAACCTAGACACTCTGTAGTCATCATTGGTTACTAGACCATGCATTCTGATTCTGAGTGATGGGATTTCAACCTCAATAGGCAGTACCGCTTCAGACCCATAAACTAAAGTGAAAGGTGTAGCCCCAGTAGGTGTTCTGATACTTTTTCTATAGGCCCATAGAGCTAGATTAATCATGAGATGCTTGTTCTGATACTTGTGCTGATACTTGTTCTGATACTAGTTCTGATACTTGTCCTGATACTAGTTTTGATACTTGTTTTGATAGTGGTTCTGATACTTGTTCTGATACTGATTCAGATATTGGTTCTGACACTTGTTCGGATACTTGGTATACTTGATAGCATCTTTTTCCATTGCAAACTCCCAAGCAAGATCATATCATGCAGTCTCAATGTCTAGCAAGGTGGAGAACAAGAGGGATTGGCAAGATGGTGGAAGAGATGGAAGACAAGAGAATGAAGGAAAATGAAGGGAAGAAATCCTCAAGGGAAAACTCCTCAAGAATACCCAAGCTAGGAAAATTTGTCATGTAAAGCACATTTGGACAAGAAATGAAAGGCTAGCATAGGATAAGTCACAAAATCATAATGCAAGAGCAAGAAAGGATGTAGTCCAAAAGAGTAGACATGTCAAGAGGCTTCATAGCACTGTGTTTTACTCTTTCTTTCTTTTCTTTTATTAGATCAAGACCAAAGGGGAAAAAGATAGCGATAAACAAAAATAAATGGAGGAAAATAGACTTGAAGGCTAAATAGGAAGGGAATGAAACCAAGATCGCCGTAAGATAGCTCACAAAATAGCCAAATGTTCGTATATAGATCAACATTGTCAAGATCAAAGAGAGAAGATGAAATGGATGAAATATGTAGAAGAACTACACATGATGCCTGATTGCCAGGTTTTCATCATGGTACATATCCAAGGTGCCACAAGGGAGTGGTTTTCACCATAGGATGAATTTATTTGTCTTTACTTTTGCTACCAAGGTGCCTGTTTCCAAGTTTTCACCAAGGCACATTTTCAATTTTTTTTTATTTTTTTATTTTTTTGGAAGAAGGCAAGCTTTTTAGATAATGCTTCTTGAAAGGATAAACCATGATATGCCAAGGATTCCAATGATATGCTCAAAGATGCTTATAGGGAAAGGAAGATGGAAGATAAAAATGGAGGACAAGGTTCTATGTAAAGCGAGTGAGGTTGGAAGATAGGAGGAATAGGAAAATGAGGAAAAAGGATAGAAGATAGAAGGATAATGAATGGAAGGATTGTAAAAGGGTAGATGGAAAGGAAGGCAAGATCAATGTAAACACACACCTTGAAGGGTGGTGAGAGGGTGGAGGAAATGTGAATGAAAGAATACGTGAAGGAATATGGTGAATGGATAGCAGAGGTTGTGGTTTAGGCGCATGGAATGGAAGAATATTTTTGGAGGGAAATGAAGTGGAAGCCTTTGGAAGCTTGAATGTCAATTTCACTTTTTGCTCAACACCAGACTCTTTCAAGAGAGACTTTGGAATCCATATAGCCGTAGGCTTTTTATTTTCTTTTGATGATCTAGAGAGAATATCTTCAATGATGGATTTTGGAACCCATACTTGTCTTGTAGTTTTTTTCTTAGATATCTCTTTTGACTTTATGTTTCCATGTCTATTAGAGGAGACATGGTGATCTTCTTTTTTTGATGGATTCTTGTATTGCTTCTTTTTCTTGTATTGAACATTCAAGTTACTTCCAAAAGACTTGGGACTTGTGGAAGAAGGAGGAGGATATGACTGGTTTAGATGGGTGGGTGGATGAAAAGGATTCAAGGGTATGCATCTATGTTGATCTTAAGGAAAGATGGGAGATGGAGGGATGTAAGGACCCAATATGGATGGAAAATTAGGAGAGTTAGGAGGGGAAAGTGAAGGGACATAAGGACCCAAGATGGAAGGCAGACGTGAAGCTCTTAGTAGTGGTGGAAGAGGTCCAAGTATGGAAGTGGAAGATGCAAAAGGATAATCAATAAGTTCATCAGCATCTATATGACAACCAAGGATATCAACATCTTTAGAGTGAGCATTAGAATTTTCAATAGAATCATGGACATCTTGAATATGAGCACATTCTTTGATAGGATTGTTCAAAGCTTGCAAAGACTTAGGAAGAGTAGAAAGTGGAAGTGAACATGGAGTGGTAGAATAAGAAGATGGAAGACTTTGATCTTGACAAAGATCTTTGGATAGCATAAGCACATAATTGTTCTCTTGACTTTCAATAAGCTTAACATTGGAAGTAACAACACCAGTTTTAACAACCTTAATGGAAGTATCATCTTTGGGAAGCACAAGTGTAGTAAGGTCATTTTGATTGTCAGTAAGCTCAATAGTGTAAGTAGTAACTTGATCTTGCTTAGGAGAAGACTTAAGACATGGTGGAATGCATGAAAAAGGGTGTGCAGGATCAAAAGAACCATGAAGCAGATAAGAGACATCACGAAAAGGACTAGATGACATGGAGGGTTCTTGATCTTGATCTTTCTTTATGTTCTTTTCTTCATCATTTTTAGAGTCCTCTTGACATGGAGCCACTTCTAAGGACAAGGAAGCATGTTGGAATGGTATGGAAGACTTTGGAAGAGATGGTGAAGGACTAGTTGAAGTAGGCATTATAGGATATGAAGGCTTAGGCTCTCTAGGTTTATCATTATTGAAAGTATTTGCAGCCAAGTGAAGGTTAGCTTGAGTTTCTTTAAGAGGTAGCCCTGGAGGATAACTATAGGGAACCACATGAAAAGTATCAGGGCTTGTGTCGGATGAAGATTCTATGAAAGATTTTAAAGACTCGAAAGCTTTAGAAAATGTACGAGTATTGGAGGAAGTAGGGGATGGAAGGGAACTATCACTAGACAAAGGTCCAACATTAACATGATCTTGCTTGAGAGTGTAATCTTTATTTTCAGCCTAAGAGTTCTTAGAGGAGAGATCTTTATAGTATTGACGTTTCAAGCTAGCACGATGCATTTTATAGTCCTCAGTAGTAGTAGATGGATCATAATCAAGGTATTGTCCACAAAAGCCATGAAAGTCTCTTTAAAAATTAGAATCATATGGATCACCATCACAATCTATCCAATGTGACAACCCATTTGTAGTAAGCAGGAACACACGATGAGGACTCTTAGGAACAGAGGTGTCATAAGTATCATTACATTGTCTGTCGTTATAGTCATCATAGTCTCCAAAGATAGATGTGTCACTCTCCGTGGAAGAGGTATCATAAGGGTTATCACATTGCTCAAATTCTTTCTGGGGGCATGGTGACATGTACAAGTCTTTATCAAATGGAAAAGAGGATAGAGATTCCATGGAGAACTCTTTAGGTTCCTTTTCTTTCTTAAGATTGTCAAATTCAACTTGCATAGCTTGCAGCTGCTTCATCATAGCGGTGATTAGAGCTTCTTCCTCATGTGTACTGATTCTTTGAGACATGTATACTAATTTTCAATGACTACTGCTCTGTTCTTGACACAATGATTTGTTCGACAGATTCTGAAACTAGGCTAAAAAAGCTAAATATCTGGAAATTCTGACAATTTTTTTTTTTTGACAACTTTCAAAAATTTCCCAAATGACACTCTGCAGACTCGTATGACAGTGGGTATGCTATGAAATGACAGTTACAAAAATCATACGACAGTTGGGTAGCAATGAAATGACAGCTGAAAAACTCATACGACAGTTGGAAGTAGGATTTTGACTTTTAGAATTTGCTGGCATGAAAACTCGTACGACACTGGGTACTCAATCATACGATATATGGGTTGTAATGAAATGACACTTGATGGAAACTTGTATGACTTTCTAACCTCTTGAGATGAATTTTGACTCCAGAAAAGGATTTTACTTTAGATTTTGCAAATTTTGAGTTTTCAGATTTGAATTGTTTGCAAATTTCAATGTCCAGATTTGAAGATTGTAACAGATTTGTTCATTTTCAGTAACCAGATAGATAAACAAGCACGTAAAATAGAAAGCAAGTGATTTCAAGCATGTCTGAAAACAATGAACAAGGGCAAAGGCAACCTTGCGCATGAACAATCAAGTGACCAAATTGTGCTAATCCCTGAGAGTACGAATTGTGTATGTTCTGAAAGTTTTGCAATAACACACATATACCTGAAAGTGAAAAATTGGCCTCTCTAGGGTTTTTAGTAATGGTTTGACTCTGCAACTTTTATGATTCAAAGGGGTGAACTCCAATCCCAGCGCACCAGGGTTTTGACACAGTCCGAGAACTTAATCTTCAAGAGCTACTAGGGAGATCTGACAACCCAACAATGAACCATACCCATGGAGATTTCTTCCACAAGGACATTTATATAGCGGCTGTCACTACCATGGCGAAAATGGCTATGACCACTTGAGGTTCCGTCAACGCAGTTTTCCCTGTGAAGGGATTGTCCACTACGGTTAACCCTCTCTAAAGATGACTCACAATAGTATACCACAAGGGGACTTGGCTCCAGATCCAAGGTTTTTGACACCTTTTCACTTTTAACCCAAACAAAGCAAGCAGATTAATTCGACACGCTAAGACAAAGTTTTGCTTCACCAAGGTATATGATGCCAACTCCATGTGATCTATCAACCTCTCTGAGGAGAGAATGTATCAATCAATAAGAGAATACACACTAACCAATTTTGATTCACCAAAGCTCGTGATGTCAACCCCACGTGATCTATCAACCTCTCCTGGGAGAGAATGTATCGATCAATAAGAGAAGACACACTAACCAAGTTGAATGTGAAACGCACTAAGTATCCTCCCTACCTACAAGGATTCTATCGTCAAGAAGGATTTTGCTAAGAATCCAATCTCTCAAGAATCACGAATAGTGTTCATAGGGCCTAATTACTATGTGAGCACAGATGTATGTTTCCAAAAGCAAATCTACCAAAAGTACCCAAAAAGTAGAAAGAGGAACACTTAACGCTTAAAGCGAATATGAGATGAGTCCACAAGGTGGAACACTTCACACCTCACACAAGCTGAAAATGAGTCCCCAACTTAGAAAACAAGTGAGTTCCTAAAAGCACAAAAGGGTTGCCAAGTGGAACACTTAACACTTCTGTCCTGTTGACCCCTCCCCTTTATGGCGCTAAGTTGCAACCACGGGGCAGAAATGAGGGGCCGGCGGATTAGCGAGTCCAATAACCCAAGATAGCAATCAAGATCAATCACAAGTATTCTAAGACTACTTAATGAATCCTTAAGGGGTCACAACCTAGTATCAATTATGCAAGTGTGTAGAAATAGATAAAAGCATGAAAGGACGCACACAAGCCAGACACATAAGAGATTTATTTTAAGTCCAAATTGAAATGTTAATAGATGAAGGAGAATACCTTAGGTCCAACGCTTTACAATCTAGAATTTAGCACACGTCTAAAAGTACAAAATCAAGACAAATCAATAGCAAACTGTAAGCGTTTAGAAATCAATAATTTGAAAGTACAAATATGCGAATTCTGTGCCTCTGTAGAAAAATCTCGCGCGAGGCAGGATGCAGTCCCGCGCGAGGAAACACTATTTCGCGCGACAAAGGATGAAATCTCACGTGAGTCAGGATGTGGTCCCGTGCAAGGAAACACTATTTCACGTGACAAAGGATGAAATCTCATGCGAGTCAGGATGTGGTCCCGCATGAGGAAGTATAGTCTCGCGCGAGAAATTGATTTTTCACGCACAAAAAAAATGATACCAGTGAAATTTTGCACGACACAGAAAGAAATCTCACATGACACAATGTGAAATCTCACGTTATAATTCATACAGAGATGTACGGAAGTATGGACAAGATGATAAAAATCACAGTGTACGGATAGTTTTGATAGAAAAAGTTCCAAATTTTTTTTTTTTTTTTTTTTTGCAAGCAAAAAAGAAATAAAAAATAATGTCGTATAGAGTATACCAGGACCCTTGAAACCCTTATCCTCAAAAGATAGAAAATTGATAGAAATGAAGGGAAACCCGTTTCAGGGCCCCACGGTGGGTGCCAGAAATGTGTGTGTGAAAATTGTACCTGATCTGTAGACACAACACTTCAGTAAAACATTAGAAGTTAGCTATAATCAAAATCGTGCAAAATTGAAATCTACTCTAACCAAGCGATTTACTACCTTCTAGTAGGTGCAAGATTAATGTTCTTAGATTGTTATCGAGATCAGTGACCTAGACGACACCTAAACGAAGGATTTGAATGCAATTGATCTAGATATGAATTGAATGCAATTAAGCTATTTTTTTGGATTTTCTATGTAATAAGAATGATAAAAACTTGATATGAAATCTAATCTATATGAAATTGATATGCTAAAATGATCTAATAATGATATGAAAAAGAATCTAAATGAATGTAAAAAAAAAAAATTGATCTCACAATAGCCTTAATTCGCAATAAGCTTTGATTCTCCAAATTCCAATTCTTCAAAATAGTTGTGCAATTCATAGATGACTTTGGCAAAATAAGCTTGCAAAATTATGAGATGATGTGGATGCAAATTTGAGAGATGAATTATGAAGAGCTGAGCCTTGTTTTTATAGAAATCCAAGGCTTTGGAGGTGCATGAGAAAAATCCATAAATCATTCAAATAACTCAGGTTGATTTTTGAGTTATTTTTAAATAACAGATAATTAAGTCACAAAAATCATGCAAAAGCACAGTTCAACTTGAATTAGAAGTTTAGATCAACTTTAAAACTCAAAAAGATGTTGAGTTTCAAAAAGCTAACAACTTGCATTGATTTTCCAATTTGAGTTTAACTGGTCCTTGAATGTGCACATGGATAATTATGATTTAATAAATAAATAAAGTGATTTATTCTCAACTTAACTGCTTTTTGAAATAAAATAATTAATTTATGGGTTAATTAACTATTTTATCAAACTTTTATTAAAAACTATATTATTAAATAATGACAACCTGCTTTAATCAATTAAATAAGAATTTAATCAATTATTCATAAGATATTAGATTTATTGTCAAAATTAAATAATACAATTAATAATAGATAGAATTAAATTTAATTACATAATTAATTTGGCAAGATATTAAATCTAATTAATTAAATATGAAAATATTCAATTAATCAAACTTAGGATAAATGTGATTTATCGCCAAATAATTATTAAATTAAAGATAATTAAGATAATTAGGAATATTGCTAGGAATATTCCCCGATGCAGAATTTAAGATAATCAATTATGATTCGATGATGTTTAGATGTGCCTTAGATTAGGACTTTGATGTCAATTTCATTCGAATTGTAAATGTAGGAGGTTAATGAACTTATAGCCCATTTTTGGGGTATTACACACACACACACACACACACACACACACACACACATATATATCTCTGTGTGTGTGTGTACAAATCATATAAATTAAGCAATCTAACTTTGGTTTGAACTCATTTTTGATGCAGGATCAATCAGAGTCAAACACTTCTTCAAAGAGGCTACATTTTGATGATCCCCCTATGACATAAGATGTAATGTATTTGTTGTCCTCAGTCACATACCTTGCGTCACTTGGGTTGAGTGTGGTCACAAGCATTCTAGTGACTCTATGGGTGGAATGGGGTTGTCATTGGCATTAATCTGGCTAACCATAGCCAATGGAGTAGATGGTTCGATGCCAAGATGGATAGTTTGAAAGATACACTACATAGCTACTTTCAACTGACCCTCACTGCAAGTTTTGGCATCGACTGATATCGCCTTACCAAATGCAAACGAAGTCAAATTGCCCAAAATTGAGAGAGGTTATTGTAGACCTCAGAAACACAATCCCATAGCCCCTAATGGTTTGTCAATATCTCTCATGAGGTCTAAGATATGAGCCTCAGAAGATCACTACCCAATTGTGCTAAGTGCACCTTGGGGTCACTTGGGTCAAGCATGGTCGTGAGCATTCCAGTGACTCTGTGGGTGGAATGGGGTTGTCACAGGCATTTACCCAGCCAACCGGAGCCAATGGAGTAGACGGTTTGATGCTAGGATGGACGGTTTGAAAGATACACTGCAGAGCTACTTTTAACTGACCCTCACTACAAGTTTTGGCATTGATTGAGATCGTTTTGCCAAATGAAAATGAAGTTGAATCGCCCAAAAATGAGAGAGGTTATTGTAGACCTCAAAATCATGCCTGTAGCCCCTAAAATTTTTTTGATACCTCTCACGAGGTCCGAGATACAAGCCTTGGAAGATCACTACCTTATCATACTTAGTGCACCTTGGGATCACTTGGGTCGAGCGTAGTTGTGAGCATTCCAGTGACTCCATGGGTGGAATGGGGTTGTCACTAGTGTTTACCCAGCCAACTGGAGCTGATGGAGTAGATGGTTTGATGCCAGGATGGATGGTTTGAAAGATACACTTCATAGCTACTTTCAACTGACCCTCATTGCAAGTTTTGGCATCGACTAAGATCGCCTTGCGAAATGCAAACAAAGTCAAATAGCCCAAAATTGAGAGAGGTTATTGTATACCTTGTAATCATCATCCCTTAGCCCCTGATAGTTTTTTGATACCTCTCACGAGGTCCAAGATATAAGCATCAAAATATTGCTGCCTAATCGTGCTTAATGCACCTTGGCGTCACTTGGGTTGAGCATGGTTGTGAGTGTTCCGGTGACTCCATGGGTGGAACGGGGTTGTCATTATCATTTACAATGTCATTAAGGTGAACCACCAACTTATAGTCCAACCCATTTTCAGTAACAAAAAATTTACCCCTTTTACTCTCTCGTGCAAACCTAGAAAGCACGTCACTTGCAGGCCATAAAACACACAATGCATCATGGTACACTAGGTAGGCTACAAGAAGTTGTGTTTTACAGATTGAGTAAGTAGTCCTTGGGAACATGGCCTTGTCTACAGTGGAAATAATTAGGTTTTCATTCTAAAACAAGAGAAGACCCAAATGGACAGCCAGTCTCTTTAGATTTACAAACCACCTATGTAAATGTTAGCTTCCTCAATCAGAACACAACTAAACTCACATATAAAAACTACAATTTCATATTTAAGGTGTGCTCTAGTGATAGCCCACATCTACCAACTACCCAAAAAATCAATCATTTTAAGTCTTTGGACAACCCAACTCCATTACCATACACAACACATGTTTTGTGTCCTCAAAGCCATGCATGCACATCTTATAACATCCCAAACTTCTCAACCAACTATATATCTTTTCCATATACATCCTGACTCCAGCATGGAAAACCATGAACCATATTTCTTGATTGTTTGAAATGAACTTTCAAAGCATCAAAGATTTTTTGAAATGATAAAAAATAATATCCTTAAAGCATTAGAAACAACAATCAAACATGTAAGAATTCAAACCATGCAAATGACATAAGTAAATGACATGTAAGATCCCTTGTTGGCACTATTGGCCACCCATACATGATTTTGATCATAAGTCCTTATCAAGACTTCTAGGAAATTTAACTTTTAAATCAAATTGATTGTTACAAATTGCCATTATAGGCTTCAAAAGATCTCAATTAACCATTAAGGATCCTTTTGTCCCTCTATCTCTAATTAGATCCATGGTGACCATAGGTGTCTTCATAGGTGCTCCTGCACAAGTTACAATCCACATACAAAACCAAGTTTATTGACTCAAAATACAATCTAAGAAAGGTGAAATTAATGTATTGAAATTAAGCTTAACGAACTTAGAAAACAATGCACTAAGTTAACTTATTACCTAGGCAAGTGCTCTACCCAAAGTTTTACGGTCTATATTGAAGTCAACACAAGTTTGTCTCATCAAACGAGCCTTTCTCAATTGATGACTAACTAAGGAGGTTGTAATAACTGTCCAAGAAACTCTCTTGTCTTTTTCTCTGCTAGTTTTCCCAATGCTATTGAGAGCATTGAAAAGATTCTTCACAACAATGGCATTTCTATCCATTTTCTTGTTCACAAGCACAGGTCTCATCTTTTGCATCGTTAACAACTACACAAAAATTTGACATTTCTCAACCAATGTCTTGTTTCCAAAGAATTGATCATAAGGTCTTGAAGCCCACAACCTAACGGTTCTATGTGACCTGTTTCCTTCCCAATTATTCATAATGTTCTCCTCAATTTCAATTAACCATTTAGGTTTTCTTGAAAGCCCTAAATTTGAAGATTGATTATCTTTATTGCAAGGGACTTCATTTTGCATATAATTTGGAGATGTGTAACGTTCACGTGGTTCTTTTGCAACATTTTCATTCCCCAGGTCTACATTTTCAATCTCCATCTATACATTTTCATCTTCATTCCATTCATTGTCATTCCCCAAATCTACGTTTTCATTCACCAAGTCTACATTTTCATTCTCCATCTCTACATTTTCATCTTCACTTCATACATTCTTATTCACAAAATTAATTTCCATATTATTTTCAAATTCAACATCCTCTTCACTTGCAACTACATTTACAGGGTCACCTTGATTAATGTTTAACATACCTTCTCTCCTTCTTTGGTGATTTTCCCTATCTTTTTCCCTATATGCTTGAATTTCTTCATCTGTCACCTTCCTCTTCCGTTTATCCTTTTGATGACTGCTGCTTCCCATGGTGAGACCACAAGTTGACAAAAAACAAAAAATGGGCCCCAAATCACTTTTTTTTCCTGCAATCTGTGAAAAAAGTCTGAAATCTTGCACTTCTCTGGTCTGTGGGGACAGGGAATATTTTGGTCAAAGTTACACTAGTCAATAATCGGGTACCTAATTTAATCGAGTACCTGATATTTCTAGGTACATGAAAAACAACAGGAGTAAATGAAAAAATTGAGCTTTTACATATAAAAAGAGGTATAATATATATATATATATATATATATATATATATATATATATATATATATATATATATATATATATATATATATATATATATATATATATATATATATATATATATATATATATATATATATATATATATATATATAATGTATATTATATATATACTAATGTATTATATACTAATATATATAATATATATATAATATATACATAATATATTATATATACTAATGTATATAATATATATATAATGTATTCAAAAAAATACCTGCAAAGTTGATTTCAAAAAAATACCTGCACAATTGATTTGATGACAGAGAGTTTCAGCCCAAGTCCTCTTGAAAGTATCCAGCACAGGATTTTTTTACAGACTCCTTGTAATTTCGGCGGTCTGACTATACTTAATAACTAGATGTCAATGGACTTCCCCTCAATTGAATAGAATCAATTGATTTTTTAACTCTCGAAAATAAATTTCACACAGATGTAGAACCACCGTATGCTCATCATCTGTTCTAGAAACTAACAGTGGCATAAAATTTGATGTAAGAACATTTAAGGGGTTGTAGGACCCCTTACGACCCCTTTTGAAACATTGGATAGCTCAAGTGTATCTGAAGGGGTCGTAGGACCCCTTAGGACACTTGAGGGTTCCAATATGTCCATAGGGGTCATGAGGACTTCCTAGGGGTCCTAATGCATGATAAGGCATACTAGGACCCCTAGGAAGTCTCCATGGCCCCTTTTGACACATTTGAACCCTCAAGTGTGTCTGAAGGGGTCGTAGGATGCCTTAGGACACACTTGAGGGTTCCAATGTGTCAAAAGGGGTCATGGGGACTTCCTATGGGTCCTAACGCATGATAAGGCATACTAGGACCCCTAGGAAGTCCTCATGACACCTTTTGACACATTTGAATGCTCCAGTGTGTTTGAAGGGGTCGTAGGACCCCTCAAGATACACTTGAGCATTCCAATGTGTCCATAGGGGTCATGAAGATTTCCTAGGGGTCCTAACATGTGGCAAGGCATACTAGGACCCCTAGGAAGTCCCCATCACCCCTTTTGACACATTTGTATGCTCATGTGTTCGAAGGGGTTGTAGAACACCTTAGGAAACACTTGAGGGTTCCAATGTGTTGAAAGGGGTCATGGAGACTTCCTAGGGGTCCTAACACATGATAAGGCGTACTAGGACCCCTAGGAAGTCCCCATGACCCCTTTTGACACATTTGAATGCTCAAGTGTGTCCGAAGGGGTCCTACGACCCCTTAGAACACACTTGAGCATTCAAATGTGTCAAAAGGGGTCATGGGGACTTCCTAGGGGCCTTAACATGTGATAAGGCATACTAGGACCCCTCGAAAGTCCTCATGATCCCTCAGGACTCTCTCTCTCTCTCATAGCGCTAAAAGAATCAAAACAAAAATTTAGGCCAAAAATATAGTGTATTTCTGTATGTAGTACCATCAGCTTCAACAATCCAGCCAACTTCCTCTGCTAAGGTATGGAGAACTTCATTAATGTCTACTCTGGGTGGAAGATTATAATTTCCATATTTCCACAAGCCTTGAAATATTTTCTTCATTATCACTTTCCACTGCACTCAACTTAGCCATCCTTACCTACTCTTTAACAAAGATTCTCCAAAATTTGTATACAAAGGCATCCTACAAGAAAAAATGAAAAGTTTCCCATAGAATATCCACAATTCGTATACAAAAGCATCATACAAGAAAAGTGACAAAAAATTAATAGCTAAAAGGTAAAATTTATCATTAACGCCGGCAGTACCAAGGTCATACCCACTGTCAAATCCTAGCCTATGACGTGCAAAATGAGCAAAGCAAGCGAAATGAAAGGGAAGTATGGAAAAAATAGAAAAGGTGCATCAAATTGGATCAATATCATAATAAATGTAGAAAATACTGTTACGGACAAAAATATTTGCATATTAATGGAAAAGAGCGGGGAGAGCTTCTTGTACCCATGATAGAAGTTACAGATAAGGAGGAAGAGATAGGAAAGGGAAAATGGCAAAGGAAAGAAGTAAGATATGTGTGTGAGCCTATGTCAGATGATGATGATGAGTACTCACCATCTGCTAGTAGCTCAAGTAGTGACATAAGCTCTTTAGTGCAATTTAGATAGAGAAGTAACAAGTGCTATGGAATTATGCACAGAGCAATGTGAAATGAAGCCTCAAATTGGATCATTAGCAAGAAAAGAATTTGGTCATGCACTTCATTCTATCACCATAAATATTTCTATTAGAAATGCCTATCCATCAATGGCCTTGCATTTAAGGGTCTTTGGAAACCAAGTTACTCATGTTGGGCATTATCCCTCAAATGTAAGTTCATTGCCACCTTTGGCAAGGTAGTCTCACTCCTCATTTTACAACAAAGGGAAGCCATCTATTGTCCAAGGTTTTAATTCAGCTGACAAGTGGAGAGCTTCTCAAGGTACTGATCTCTTTCATAGAGAAGTTCCTAATTCATCTCAAGGTTCTCGTTTAGGTGACCAACTCCTTGGAGGTCCACAAATAGACCCATTGATTTCCCAAATTGGTAAAAGGGTAGATGCAATTTTGGAAAGAGTATCCCAATCAAAGAGAAATGGAAATTCTAGTGAGCATAAAGTTATTGCATATCCAATAGGTGTATCTCCTCCACTGATAAATATAACTGTTTCCAGAGACTTGAGTTTAAATGGAGACTGTCTATTCCCAAACATGCCCTAGTCGAGCAGATGAACTAGATGTTACTTGAGTAAAGAAGATAGTGGTTTATTAAAGCATCTACATTATCCCACTTTCTATCAATTACTACTTTTTGAGCGGCTTGCCAGCTACTTCTGTGCAGGATTTCTATAATATATAATGTCCTCATGCAAGTACATGCTAGTTTTTGTAAACATTTTCTATTGTAAAGGGTTAGTGAGAAATATCAAAGAAAACATTCTTGCATGTATTACTTAGACACGTATCAATTAGGAAACCATATCAATTAAGAAAAGGATCTTACTTCAAACCTAATCTCTCCCCTTCCCCTTCTCTCTCTCTCCCACTCTATCCCCTTCCCATTCCCTCTCTCTCTCTCTCTCTCTCTCTCCCATTTCCCTTCTCTCTATCTCTCTCCCCTTCCCCTTCTCTCTCCTTCTCTCTCCCCTTCCCCTTCTCTCTCTCCTAGTCTCTCCCCTTCCCCTTCTCTCTCTCTACTACTCTCTCCCCTGTTAGAAAGTAAAGTCCACCAAGATAACTAAGAGGGTAGGGGGGGGTGAATCAGTTATCAGATAATTATAACTTTTATCATCTTCAACAACATTAAACCATATAAGGAATATAATTACCAACCATAGAAAGATATTCATACACAATAACATAATGACACAAGATATGTTGATTAGGGAACCTTTTGATCAAAGAGTAAACCCCGATGGGAATGATGCCCACAAAAGATGCACTAATATGAATATTCCTTGTGAAAGGATGGACTTTGTTAGGAGTCTTATGAAATACATTCAGTACATATGAATCCCTTTTAGGAGATTTTGAATCCCTATTAAAAGATTCTAACCTGGTTAAGAGTTATGGAAGATAGAAGGACCCACTGCCCAATCACTAAACACACTGTCCAAATAATCTTTGCATTAATCAAAAGAATAATATCTTACCTCTTCTCTAACTATGCCAAAATGCACTCACTGTTACATCAGATCTCAATTTCAAATCTATGTACTTCACATGTCTTCACAAATTTGCTTTCATACTTATAGCTCTTTTCTTCACTTCATGCATACAGCATCACAACCACTGCTACCATATCATAATTACACACTTTCACATTAAAAATACTCATTACAATAAGGAAATACATTCCTTCCTTTATACCACACTCAAATAATTACAAATGAGCTGGCATACAATTACAAAATAAAAGTTTCCACATGCTACACCAAAATTACACAAAACTGTCAGCTTCCAAATACAATAAATATTCACTCATGCAACCTCAAATTTTGTGCTATCATCCACATCACTATCAATGTGTCTTCAACTTCCCTTTAAGTGCACAAAACTAGATTCCATCCCGATTAGGAGATATCATCCGATTTCCACAAACCGCTACTCAGGAACACTGCTTGAATACTGCTTCCACCAAAATGACCACAAATTCCATGAATAAATGAATTACTATCTATGCTCTTAACCATAGACATATAACATATCAAAGAGTATAACCTCAACATCACATAGCTCCAACTGTAATAACCCACGTGTGCTAATCCAAACTCTTTCTGCTTCTCTACAAGTCTTCGGTAAATCACTATGTTGACATCAATGATAATCATAGTCATGAATGCAACAACAACTACTACAGAATGGAAGCCAAACATTTAGCATTCATTCCTAACAATCTCCCCCATTGGCATTGATGGCAACATAGATGAAAAACATCCAATGTTCCAAAAATCCAATACTACAACACTGCTTCTTCAAATCCTCTTCATCAAACAAATCTTGCTTCGTTATTCTAATCAATTCTCTCCAACAGATGTCTCAGATTGTTTTTTCATGTATACTTCTCCCCCATTGACATCAATGATAGAAATTTCATCACTATGTCAACAATAACTAAATGTCAAAAGACACTTTTCAGAAAATACATTTACTAGAGTCCTCATGACTTAGCTCAGATACACATACTCCCCCATAGAGGAGGTACCAACATCTAGTCCAAAAGAAAGATAAGGCTCATATACCACTGGACGGATGTAGCCAACTGCATCACTTCTCAAGAGTAGGCTAGGGTATAACCCCAAGCATACCTCTCAGATACTCAAATGTATCCTTAGGCAAAGGCTTTGTGAATATATCTGCTATCTTCTCCTTTGTACTTATGTACTCAAGTCTTACTTCTTTCTCAACTTTCTCTCTTACAATATGATATTTAATCTCTATATGCTTTGTCTTAGAATGTAATACAGGATTCTTAGACATACTAACTGTACTGGTGTTGTCACAATGTATGACAACAGGCTCAACAAATTTTATTCCAATATCCTTCAACATTTTCTTCATCCAAATTATCTGGTTACAATTGTTTGCTGCTGCTACATATTCTGCTTCTATTGTGCTTTGTGAGATACAATTCTACTTCTTGCTTAGCCAAGAAACTAATCTTCCTCCAAGGAAAAATGCTCCACCACTGGTTCTTTTCTTATCATCAACACTGCCTCCCCAATCAGCATCTGTATATGTACATAGTGTAAAATCATCAGATTTTTCATACCATAGTCCATATTCCATTGTGCCTCTTAAATATCTCAGTATCATCTTTACTGCTGCATAATGTGATTCTCTAGGTTTAGCTTGAAATGTTGCTACAATTCCAACTGAATGTGCTATATTAGGTCTTGTATGAGTCAAATACTGCAATCCTCCAATCATAGATCCGTATTTCTTCTATTCTACTACAAGAGTCTCATCTATGTTAGATAACTTATATCCGGTCACCATAGGTGTTCCAAATGGTTTACAATTCTCCATTGTAAATCTTTTCAATAAGTCATTCAAGTACTTTGTCTGACTTATAAAGATACCATCATTGTTTTGTGTTATCTGTAATCCTGAAAAGGATTTCATCTCACCAATCATACTCATTTCAAATTTAGTCTTCATTTCATCAACAAATTTGTCACTAGCTTCATCTTCTCCTCCAAAGATAATGTCATAAAAAAAAAATAACTATAACTAACAAACCATTTTCAATTTATTTTATGTATAGATTTCTATCAGTTGTTCCTTTTGTAAATCCCAACTTTAACAAATACTTATCTAGTCTTGCATACCAAGTTCTAGGTTCTTGTTTAAGTCCATATAAAGCTTTCTTCAATTTACATACCATGTCTCCTTCTTGAGTTAAAAGAAAAACTTTAGGCTACTCAATGTAGACTTCTTCTTTCAATTCTCCATTCATAAATGTTGACTTCACATCCATCTGATATACTTTGAATTTTTTGTAAGTTGCATAAGCCAAAAACATTCTTACTGCTTCAATTCTTGCAACAGGGGCAAATGTTTCTTCATAGTCAATTCCTTCTTGTTGTGAGTCACCCTTACATACCAATCTTTCTTTGTTTCTTACTACTTCTCCTTCTTCATTCATTTTGTTTCTGAATACCCATTTAGTTCCAATAACATTCTTGTCTTTAGGTCTAGGGACCAATTCCCATGTCTTGTTCTTTTCAATCTGATCTAGTTCTTTCATAGCATTAGTCCAACTTTCATCTTCACAAGCTTCATTAGTAGTCTTAGGTTCAATTTGAGAAATCAAACGTAACTGTTCTTGTGCCTTATTTCGAGTTAGAACTCCTCTTTTGATGCTCCCAATAATTTGTTCAAAAGGATGATTCCTTAAAAAACTCTTGCTAGGTGTCACTGTCTCGGATCTCTCTTCAGATGTAGGTTCTTCAATAACTTCATTGTGGCTTTCATTCAACAAATCATTGTCAGTTTCATAAAACAATTCAGTAGATCCAGTGTTAGGTTTAGGATGAGCTTCTTCATTAGATTCATAATCAAGCATTCTTTCTTGAATTTTGAACTTTTCATCAACTTTAACATTTGCTCTTTCAACAATAGTCTTAGTTCTTTTATTGAAACATATATATGCTTTTATTTTCAAATAATATCCAAGAAATATACCTTCATCACTTCTAGGATCAAACTTTCCAATATCATCATCTCTCTTTATATAACATTTGCTTCCAAGAATTCTAAAATACTTAACTGAGGGTGCGTGTCCAAACCATAATTCATAAGCTGTCTTGTCTGTGTCTTCTTTGATTTGTACTCTATTCATTGTATACACTGCTATGTTCACTACTTCTCTCCATAATATCTTTGCCAAATCATTTTCAAACAACATAGCTCTTGCTGCTTTAGTCACTGATCTGTTCCTTCTTTCTGCAATGCCATTTTGTTCAGGTGTTCTAGGGGCTGAATACTGTCTTTTAATACCTTTTTCTTCACAAAAGGTGTCAAACTCTCTAGAAGTAAATTCTCCACCTCTATCAGATCTCAAACATTTAATCTTCTTTCCAGATTCATTCTCAACTTTATTCTTAACAATCTTAAACTTATCAAATGCTTCAGATTTTTCTTTAAGAAATGCAATCCACATCATTCTTGTAAAATCATCAACAAGAATCATAAAATACCTTTCTCCATAGAATCCTCTAGTTCTGGTAGAACCGTTCAAATCTATATGAATAATCTCCAGCTTCTCTGTAGATGTAAACTTCTTACTAGGAAAATAACTTCTCTTCTATTTTGCCATTACACATTCTTTGCAAATCATGTTAGTAGGCTTCATAATTTTTGGTAAATCTCTTACTGCAAGTGTAGTACTTACTTTCACAATGTTATCAAAGTTTATATGACAAAACCTTCTATGCCATAACCAACTATCATCAATCTTTGTAATCAAACATGTCATCTCAGTAGGATTCAATTGAAATACATTACCTCTGGTTCTAGATCCAATTCTAATCAGATTTACATCTTTATCCTTTATCACACAAGTTTTCTCAGTAAACCAAACTTGATATCCCTTATCAACTAACTGTCCAACACTCAAAAGATTATGTTTCAATCCATCCAAAAAATAAACATCATCAGTATTAGTCTTTCCATCAAGAGTAATAGATCCTATACCTTTAATCAAACAAGGTGCATTGTTTCCAACTCTAACAACTCCTCCATCATATTCATTCAACTTTATGAACTTTTTCATGTCTCCAGTCATATGATGTGAACAACCACTTTCTATGATCCAATCAACTTTCTTTTCAACTTGAGAAACTAATGATTTTTCTTCCTTAACATCAGTTTTAGGATTCTCTTCTTTAATAGCTACAAATCCTATGTCATCATTATTCTCATTATCACTTTCACTTAAAGTTCTTTCTATACTATCTTCAAGATCTTCATCATTAGCATAATAACATTCCTTAGATCTTCTAGGTTTGAAATTGTTTCTATACTTTTTAACTCTCTTAGGACATTTAGATGCAAAATGACCATATTCTTGACAAGTCCAACATTTAAATATTTTCTTACCGTCTGGTTCTCTTTTTACAAGCAAGGCAATACCTTCTTGACAAAGTAGGGTGAACACTAAGAGCACTGAATGTTGTCTCCATTCTAGGTAAGTCTCCTGATAATCTTAGGTTCATTTCTGCTGCTTCCAATCTTCTAAGAAGAGTCTCTCTAGTAAAGTTTGTTGTACAAGGTATGACTTGTTCAATCATCTGTGTTGTTTGCTTAAATACAGGAGTCAATGTCCTCAAAATTTTCCATATCACTTCATTCTTTGTCTTTGTTCCTCCACAAGATTTTATACCTATAACGATTTCTGACATTCTACCAATATAACTTCTAATAGATTCATCTTCCAACATTCTTATATCTTCAAATGCACATATCCAATTATGCAATCTAACTCTTTTTGCATGTTCATCATGTTCAAAAGTAGAGTGTAAAGCTTTCCAAATTTCATGAGACTTTTTCAAACATTTTACCTAACTGTACTCATTCTCCGGAAGTACTATCAAAAGTGCTTCTCTTGCAAGTATGTTACACATGAATAGATCTCTTTTATCTGCAGTACATGTTTCAAGATTGTCCTCTTCAATGATAGTCTTATCATTCTTTGTAATCAACCAATAACCTGGTCCTAGACATAGTAGGTGTGTCTTCATCTTTTCTTTCCAGGTGTCAAAATTTACTCCATCAAACTTAGGGCTTTCTTTCCTGAAATTCGCCATGGATCTCCTTAAGCTATTAAACTTCTTTTTCAAGGATCTCTTGCTCTGATACCAATTGTTAGAAAGTAAAGTCCACCAAGATAACTGAGAGGGGGGGGGGGGGTGAATCAATTATTAAATAATTATAACTTTTATCATCTTCAATAGCATTAAACCATATAAGCAATATAATTACCAACCATAGAAAGATATTCATACACAATAACACAATGACACAAGATATGTTGACTAGGGAACCTCTTGATCAAAGAGTAAACCCTGGTGGGAATGATGCCCACAAAAGATGCACTAATATGAATATTCCTTGTGAAAGGATGGAATTTTTTAGGAGTCTTATGAAATACATTCAGTACATATGAATCCCTGTTAGGAGATTTTGAATCCCTGTTAAAAGATTCTAACCCGGTTAAGAGTTATGGAAGACAGGAGGACCCACCGCCCAAACAACTTCAGGGTAAGATCACTGAACACAATGTCCAAATAATCTTTGCATTACTCAATAGAATAATGTGTTAGCTCTTCTCTAACTATGCCAAACCACACTCACTATTACATCAGATCTTAATTTTAGATCTTTGTACTTCACATGTCTTCCTTCACAAATTCGCTTTCATACTTAGCTCTTTTCTTCACTTCATTCATACAACATCACAACCACTGCTACCATATCATAATTACACACTTTCACATTAAAACTACTCATTACAACAAGGAGATACATTCCTTCCTTTATACCACACTCAAATAATTACAAATGAGTTGGCATACAATTACAAAATAAAAGTTTCCACACACTACACCAAAATTACACAAAACTGTCAGCTTCCAAATACAATAAATCTTCACTCATGTGACCTCAAAGTTTTCATTGTCATCTATGTCACTATCAATGTGTCTTCAACTTCCCTTTAATTGCGCAAAACTAGATTCCATCCCGATTAGGAGATATCATCCGATTTCCACAAACCGCTACTTAGGAACACTGCCTGAATACTGCTTCCACCAAAATGATCATAACTTCCATGAATAAATGAATTACTATCTACACTCTTAATCATAGACATATAACATATCAAAGAGTATAACCTGAACATCACATAGCTCCAACTACAATAACCCATGTGCGCTAATCCAAACTATGTCTGCTTCTCTGCAAGTCTTCGGTAAATCACTGTGTTGACATCAATGACAATCATAGTCATGAATGCAACAACAACTACTATAAAATGGCTACCAAACATTTAGCATTCATTCCTAACATGCCCATCCCCATCTCTCTCTCTCTCCTACTCTCTCCCCATCCTCTTCTCTCTCTCTCTCTCTCTCTCTCTCTCTCTCTCTCTCTCTCTCTCTCTCTTATTTTCAATGGCCACCCATTAATTTCTTAAATCACTGATTGATTTCCTTTGCTTCTTTAAATGGCCATCAATGATTTTTCTGCAATCTTCCAACCTTTCGTACATAGTTTTAAAATACATATTAATATATTATACATATAAAATAATATATAATATATGATATATAATGTAACATTTAATATTAATATATATTAAATAATATTTAATGTAAAATATATATTATATAATATTTAATATATAATATATAATCAAATATATATCTAATATATAGTTTTTTATATATAATATATCATATGAAGGATGGAGAAATGGGAGGGAGAAAGGGGAGGGAAAAGTGAAAAATCAAAATTTTGGCCGCATTTTTGGGTACCTGAAAATATTGGGTACCCGATTAGGCTCAGTATTGCTTTGTGCACCAAACCTACATGGTCAACTATTGAAATGTCTCAAAAATGTGTTTTGCCCCTATTTCTCTAAGTTCTAGAATTCAACCATGTAGCTGACGACTTTTTTTTCACTTGAATTTAATGAAATGAAAAGGGTATCTTAAAGAGATTATTAGCTTTCTATCGATATAATTGCTGTCAAATTTTGAATTCGGTAAGTAATTATTTGTTATTTTCTAATTCAGAAAATGTTGTAGCATAAAATTCATAATTAATTATTTTTTTGGAATAAAATTACAAAAAAATGTGTCACATCCAGGCATGAGTCTACTACTTATATATAAAATCTTATAATAAAATATTATCATTTGATAATGATTAAGGTGGTCAGACATACACCTACTTCTTATTTTTTTCTAGAAATTTTTGTACTACTACATTAAAATCTATACTTTTCACCAATCATACTAACTTTCTTTCAAAAAAGGCCTCATAGTTTAGAAACTACATTCAATTTTCTATAGATTCTATTGTTACAACTTTTTGATATTAGGTTGATAGCTAGTTGAAATTTTCATGTCAAATTGACTAACCCTGATTTGCTGATTTTTCATTGCCACTTAAGGGCATAGTTTGGCCCCTCATGATCTTGCACATACCCCTAAATATGCACATTGCAGTTGATTGTTGTTTTTATATACAAAATTTGACATCTAAATATGCACATTACAATTGATTGTTGTTTTTATATATAAAATTTGGCATCTATAGCTCATATGCACATAGAATCCTATACAAATTATCAAAATAATTCTACCATATTGTAGAATCATTCATCTTTATGGCCCAAAATCAATCAAGTGAACCTTCTGGATAATCTCTAACGCTTATTGTGTCAAGTATTGCCTCGTGGTCAGATTCATGAACTTTCCACAAATTCTTGTTAAGAGGTCTACCACGATATTTAATCAATTGAATATTTGTTGCAACAACAAGGTTAGAGTAAAGAAGAATATGTCTATGTGTCTCAAAGTCCTCAAACATCTAGGTGTTAGAATTCTCGATAGGGTATCTGCATTTTATTATAAAAATAAGTTAATGTCAATATCAATACAAAGTGTAAAAAATTGAGTTTAAGAGGTCTCAATAAAGCTCGACACAACAACGGTACCTTTTAAGCCATATGCATGTCACAACAACGGAACCTATTGAGTACTCAATACTCTCTCCATCAGTGACTGTAGTTGTCAATTTCTTTTTGGCATCGATACAATGACACAAAAAGTAATATCTTCCTTCTTCATTGTTCTCATCTGCAATAACTGCATATACATGACCTGCATTTAGTAGAAGGATATAAGCTCATACCAAAATCAACATAAAGAACTAATAAATTGACCTTAAAATGCATACAAGATGAGAAAAAGAATTCACTAAGTAATAAATTGATAAATTACCTGGTTCAACTAGGTTAGATACATGGTCAAAATCCACTGATGCTTCCATCTAGATTAGTTGTAGTGCTTGAGGAAGTTGATATGTATCTAGGGTTTGTAAAGGTCTACAAGACCATTGGTCGACCCACTCTTTTGATTCACATTCATCCCACAAAAAATGCATACACGAAGAGAAAAAGCATGTAATCTATCTAGTAGAAATAGCTAATGATGTTGCATTTGAGCTTCTAAATGAATGCATGTCACTTGATCCTATAAGTGTGCAACAATATAAATAGTTTTTAATGTTAGATTCACGTATTAACCAAAAAAATTGGAAACCATAGACTTGCCTGCATTACCTTGTCTCATCATAGAATTACACCATTGCACATTTTTTTCTCCATCTATTAACATTGCACCACCTTCATAATTTAATTCCTCTTTGGTAAGAACTCTTTTCACACATGCTCCTGCACCATCATTCTCTCCCTTTCCATGACCTACATCAGATTCCAAAAATGTTGCACACCACTTGTCACATGCATCTTAGTGAACCAGTAGAACATCCTTGCATTATTGAATTGTGAGGTGCAATTGTCTGACCATATTAAGTTTTGGTTGTATCTTATACCTCTTTTTCTTAAACTGTCATAGAAAAATTTAAAGAATCCTTGCACAAACTCTAAGGAATGTGTACGATCATCACTGATATAGAAATGATGCTCTCTTATAACCTTTCTATCCTCCTCTATACTATCATGTGCATGCATGAATACTATGTGTACAAAAATTGTAACTTGTGTAGAGTGGTAATACAAAGGTTGTACTTCATTTTGAGGTTTTAGTGTATAATTATATTCCAAATCAATGCCAAAGACAATAGTATCGAGGGGGAAAGTGTCCTTACACAACTTGAATTTCTCATCTAACCACCTAGCTCTATGTGTGTGACCTATGTACTCATAAACTAGTTTGTCTTGAAACATGTTCATAAAATCAGCTACGCATATATCCATTTTCACTAACTCATACCTCTTTAATTCTTTTCCATCTTTAACACCATATGTGACTGACTTGTATTTTCCAAAAGAAACTAGTTGCTACTCAATTTAGTGTGTGTTATCAAGATGTAAGAATCTATACAACTATTACAAACCACCACATGTAGGACAAAATCCTTTCAAACACATCATCTTATAATAAATGAACCCATCATCTCATTTACAGAGTATACTTGAAATGAAGTCTCTCAGTGACTTAGGAGGTGTTTGTAGACCACATTCCTACAAAACATTGTTTGCATGCAAAGTACCACATATATAGTGATAAATCTCATAATGCATGAAAAATTCAACATGAACTCTACAACATGTAGTATGTGCATAACAATGATAAACATGTACAAAGGGAGGGGGTCACCCTATCTTAGACCTTTTTCTAGGGGAGAAAAAATGTATATGGGACTCACTAATGAAAAAAAAAAAGAAAAGATAAGTAGCACACTCTATTATAATGGTGAGTGAACGAGCAGGAGGTTTTTTGAATTCAAAAATGGGTGGGATTCCAAGGTTGTAGGTTGTGAGCTTTGGTGGAGATGGTGTCCCAGCTGTTCTAGACCTTGAGGATCCAGAGAATAAGGAAGGGGCCCCACAGGAAAAGTAGAAAGATCTAGCTAAGGAAGCAGGGGCGGAGGACGGGAAGACCAAGGGGTGTGATCAGAATGGAAATTCCATCAATCACCGGTGGTCAACTCTCTTCACAGTTAAACCTACAGGAAAGTCCTCTTTCCCATCTATTAAGGATTTATTTGACAAGGAGAAAGCTAAATATGTCATAGAGATCCTCGATGAATTGGTTGATCTCAATATAGCTTTGATGGACCACACCCTTGTTGGTAAATTTGTGGGGTCCAGACCTAACATAGATATTGTAAGGATTTTTGCTAAGAAGAAATGGGGTTTAAAGGGCCAAGTTCTTATCAAAGTTATGGCTAAGGGTTTTCTGTCCTTTGAGTTTTCATGTAAGGAGGACTTAGACAAAATCCTTTGTGCGGGCACCTGGTCTATAGGAAAGGAAACCCTGGTGTTGCAGAAATAGATTCCTAAGCTTGATCTCAATGATTTTTTCTTCATCGAAGCCCCGGTCTGGGTAAGACTCCCTGAACTTCCTTTGGAATTCTAGTTTGAAGATGTCTTCGATGGAATAGCCAATTCCTTTGGCTCCCTTCTCTCGATAGACCCTGTGACCATTGCTAGAAGTCACCTAACCAATGCCAGGATTTGCATAGGGGTGGAAGAGGGTCAAGACATGTCAGAAATTATTGTGCTCCAATCCAAACTTGGTAAACATGTGAAGAAGCTGGATTACAAAAGCATCCCTTTTTCTTGCTTCCTATGCAAGAAAGTAGGACACAAAGCTAAAACATGCCCAACATTCCTGAAGTCGGAGAAAGAAAAGCAAGCAATCATTGAAAGAAAAAAAAAACCAAGCAATATCTCTTCGGACGATAAAGCTAACCCAACCAGGGAGAACACTAATTCTCTAAATGGAAAACAAGCCAACACTCACAGAGTGTGGAAAAAAAAGGATCAATCAAAGACAATTCCCGAGATCCTCAACTCTAAGGAAGATAAGAACATATCTACAGAAGGGGAGTCAAGACAATAGGCTAACACCAAAGAGCTAACTAACCAAGACAAAACAAAACTCATAAAGGAGCTCCCCTCACAAGAAGGTATAGACTTGGAAGTCAATATCCAGTAAGACACCATGGAAGAAACTAAAGAAAAAGTCCCGGCGGAAGGTGGAGACTCATGCCCTAGGTCTATCTTCATTCCCATCACTCCAGATTCTATAGAAACCCTGCCGAAAGATAGCTTCTCTAGTCTAAGTAGGGATAAATCTAAGGGCATCCCATCTCAAGAATCTTACCCATGCTCTGAGACACAGGAAACTAACAAGGTTCTCCAAATGGAAGAACTGATGGGCACATTCTCCCTTAGGCAGCTCACCAAGATGGAGAAGCTCTTCATGAAATACAAAGATGTAAAGGAGGGTTGGTCAAAGGTTCAAAATAAGAAGAGAACCAAAAGAAAAGACCCATCACCAGTCTCCCCTGCAATAACAAGGAGTAGAAAAAAAGATGATATCAGGGCTAAACTTAAAACCCCTGGCAGAAAGAGAGTAGGTCAGATAAGGAAAGAAGAAGCCAGTAAGAATATCGTGGATGGGACTCAAAAAACCATCCAGGTAGCCTACAACCCTTGTAAGTAATGATTGTCACTTCAAGGAAACATTGTGGGTTCTTTAGCTCACTTAAGCAGAAAGTCTCTAGGAACATCATAAGTTATCCTAGATCTTACATCTTTTTTCATCACGATGCTATTACTCATAAGGATATGTCTAAGGGAACCTATTTGAGGAATTCTCCTCAAATTCATTCGGCAGTTATCTACAAAGAAGTTATGGCTAAGGATGTGCTTCACAAGAGCAACAGAGGTATTTTTTTCTAGCCTAGTCGGCCCAATATCAATGGAGTGGCCATCGGGATCCCTTGTTAGGTGGGTGGTGGTGGCTTTGGCTTTGCGGGTGTTTGGGTGTTTCTCTAGTTCACCAAGGCCCCTAAAATAAGGGTCAACCATCTCTGGCCAGAAGCCAACTCCTTAATTAAAAATGATCAACTTGTCGTGGGCCACGTTCATTACATGTCAAGGTATGCCACCTGGGTCGCTGACTGGACCACCATTCTGGTTGCCAGCAAGGATTCTAATATGAGTCGGTCTCATGCCAATGATTTCTCCAGTGATGCGATTGATTCTCTCAATGTGGACAGACTCCATAGTACCGAAGTAATGATCAAAGATAATAATGACAACAAAGGGGTTTTTCGGAGGAGTAATTTCACTAATGAAAAGTTGTGGAGGGACAGTAAGCTCAATTACTATGTATCCCCTCTGCACGCTTTCTGGGTTTCCCTTCCCAAGAATTCAAATTATCTCCAAAGGCATCTCTAGAAAGCTAAAAATTAAGGTTTCTAGAAAGATAGAGAGCACTAAGGCTTCACCGAACTAGAGAGATACCAGAGCCTAGTCTACAACCATGGTAGGGGAGAGACACAAAAGGGAGCTCGAGAATGATAGCAAGAAGTGGAAGAATTGAACAAAAATATGGAACACCCTTCAGAAAGGGGAAATCACCACCTTCATTGAAAGACTCCATGGTAACATAAAGGAGATAACCAAAATCTTTGTTAAAAGATGGAACGAAGGGATGGTGGAGATAGAGGGAAAGTCCTTTATGATCATGGAGGAGGTGATTTCAAAGGTCACTGGCATCCCCATAGTAAGGAAAAAATTCTATAGAGATCGTAAAATTTCAGACAATGCTATCAATGAGTTTGCGAGAGACGACCAGGAGAAGAAGGCTATCACCAAGATGGGTACTTACTTCCAGCCTATGAGTTTTAAGATGAAGTGGCAATTTGTTCTCAAAGTGCTCATTTCTTACATCACTCTGTACACTAGGTTTGATAGAATCCCCACCTACCTTTTTGTCTTGCTGAATCACTTTAGGCACGGTAAAAAGATTTCCATTTCATTTTATCTCTACTCTATAAATTAGAATATTAATGGCTTTAGAGAGAAGAACATAGCTAACCCTACCCTGCATGAAGGCTTGTTACTATTGCTTTATGATTACTTCAAAGCCCATATTCTAGGTAAGGAAATTGCAGATAAAAAAGCTATTAGCAAAAATTCAAGGTTGGACTACATCCCTTCGGGCAACTCTGAGGGCAATCTCTCTATGGATAGTGAGGAAGAAGAGCAGAAAATTTTGAAAAAGGGATCCCCTTCCAAGAAGAGACCTCCGAGTGCTGTCAAAATTGAAATTCCCGCAAAAAAGTAGGACAGAAAGGAGATTAACTCAAATGATGAGTACAATGAAAATGAGGAAGACATGGATACAAAAGATGAGGAGGGTAACCAAAAAATGGAAGCTACAATAATGGTGGACCAAGTCAAAGGGGAAAACCCCAACACGTTGAAGGATTGCTTGGGTCACCTCTTTGTTGAGCTCACTATCAATGATGACAACTACCCCCCTCCTCAGACCCCACTTGGCACCAAAAATGAGACTCAAGACCCTGTTTCTAAGGACCACAAAGAAGAACAGGATAATCCTTCCACCCAATCTCCTGTAAGGCTAGAGACCTCAGAAAATAATTCTAGAGGGGGTGATCATAGTCAAGATACAAGAAAAGGGAAAAAGGTTTGGAGGAGCTTCAACATCAACATAGTGAAAATGGGGATCATTAGGGAGGCCTTTTTCCCTAAACTTCTAGCAAACATTGAAGGCAACGTCCACAAGGAGGAGCTGATTGATCTTGCACTAGTGGTCCTAAGAGATAAAGCTAGAGAAATGGATTTGGACTTCCTCAACAATGCTAAGAATAGCAAGTTGGATCAGTATAGGTCCTTCAAATGGCTTTACCATGAAATTGAAGACCTCCAAGAAAAAATTTAGAGTATTGATGACAAGGATTGTAAGACCACAGATCGAAAGCAAAGCATGGAGGAAAGGATTTAGTACTTGGAATAAAAAATGATCAGTCTAGAGGAAACCCTTAAGGGCATTGCTGAGCAAAAATTCAACATTCTTAAAGCTTCCAATGACAACATAAAGCTGCTAATCAAAAAAATGGAAGAAAAAATGGATAGCAGGGCTGATAAGAGGACTACGAAGGAAGGGAAGAAGAAGCCAAGCGAGGGCCCAAGTTAAAGAACCAGAGCTAAAAAAAAGAAAAAAAAGGAGAAGGAAGGCTCCCACGCCTCCCAAGATATCCAGAATGTTAAAGAGTCAGCAAAATTGATGGAGGCTCTTGAAAGAAATGTTGCTATCATGCTCAGGAGTCTGGTTTAACTTGCTTTCCGGTGCCTGTCTTTTTTCTCTGTTATGTCTTTCTTTTTTGTGGCTATTTCACGTCTGGCCTTTTTGTGGCATGTCCTTGGATTTGCAAAAACATTAGCTATGAACTGATCTCATTTATCTCTTTTTAATTACTATGTTGTGGGTTTTAGGCACCCTGTAAAACCTATTTTACTTAATCAAAAACATGTAGTATGTGCATGATTAATCTTAACATAAAATGGTTTTGTCATCTCAAAAAGAATTGACTAATTTTAATTTGAGAAAAGATTTGAAGAAACCTTTCTTAAAATTTTTTTTGTGTCATATCTAAATAGTGTTTTGGATATGGCTCATGATTTGCAATTCCAATTCTCCTTCTAACAACATATTTTTGGTTGGGTGAAACCCTTGTGTTTTCATGCCAATATTTATCAATTAATGAACTCTTAGTGTAGTGTGATTCAACTTATCCTTAATGACTTGCTTGTTTCACTTATTAAATGAGATTTTTTCATTTCCTTTCTCATTATGGTTGATGTGAGGACATGATGAGTAACATTAGAATCTTTAGAGCATGATTTCAAACCAATATATTGGTATGCATCAAAAATATTTCTCACAATGGTTCTTTCACTATTATTTTTAGATGTTCTTAATCCCAAAATTTCCATTGTGTCTCTAAACTTCATATTTTTAGTCATTTCAACAATAAATTGGCATCTTCCACTTTGATTTAAGTTTTCAAAATAGTTATTCCAAATTCTTATAACCATTCTTCAACAAGTTCTTTAGGAAATTTTATCATGCATTGGCCTCACAATATTTTCATGAATGTCTATTAGAAACTTTGGTTTTCTATGAATTATTCTAGGAGGTGTTAAGATTGGTGCATTATGTGCATTAATCACATCAAATTCAAATGGTAAATATTCTTCAATTTCATTAACATGTGCATTCATTACATCATTTTCAAATGGTCTATGTTCATCACATTCATTAGGTGGATTCATCTCATACATTTGAATTGGTGTATGTTGATCATTTTGATTTGGTGCATTCATCATATCAATTTCAATTGTTGAATGTTCATCATTTTCATTAGGTGCTAAAGATTGTGTACCTTCATGTAATCTCCTCATATGCTCCCTATGTATTTCACTTACTGCCTCTCGTTGTTCAATCATTCCTCTCTTGTTCTTTCCCATTGTTGATATTGATTTTCCTACGCGTAACATCATGAGGACAATCCACAATCAAATACCATAAAAACAAAAAAAAGAGCATAATTTTATTATAATCTAAAGTAACCATGATAAAATAACTTTAAAAAAGAATCCAAAAAATAAGACAAATCAATCATTTCAAAGAAATATTGACAATAAAATAAACAAAACTTGACTGGCACTGTCCCAGAAAATCATGTGCAACAACAGTGGGGCCTTCAAACAACTTGCATTGCTGGTTTTTGGGACGTTGGAACTCAATTATAATGAACTCCTCATAACCTGTACAGGTTATGTAAAGTAATGAAAATGTTCACAATTTCTCATAACCTGAATGGGATATATAAACTTATGATAATGTTCACAATTTCTTATAACCCGTATGGATTATATAAAACTAGAGAGAGAGAGAGAGAGAGAGAGAGAGAGAGAGAGGAAATAAGAAGTCATATATATATATATATATATATATATATATATATATATATATATATATATATATATATATATATATATATATATATATATATATATATATATATATACCTACATAGAAACATATCATATACGTAAATCTATACAAATATGTATTATATTATACATTTAAAAGAAATTTTTTTAATGTCTTCATAACCCTTACAGGTTATGTGAAACTGAAAATATTGTTTTATGTCTTCATAACCTGTACAGGGTATGTAGAATTTGAAATTGTGATTTTTGGTTTTCAAAACCCAAGCATGTTATTTTGTACACCATAACCCGTACGAGCTATGACTTGGTAAAAGGTTTGGAATACAATCCTAAGGCTTGCAAGCTCATTTTCCCTCTAATTTTGTCCATTTACATGTTTTTTCTTCTTTCAACATGATTTGTCAACTTTGTCATCATCAGCTTTACAAATGATCAAGTGGGTATCTCTCAAATTACTACCATCATCTCACACGTCTTCTAAGCTTTCTGACCATATAAATTTTTCTATTTTTAGACAACATTAGCATAGCAAACTTTAATTTTATTTACCAGTGTCTTCACAGTCCTCACAGACATATGTCTACCATTTTTTTAATAAATTTTCATCTAATTGACAAAATTCAAAATAAATTACATATTACTGTTCTACACTAGATTCTATATACTTTAAAATTTTTTTTGCAATTTGGATTATTTTGATGTAAGTTATGCTCAGCACGCGAATAGGTACCAGATTTTCAGGATGTGGTCACTTCAACAAATCATAAAAAATAAAATACTCAATAGAAAATTACAAAAAAAATACAACTTCTAGATCTCACTCTTAGCTATCATCCTACCAAAGGGTTTTGCAAAATACTCAATCTAACTATAGAGTTTGTGAAGAGCACGGAAACATCTATGTTATGTTTTTCTTAAAAAATCAAGAGTAATTCTTCATGTGTGGGAGGTTTGACCCTCTTAATCTTATCCATTTTTAAAAAACTTTAGTAGTTTAAAAACTAGGTTCATAGTACTACAATCCTTATTCTTTACAAAATTCCTAGTTTTGAGTGGATGACCCTCAAATATCTCTATGAAGTTTCAGTTTCCCTGATTTCAAAAGAAAAAAAAATGACCACTTATACCCCCTTTTTGTTCACCATCTTGGTGCACTTACCTCTATACAAGGAGTGTTTTCATATAGGTAACTTTTTAGTTGGCTTCATAGATGTTTCTAAATTCATGTATCGCAAATGTTATTATATTTTTTAAGTTGAAGTTGTTAAAATTTTATTTATTTGTATATTCACATATTTATTTATATGAAATATGTGTGTGTATACAAGATAGACATCTATCTATATAAGATATATTATTTTATCCATACAAAACATACATTCATTTATACAAGATAATCATTCATTAATATAAGACAAACATTCTTCTATCAATAGTTTATGTTCTTGTGGAGGCCAAGGCTAAAGTGTGGGATTAGTCTCAAGCTATGGTAAACACTCAGGTTTGGGAAGTGGGTGACAAACTTTTAATGAAATTACACAATTGCGATAAATTGTACATCAAGTTCATGAATTGAGGGAAATGTTTTCCTCTGAGGAGATGAAACATGAAATACTGTTGGCTTTGGCCAATGTAAAATCAAATTAGGATTAGGTGAACAAAAAAATTGATGAAACATGAAATACTGTTGGCTTTGGCCAATGTAAAATCAAATTAGGATTAGGTGAACAAAAAAATTGAAGAAATTATCAATTTCAGCAAGGATGTGTTGGAAAAGATTGTGGGCTCGCTACATACCCATTAGGAGGAGCTAGAGTACATGAAAGCTAAAAGGAGAGAGGTGATTACATTGTTGGAGAAAGATGGTCCTTCTACTTCCGCATTGGCTTAGTGTTCTCATAGGAAGGGCTATTTCTTGAAAACTTTTAAGGAGTTGAATCAAGAATGGAAGAAGGTCAAAACCCCTTTCCTTTAGTTTCTATCTTTGTTTCTGCTCAGGCTTTATGTTTTGTTTGTTGTTGGTTCTTTGGTTATTTTTTTGTCTAGTTGTTTTGATAGTTAAATTCACTTGTTGTGAATTCCTTTTCAACTAGCCACAGACTTGATGTTATCAGTTTGGGCCCTTTCCCGATCAACTTAATCAAAACATTCTTCTATCCATTCAAGATAGACATTTATCTAAATAGGACACACATATATCTATGTGGAACTAGGATGTGTTTTGGCCAAAAAATTGGAATTGTTTTGAGTCACTAGACATGTATTAGAAATCATTGAGGTTGCTCTTCAAGAGTATACACATAAAAATAAATGGTACGTGTCACACCTCAGAGCTTAATTTAAAGACTTGGGAAGTTAAGCAAACATGTTTGTGATTTTTTTTTAATGCAGAATAAACTTTGTTTTATTATATTTTTACTTTAGAGTTTTATCTTTTAGTTTAATTGCCTTATTCAATTAGGTTGTTTCGCATCTTGTTTGTTTTTTGAATTCGAAGCGAGAATTCTCATAATGCATTTAGAGTCGAAGACTTTATGAGGAGAAATTCAGACCAATTATTTCACATCTTATCCCATCGAATTTACTTGTACTCGCCTCCAGCCAATAAGTAATCTCAGTCTGAAAGTTCCAAGCATACCTAAATTACCTGCATTAGAATGTAATTACGTTGTTGCATCAAGGAGGTCAACATGCAAGAATTAAATGAAATTTAACACGTTGTCATTGACTCGGCAAACATTATACTTGTTCCACCAAATTGGGCGAATAGGAATGGAATCTACATAGAGTTTTCAAATATGAAGCGACCAGGAATCCAAGTTCATGCGTGTATCAATTCGTTGTTAGAGGGGTTATGTGAATTGTATAGGGATTCTATAGATCCGATGTTAGAGGGGTTCTCTAAATTGTATAGAGAGAAATAGACCCAGAGCTAGAGAAAGTCTAGCTACTAAAAAGGGGGAAATGAAGGTGCTGGTCATGTTTTCTTCCTATTCTCGTATGATCTAAAGTGTTGATTGAGAAATTAATAAAGTGAAATTAAAAACAATTCTAGCTAATGCTTTGTTTTTTAAAATGGGAAGATATTTTAGCATCCATGAAAAAGCATGGACTTGTGTGGTCCAATTTTAAATGTGTAAAGTGTACATTCATGCCAAAGAGCAATCAAATTTAGGTCTGGATCACAACCGGTAAATATCTAATATATTTAACTCTCTAATCATCTAATATATTTAACTCTCTAATCAGCATAATACGACGTAAAAGAAAAATAAATGTTGATTAATATTGAATTCTCTGAAGACCCCATGACGTGTCTTTGTGGCCCAGGGCTACCATCAATTGCACGAATGAGTCCAATATAAGATAGCGAACATAGAAAGAAAATAACCATATCCCTACAGGAAGAATGAAGACCATAAGCCATACAAGTATTGCTAGCCATGGGCACTTGGGTGCCACAACCAAGTGAATCGCTGCACCGAATGTGAATGCAAGCGATACCAAAGCTATCCACAATGCGTTGAAGAAGAGAACGGCTGATGAAATAGAAAAATACAATGCCAAAGTGTCAGATAACACAAACACTTTGAAGATAAATGCACTGATCAGTGCGGGAGTTGGGTCGTTGGACTGAAGGCCTCCTGGCAGAGTAAATGCCACTGTGAAAGCTACTGTTGCAATGAACACTGCATTTATCGATATAATTTCGGTTTTCCACTTTGATTTTTCAAAAATGGATGGAAAATTTTCTGCTTTTTCATCTTCGAACATCATCTTTCGAGTCGCACCACATCTCAGAAGATAGTTTTCAATCTGCACCAATATCTGTCAGGAGCGAGATGAATCTAAACCAGATTAATAAAAAATAATCTTCAGCAGCGAGATGAATCTAAACCAGATTAATAAAAAATAATCTTCAGCAGCGAGATGAATCTAAAGAGATTATCAAAGTTTTAATTTTTTGTACTATGGATCACTTACCCCTATAAATAGCTGTGGATCTTCCTCTATCCTTTGTATGGCCAAGTCTAATGCCGTGTGTACATTGTTATCAGCACAGTCAACTAAGTTATTTTCCATGACGGAGGATATTATAGTTTTGAGAATATATCCCACCCTGTAAAATATTTTTGAAGCATTTATCATGAAGAGCATTTCGGCCATCATTGTCTACCATTTCAATGCAAAGACAGTTGTGTTGTAATATCTTTTTCACCAGATATGCATTTCCTTCTTTGGCTGCTATATGAAGTGCTGTTTGCCCATTTTTGTCTACTCTGAAACATAACTCCTCATCGTATTTCAAAAGCATTTCCCCAATCTGGCTAATTTTCTTCAATTTTACCTGTGAAACTGGAAGCGCAGCTGGAATTAACGCGGCTATGTGGAGTGGTGTTCTACCATTCTTGTCTGCGATTTTAGTAATTCCACCTCTCTGCAAAAGTTTCTCAATTACATCTGCATATTTGGAAAAGTGATAATTATATCTTTAGAAATATATAACTAAAAGATTGTTGAAAATAAATTAAAAATCCAGTCTATAGATCTTATTAATCTTTCCTGCTAAACATTACAAATAAAATTAACACAATCAAAACCAAAACTCTCTAATTTATCTTGGTAAACTGTGGGAAAATCAAACTGAATAAAACAAATCTGTCAATTACTTCGAAATTATATAACTTTAATGGAGAAAGGTTAAACGTACGAAATCACTTTACAAGTTTGCGCCGTATCTATATCTACAGCGAACATTTACTATTTATCAATTATATTGGCACCACACAAGTCCATGCTTTTTCCATGGATGTTAAAATATCTTCCAATAAACTATTTAAATTTTTGAGTTCAATTCGTGAATGTAAATATATGTTTATTATATACAGAGGAACCCATAAATGCAAGGTAAAGTAGAGACAAGGGGCGATACAAATCAATGCTGAAAGTGGATGCATTGAGAGAAGGAGAATCATCTCCCGATACATCCAAAGGAATGTTAAATTCAAAAAAATAAAACTATATTTTAATTATTTATTAGATATTGAGTATTGATAGATATCAATTAAATCTCAAGGGTCAAGTATACATACATATACAAATGAATTGTCTATTATATAAAATCTTTAAATCTTTAATATTTTAACATTAAAATTAAAAAAATTATTTTAAAAATATATATATAATTTTTAGATTTTATTATTGACTAGTCAAATTTATTGATCTATGTTTCAGTACTAGTGGTTCGCAAGAACCCATCTCTCATGAAAATGAATGGTACACTCAGCATTTGTTACATTTCAGTAGAATTCTAGAGGCATCCCACCCTTTCTTATAATTTCCTATTTTGACTTTAAAATAAACTTCTATAATAGAAGTTCCCAGTATGTCTAGAACGTTTCTCTCTCTCTAAGAGAACAATGATAAAATTGACCTTTACGATATTGGACTTCTGCACTCAAAGACCTTGATCTGAGATAAAACTCATTCAGAACCATTAACTTCACTATCATTACACATCGTATTCAATAATCTATTGAAAAAAATGTTAGGAAAAATATGAGAGAAGGGCAACGTACCTTTGTGTTGTCTGAAGACAGCACGATGAAGAGGAATTTGGCCATCGCTTCTGGTGTAGATCTCATCAGGCATTAAACCCAACAATTTTGTAACAATATAAGTATGCCCTTCCTCAGCAGCCTTGAACAGAGCAGTTTCATCATGGCAATTCTCAATCTGCACCAGAGAAGGGTCTTCATTCAATAGAAGCTCCACCACAATCTCATGTCCTCCCCGCGGTGCATCGTGAAGAGCCGTGTTTCCCCCCTTGTTACTCGCCCTCAAAAATCCATTCCCCACCTCAATGTCTGCTCTCAATAATTCAACCAACTTCTTGACGAAGCCCACATTACCATTGCAGGCAGCTATGTGCAGTGCTGTGTTTTTCTCAGGGCTAATACCCTCAACAATTCGATACCAAGAAAACTTGTCAATTGCATCCATTTTCCCCAGTTTAGCAGCTCATATTACAAGCGCACTCATATTTCCCTTTGACTGCGAATTACTCCTTCATAAACTTGGCTACCTCTGAAATTTCGTGGTCTATATGTTTCCATGTAAAGTCTATCAAGATTGGACTATTATTTCTGAATGTTCGACGAAATAGCGATCTGAAGACCGTCGAGAGAGAAAAAAATGGGGGCCGTCGAGTCACGTACGTCCAGTCAATGGACGACCCATTTTCTATATCATCAAGTAAGCTCGTGGAACATTAAAAGGTAATAGTCTATTTTTCATAGACTTTTTAAACTAGCTTATATATATTATATATATATATAATAAGTCGAGAGATATCCTTTTGAGGCGCCTCAGAAGGATATCTCTCGGCTTATTATATATATATATAAAGTATATATAAGCTAGTAGCAGTTGAGACGCATAATGAAACATTTTATTATTATTATTATTATTATAGTTAATCTACAATAGTAAATTATATAGTTAGGGTTAAGAAGGAATTATATCTAAGATTGATTAACACATTAAATTAATTAATTTGATTAGGGTTAGTATTTAGTGTTAGTATTAGGGTAAGAGTCTGCTTTAGATTTACAGTTATGGCTTTGATTATAATCATTGTTACGAAGAGAATTAGGGTTAGGTTTACGAAGAGAATTAGGGTTAGGGTTATGAAGAGAATTACGATTACGATTAGGATTAGGATATTGATTATAATTACAATATATAGAATAAGGGTGTACTTTGGGAAAAGGGTCTAATTTGCAATTAGGATTTAATGATAAATTATTTAGATTTATTATTATGATTAGGGTTAGGGCTTTGATTATAATCATCATTATGAAGAGAATTAGGGTGAGAATTAGGTACGATTTATACTAAAGGTTAGGGTTAGGGATAGGGTGAGATTTAGGGTTAGTAGAATATTTTACATTATGAGTTAGGGTTCGGGTAAGAGTTACAAATAAGGTTAGGGTTAGGGATAGGGTGAGATTTAGGGTTAGTAGGACATTTTACGTTATGATTATGGTTCAGGTAAGAGTTATAGTTAGGGTTATGGTTAAGGTTAGGGTGAGAGTTATGGTTAGGGTTAGGGATAGGGTGAGATTTAGGGTTAGTAGGACATTTTAGCTTATGAGTTAGGGTTGAGGTAAGAGTTACAGTTAGGGTTAGGGTTAGAGATAGGGTGAGAGTTAGGGTTAGTAGGACATTTTAGCTTATGAATTAGGGTTCAGGCAAGAGGTACAATTAGGGTTAGAGTTAAGGATAGGGTGAGAGTTAGGGTTAGTGGGATATTTTAGCTTATGAATTAGTGTTCAAGTAAGAGTTATAGTTAGGGTTAGAGTTAAGGATAGGGTGAGAGTTAGGGTTAGTAGGATATTTTACGCTATGAGTTAGGGTTCGAGTAAGAGTTACAATTAGGGTTAGGGTTAGGGATAGGGTGAGAGTTGGGGTTGGGATTGGGTGAGAGTTAGGGTTAGTAGGATATTTTAGCTAAAATATAATTAGGATCTAGATACGATTTATACTAAGGGTTAGGGTTAGGAATAGGGTGAGATTTAGGATGAGTAAAATATTTTACATATACGAGTTAGGGTTTAGATAAGACTTACAGTTAGGGTTAGCAGGATATTTTACCTTAAGAGTTAGGGTTCAAGTAAGAGTTACAGTTAGGGTTAGGGTTAGGGATAGGGTGAGAGTTAGGATTAGTAGGATATTATACGTTATGAGTTAGGGTCCGAGTAAGAGTTATAGTTAAGGTTAGCGTTAGGGATAGGGTGAGAGTTAGGGTTAGTAGGATATTTTACGTTATGATTAGAGTTCATGTAAGAGTTACAGTTAGGGTTACAATTAGGAATAGGGTGAGAGTTAGGGCTAGTAGGATATTTTATGTTATGAGTTAGGGTTCAAGTAAGAATTACAATTAGGGTTAGGGTTAGGTATAGGGTGAGAGTTAGGGTTAGTAGGACATTTTAGCTTATGAGTTAGGGTTCGGGTAAGAGTTAATGTTATGGTTATGGTAAGGGATAGGGTGAGAGTTAGGGTTAGTAGGATATTTTATGTTATGAGTTAGTGTTCGAATAAGAGTTACAATTAGGGTTAGGGATAGGGTGAGAGTTAGGTTTAGTAGGATATTTTAGCTAAAATATAATTAGGGTTTGGGTAAGAGTTACACTAAGGATTAGGGATAGGGATAGGGTGAGTTTTAGGGTTAGTAGAAAATTTTACATTATGAGTTAGGATTCAGGTAAGACTTACAGTTAGAGTTAGGGTTAGGGATAGGTTGAGAGTTACGGTTAGCAGGATATTTTATCTTATGAGTTAGGGTTCGAGTAAGACTTACAGTTAGGGTTAGGGTTAGGGATAGGGTGAGAGTTAGGGTTAGTAGGATATTTTACCTTATGAGTTAGGGTTTGAGTAAGTGTTACAGTTAAGGTTAGGGTTAGAGATAGGGTGAGAGTTAGGGTTAGTAGGATACTTTACCTTATGATTTAGGGTTCAGGTAAGAGTTATAGTTAGGGTTAGGGTTAGGGATAGGGTGAGATTAAGGATGTGGTTAGGGATATGATGTTAGGTTTACAATTAGGATTAGTATCATATTTAGTGTAACATTAAGGTTTAAGATTAGGGTATTGGGTCAGGGTTAGGGTTACTAATACGGTGAGGCTTAATCATGGGTTAATGATGACATGGAGAGTGTTGAGTTTGGATTAGTATTAGGGTCAAAAGATTGGTTAAGGTTAGTATGACAAATAGGGCCAGTTTGATGTTATGTGGAGTGTTATGATGTATGGTTTATAGTCAGGGTTAAATCATATGTAGTGTTGGGTATAGGGTTAGTATTAGGGTTTTTGTGAGGGTAAGATTATGGATGTAGTTAGTGATGGGATCTAGGTTTTAAAGTTAGGATTAAAGTATCATACTTGGTAATACATTTTTGGATGTTGTTTACAGTTTAACATGATAATTATCATTAGTATCTTATTTAACATTACCATTTAACATATTGTAAATGGTAGGGATATGGTAACAACTAACTTGAACGGTTACCCTATATAAGTAATTATAATGTTAACGAGATCCTAATTGCTTAGAAGTACAACAATTAGGTTTAACGTATTTTAACATTGATTAGGATTAGGTTAGAAGTAGGAATGAATAAGATGTCCTCTATAATTAATTCCTCACATTTATTCGGTACAACAATTAAAGGAATAAATATTAGAAATGTAGAGTTCAACAAAACATGTTGCAAACTGTTGCAAGTATAGGGCTAATCATGATGTGAATAGCCAAAACTATTTATTTATTATCTTATTCATGAAACATATATAGATGAAAAGAGAAATAGAAGTCCCAATACAACTATTAAGATAATTAAGAAGGTTGAAAGCCAAGATTAGAATGATCTAAATCAATAACATTTCTCCATAATGATGCAAGTACATCACATAATCTTCAATGATAAAGTTGGTATTGCGGCCCTTATTTGTACAATGATCGCGATAGACTTCTTTCATCATTGATGGAAATGCATCCACTTTTGCAGATGTCTCGTGCAAAACTTTCGCAACATCTACCATTTGCATTATATCCAGTTCGTCAACATAGTCAATTGATAATGTTGCATGCTCCACAACTTTGATTATAGTTGTGCACAAGTCTACAATGATTCATGTACACTTGTCAAATTCAGTCTCAAAGACATCATTCGAGGCCACTGAAGCAGAGGGGCTTGTAACCATGATGTTCGACTCTCTATCAGAAGTAGCCATAGGTGGAATGGTATCCTACAAAGTTTTAAACAAACATCAGTATATATAATTAATCAGAATAACCATTTTATATAAAGCATAATCTAAAAAAGAAATCTAAATCTAAAATGCAAAATCCTTAAATAAAGCATTTATTAAATATGGAAATAATACAAAACATTCACATAGTAATGTTTGAAATATGGCGGCATTGCCTTCCACTTTTCAAACATTACTGAAAAAATATAAATATTCTAAATATATTTTTAATTTGAGAACATAAAAATAATATATTATTAATATTAATTCAAATATTTAAATAATTAAGAAATCTAATGTATGCATAATCTATTTTTTTAAAAACTATTAAGAATAATAGAATATAAATTTCATTAATATGATGACATTGCCCTCCACAATAATGATAGAAATTATTTATGATAATAATGAAAAAATGGAAATCATTAAAAAGTATTAATCTAATGTATGCTTAAAAAAATGTAACATTTAAGAAACATGTAATGTATAGTTAATACCAAAATGAAACATGTAATTGAAAATGAAACATGCTATTGAAAGTGAAACATGAAATTGAAAATGAAACATGCTATTGACTTACATTTGCATGTTTGATCTTGCATTCAAATCAAACATGCATAATATTTTAAATACAAATCAAATATAGAAATGAAATTACATACTATTTTAAATGCTGCAAATCAAACATAGAAATGAAAATTATCACCATTTTAAATGCTAGAAATCAAACATAGAAATGAAAATGCATATTATTTTTAATGGAAATCAATTTATTCTAACATACAAACATACAAATGAGAATGAAAATCTCACTTGAAAATAACTTGCTTGAAAATCAATTGTAGTATTGGCTCCTCTAAAATTCTTGAATTCTTCAAATTCTGGAAAACAACAAATGAAACATGTAATTGAAAATGAAGCATGCAAATCAAATATACAATTGATTTACATTTGCATGGTTGATCTTGAATGGAAATCAAACATGCAAATAGAAAATGCATACTTTTTAAAATGCAAATGAAACATGAAAATAAAAATTTATACTATTTTAAATGCAAATCAATTTATTCTAACTTACAAACATAGAAATCAAAATGAAAATCTCACTTCAAAATAACTTATTCTAAATTTGATTGTAGTATTGGCTCCTCAAAATTTCTCCAATTCTTCAACCTCTACAAAATAACAATGAAACAAAGTAAGAAATGAAATGAAGAGACACTCTTTTATAATTTGAGAGCATCTCTTCATATTCTCCAATGTCTTTTGGACTTCTTTTGCCTTTTCGAATTCAACATGAAATATTAAGCATTTAAAAGAAATTTAAATGATAGTGCAATAGTGGATGCAATTTAAATGTTAGTTTAGGTTAAAGATTTTGGTTGGATTTGGGTTAGTATAATATAACTACAATTAGGATTAAATAGTAAACATATCTAATTAAAGTTTAATTAAAACCTAGTCTTTATGTTAACTCTTATCTTAATTGAAGTTTCACCCTACTTGATATATTAACTTGATGTAAATTGAACCTTAATTGGACCTTAACCATAATTTCCACCTTAATTTGAGTACCCTATAATCATATAATTTAAAATTTTACTTTTTTATTATACTTATTTATATAAAACATATTATTAATAAATCTTAACTAAAGTTAAACTTATATTGTGTAAGATAAAGCATCCTTTTAGTTAAATATTAAAAATATAATTAGAAATTAATTTAGATACCTAAGGAAAAATGGTAAATTCTATTTTTCTTTTTTGCATGGAAATAAGTCAATTTTCTAAATTAAAACAAATTCATTTTTTTAAAGTTTAAATAAATAAACTTAAAACTAAAATCTAATATAAAAAAAATCTTTCTAATTTAATTCTAGATATATAAACAACATTTCTATATTCTTTTTTTAATTTTTGCATGCAACTCAATTTAATTTCTATAATTAAACTAAATTATATTTTTTAAATTTTTTTATAAATAAATTTAAAACTCAAATCTTGGTTTTAATAGAATCTTTCTATATCTTAACTAAAATATATGTATTAATAGATTCATTAAATATTTTTATAGATCAACTCTTTTAAAATAAATTTAAAACTGAAATTTTGATTCTTTCTATATTTTAACTAAAATTTATGTATTAATGAATTATTTTTCTACACCATGCAAATCAATAAACACTAAATTTTGGTTTTTAAATTTTTCAAAATAAGTCATCAATTTTTTTAATAGAATCAATCTATATTTTTTAAATATTTAAGAAACATTCATTTTTATTTTTTTTTCCTTTTTTAACAAAAAAATCTATAATTAAGCTAAATTCTATTCTTTTAATTTTTAAATGAAAGACAAATTAATTTAATAATTGATTTTTAAGATTTACAATTGCCAAACAGAGAAATATAAATAATATCATAAAGATAATCTGTAAAAATCAAATAAACTTTATATCAAATAACAAAAATCAATTAAAATGAACTTAGGATGAGTTACAATTTGATTGAAACTCATCCTAGATATTATAGAGAATGCAATATAAAAATAACATAATCTAAACATATAAAAAAATAGATATTTTAAATAATTAAATAATAGAAACATCATGGAATTTATAATTGAAAACAAATGGGAGCTTTTAATAGGGCATGAATTGCATAAAATATAATGGTGCTTACAGATGTTTATCAAATATTATAGCTAGAAATGCTCTTGACTGGCATGCAAAATGAAGAAGCACAAAGCAAGCACAATATTTTTTTTGACAAAAACAAATTTGGTGTTGCCTGGCATTAAGAATAGGCTAGAAATGCCTTTGTGCATGTTGTAGAAAATATTCTCATGAAGATAAAAAATTATAACAGTTTTGTTGATTTAACTCGATAGAGTTTAAACAATAGGAGAGTAAAAGATCTTTGAATGAAAAATAGAGTAAATTTTCTCAAAACAACTTTGAATGCAAAATACATCATATTTTATTGGTTAAACTGTAGGAAATTGCAATAAAGAAAATCTCAAGCAAATTGCAAGGAAATCTGGTTACCTTTGATGGAATATGGATGAAGTGACTGAGGAGGGGGGGGGGGGGTGAATCAGTCAACCATAAAACACTTCCTGATTATTTCTTTCCAGATCCCTTAGGATATCTTAAAGAATATTATCTGTTTTAGCACTCGGTAAATAGATTGCAGTAACTTTGAAGATGCAGAAAGTATTAGCAAAATTATCTTTAGATATTCATCAGCACATGTATATGATTAAGATAGCAATTAAGAACACAAGAGACACAAGATTTAACGTGGAAACCCAATATGGGAAAAACCACCAATGTATCTAGATACTGATTTTCACTTTTCTGAAGTGATGCCCGATTAGAAGCCAACCTGGTAAAAGGTTACAAAACACAATGTTAGGTGTGACCTTGTTAGAGGATTTAATCACCCTGCTAGGAGTGGCCTGGTAAGAGGTCTTGAAAACAATTCAATGGAATTGTCACCTTGTTAGAGGATTTACAATATGGTTGTTAAACCAACTCGGTTAAGAGATTTAGAATTCACTGTTACAATGGTAAAAAGGTAACAATGAAAATGACCTGTATAATAATGCAACTGCCTTGCTGATTACAGATCTCTGTTCTGTATAAGTGTGATCCTTCCTGATCGAATAAATCTCTGCTGCACCTCAAGGATATCTGATCATCCTTCACAAATTCGCACACACCTTTTCTGCTTTTCTTCTTTTAAATCTTCTGCTATATTTTCTTATTTATTTTTCACATTTGACCTTTTATTTATATGATTTTAGATTTGTCAAATCGACATTACTTAGCATAACAGTCGGCTGACTTAAGCAAACTTTATTTGCAAAAATCCTTCAAGGGCCGACAGTGCTCGGTGACCATAACTTTTACAATTTTTTTCGGAGACCGAGGGAACTCGGTAAACACTGACAATCCTTTACCTTCGATAACCGACTAAACTCGGTAAACACTAACTTTTCTTCGACAACCGACTGAACTCGGTAAACACTGAATTTCCTTTGACGACCGACTAAACTCGGTAAACACTGAATTTCCTTTGACGACCGACTGAACTTGGTAAATGCTAACTTTCCTTTGGTAACCGAGTGGACTCGGTAGACACTGATTTTCTTTGATAACCGAGTGGACTCGGTAAGCACTAATCTTCCTATCTGGCAGACCGATTGAGCTCGGTAGGAACTGATTGCTGCGGACTATGACATTGTGTGACATCAACGACAATACATAATTTGAGTAGAAATTTCCTTCAGACAATTGTTTCCAACAATCTCCCTCTTTGGCATTGATGGCAACACAATATGTCATAGCATAAGAAATTTGAAAGAATTAGCTCGGTTCAGATTCAAATCTCCCTCTGTCAGTAAACTTCCTGCTTCTAAAAATTCATCCTTCTGATTATTGAAAAATTTCTTGAAGTAATAGCAAAGACATAGCAAACACTCCCTCTTTGACAACACATGCCAAAGACAATTCACATAATACCGGTGTAAATTAATGTACCTCAAGTACTGATTCATATGCAATGATTCCTTGAATATGCTGCATCAACAAGTTGATTTTCAATTATGTTCTGGTTGATGCATCACTAAAACTGTATTTAGTGAGCCTCGGATAGGGGAATGACCCCTAACTTACCTCTTAGATAGACAAATGCATCCTTAGGTAATGGTTTGGTGAAAATGTCTGCAATCTGCTCTTTTGTATGAATATATTCTAATCTGATTTCCTTGTCCTACACCAATTCTCTGACAAAGTGATATTTAATAGCAATATGCTTGGTTTTGGAATGCATCACTGGATTCTTCGAAATGTTTATTGCACTGGTATTGTCACAAAATATAACAACTAGTTCTGTGATTTCAACCTTCATACCTTCTAATAGCTGTTTAAACCAAACAATATTTGAACAGTTTACTGCAGCAGCAACATATTCTGCTTCAGCTGTGGATTGAGATGTGCAATTCTGCTTTTTACTAGTCCAGGATACCAGTCTTTTTCCAAGAAAAAATGCTCCACCACTTGTGCTTTTTCTGTCATCAATGTTCCCTGCCCAATCAGCATCAGTAAACACTTTTAAGTCTAGATTGCCTCCAAATTTATACCACAAACCATATTCTTCAGTTCCTCTTAAGTATCTTAAGATTCTTTTGATTGCCATCATATGATTTTCCTTAGCTTTTGCTGAGAATCTAGCTACTATACCGACTGCTAAGGCAATATCAGGTCTTGTATGTACTACATACTGCAATTTTCCAATCATAGATCGGTATAGGGTTTGATCAACTTCTTTTGAATCATCATTTTTGGTAAGTTTTAGTCCAGTACACATGGGTGTACCAACTGGTTTTGAATCTTCCATACCAAATTTCTTAAGTATTTCCTTAATGTATTTTGATTGAGAAATGTATATACCATTCCCGTTTTGCTGAATTTGAAGACCAACAAAGAATTTTATTAAACCAAACATAGACATTTCAAATTCTTTGTTCATTTGCTCTGAAAATTCTTTGCACTGATCCTCATTCCCTGTAAATATAGTATCATCTACAAATATTTCTGCCAATACAATTTTGTCATCCGGTCCTTCTTTAATATACAGATTGCTGTTATCATTTGCTCTTTTGAAATTAATCTGAATCAAATAGTTATGGAGTCTTTCATACCATGCTCTAGGAGCTTGTTTCAAACCATACAATGCTTTGTGTAACCTGCAGACCATGTCCTTTTTATCTGGATCAACAAAACCTTCAGGTTGTTCAATGTAGACTTCTTCATCAAGAATTCCATTGAGAAATGTAGATTTTATATCCATCTGATATACCTTAAATCCTTTGTGTGCTGCATAAGCAAGTAGAGTTCTTACACCTTCTAATCTTGCAACAGGAGCAAAAGTTTCTCCATAATCTATACCTTCTTCTTGAGAATAACCTTTACATACCAATCTAGCTTTGTTTCTAGATACTTGACCATCTTTATTCAGCTTATTTCTGAATACCCATTTTGTTCCAATTACATTCTTATCTTTAGGTCTAGGTACAAGAGTCCATGTTTTGTTCTTTTGTATTTGTTCTAATTCTTTATTCATTGCTTCAATCCAACTTTCATTTTCCAATGCATCTTTGATATTTCTAGGTTCAAAATCAGTAAGCAGACATGTACCTTTTAGCTTGCTTCTTGTCATAGTACCATCTGATTTGTTTCCAATAATTTGATCTGGTGTATGATGTCTTTTGACATATTTGGCTAGTATAGGTTCCTTGCTTTTTGAATGATTCCTGCTGTTGTCTTCTAGGATCTCTTCTTTAGGTTGCTCGGGCTCGGTAGATATTTGCTCGGTAACTTCAGGCTGAGACTCGGTCTGAATTTCTTCCTATGACTCGGTTTGAACTTCTTCCTGTGACTCGGTTTGTGACTCAATAACTGTGCTCGGCTCGGTAGATATAGTTTCCTCATTGATAGTTGTGTCTGCCAATGTTTCAGGCTCAATGTAAATGAATCTTCTGTAGTTCTCAGGTTCCCTTTTGCTTTCTTCTTCAGTCTTTTCTGCAAACTCATCAAATTTTACATGTATACTTTCTATGACTTTGTGAGTAGATAAGTTCAGACATTTGTATGCCTTGCTTTTGCTAGAATATCCTAGGAATATTCCTTCATCACTTTTCACATCAAATTTATTTCTTCTGGATTCTTTTAAAATATAACACTTGCTACCAAATATTTTCATGTAACTTACGTTGGGTTTATAGCCATACCATAATTCATAAGGAGTTTTGAATGTGTCTTTCTTCAATTGTACTCGGTTCAAGGTATGAACTACAGTGCTGATAGCTTCCTTCCAGTACTTTATAGCGATGTTCTTTTCTATCATTAGAGTCCTTGCACAATCCATGATAGATCTGTTTCTTCTTTCTGCTATTCCATTCTGCTCAGGAGTTCTAGGAGCTGATACCTGCCTTTTGATTCCTCTTTCAATGCAAAAATTGTTAAAATCATGGGAGATGAATTCACCACCTCTGTCTGATCTTAAGCATTTCAATCTTTTCCCTGTTTCCTTTTCCACTCTTGCCAAGTACCATTTGAACTTTTCAAATGCTTCTGATTTTTCTCTTAAATACATAACAGTCATCATTCTAGAATAATCATCAATGAAAAGAATAAAGAATTTATCTCCAGTATAGCTTTGTATTCCAATAGGTCCACATAAATCCGTATGCACAATTTCCAAAATTTCTTTAGACTGATAGTTCTTACTCTTGAAACTAGTTTTACTCATTTTGCCAATCTGACAATTCTTACATAGACCAGTATCAGGTTTCTTCAGAGTAGGAATGCCTCTAACCTTCTTGAATTTGCTTATTTTTACCATGTTATCAAAATTCACATGACATAACCTTTTGTGCCATAGCCAACTTTCTTCAATTTGAGCAATAAAACATGAATATTCATTAAGATCAAGATAAAATAAGTTACCTTTTGTTTGTTTGCCTGATCCAATGAGTTTTCCTTTTTCATCCAGCAGTCTTGCTTGACCATTCATGAATTCAACCTTGAAACCAGTGTTGATTAGTTGTGCTACACTTAGAAGACTATGTTTTAGTCCTTCAACCCAATAAGCATTATCACATATGAGTTCTTTGGTTAATGAGATTCTTCCTTTTCCTTTTATACAACAAGGTTCATTGTTTCCAAATCTTACATTGCCACTATCACAGTCTTCTAGATATTCAAATTTTGTCTTGTCACCAGTCATGTGGTGTGAACATCCACTATCTATTATCCAAATATCATCTTTGCTTATATGAGAAATAAGTGTCATCTTATCTTCATCATCATCAAATTCATCTTTTATAGCAATAAAGACAATTTCTTCTTCACTATCATCAGAATCTTTAGCCATAAAACATGTTTTCTTACCTTTATCCTTGAATGATTTGAAATTCTTTTTGCCATAGTACTTGTGACTTCTCTTCTCTTCCTTGACTTGCTTGTTTGGGCACCTAGCTGCAATGTGTCCAATTTCTTCACATGAAAAACAGATTAAAGGAGTTTTACCTTTATATTTACCTTTCCCTTTAGAGTACTTCTTTGCAAGTAACGCTTCTACAATTTCAAGATCACTATCAGAACTTTCTTCTGATACTTCTTCACTTTCTGACTGAACTTCTTTAATTTTCTTGTTCTTCTTTAGTGAAACCTTGGCCTCAAATGCTGATTCAATATTTTTGGAATTTGGAACATAGTTATCATAGTTGTCTAATTCAAAAGCTGTCAATCTTCCAACTAAAGCATCCAAAGTTATATTGTGGTTTGTTTCACATCTTCTTTCTTGAATAGCTGATACTCTTATTGCATAAATAGGGAGTAATGTTCTGAGTACCTTACTTATAACAGTTTCATCAGAGATTGTTCCTCCAGAAGCTCTAATTGCACTTACACTTGCTTTGATTCTTTCAACATATTTTGCAATGTTTTCATCTTCCTTCATATTCATCTTGTCAAACTGTCCTCTTAGGCTTTCTACTTTGGCTCTTTTCACATTTGCATCACCACCATATATTTTCTTCAGTGTCATCCACATTTCATATGTAGTAGTGCATTCTTTAATATCATCAAATTCTTTATAGCTGAGAGCAGATGCAATGTCTATCATCATGGTGTTATGAGTCTTTTTCTCTGCAATATCTTCAACAGTTAATGCACCAGTAGGAACTGTGTATTTTTCATCAATGTATTTGCATCCTGAATCACCAATGGAAGCCAGATGAAGTCGCATGAGACCTTGCCATGCTGAAAAGTTATCTCTGTTGAGCTTTGGAATTTCCCTCTTGTAAGACATCCTGATCTTTAGCTTAGGTCCTTGAAACCCTTCCTGCAAGCACCAAATGCTCTGATACCAATTGATGGAATATGGATGAAGTGACTGAGGGGGGGGGGGTGAATCAGTCAACCATAAAACACTTCCTGATTATTTCTTTCCAGATCCCTTAGGATATCTTAAAGAATATTATCTGTTTTAGCACTCGGTAAATAGATTGCAGTAACTTTGAAGATGCAGAAAGTATTAGCAAAATTATCTTTAGATATTCATCAACACATGTATATGATTAAGATAGCAATTAAGAACACAAGAGACACAAGATTTAACGTGGAAACCCAATATGGAAAAACCACCAATGTATCTAGATACTGATTTTCACTTTTCTGAAGTGATGCCCGGTTAGAAGCCAACCCGGTAAAAGGTTACAAAACACACTGTTAGGTGTGACCTTGTTAGAGGATTTAATCACCCTGCTAGGAGTGGCCTGGTAAGAGGTCTTGAAAACAATTCAATGGAATTGTCACCTTGTTAGAGGATTTACAGTATGGTTGTTAAACCAACTCGGTTAAGAGATTTAGAATTCACTGTTACAATGGTAAAAAGGTAACAATGAAAATGACCTGTATAATAATGCAACTGCCTTGCTGATTATAGATCTCTGTTCTGTATAAGTGTGATCCTTCCTGATCGAATAAATCTCTGCTGCACCTCAAGGATATCTGATCATCCTTCACAAATTCGCACACACCTTTTCTGTTTTTCTTCTTTTAAATCTTCTGCTATATTTTCTTATTTATTTTTCACATTTGACCTTTTATTTATATGATTTTAGATTTTTCAAATCGACATTACTTAGCATAACAGTCGGCTGAATTAAGCAAACTTTATTTGCAAAAATCCTTCAAGGGTCGACAGTGCTCGGTGACCATAACTTTTACAATTTTTTTTCAGAGACCGAGGGAACTCGGTAAACACTGACAATCCTTTACCTTCGATAAACGACTGAACTCGGTAAACACTAACTTTTCTTCGACAACCATCTGAACTCGGTAAACACTAAATTTCCTTTGATGACCGACTAAACTCGGTAAACACTGAATTTCCTTTGACGACCGACTGAACTTGGTAAATGCTAACTTTCCTTTGGTAACCGAGTGGACTCAGTAGACACTGATTTTCTTTGATAACCGAGTGGACTCGGTAAGCACTAATCTTCCTGTCTGGTAGACCGACTGAGCTCGGTAGGAACTGATTGCTGCGGACTATGACATTGTGTGACATCAATGACAATACATAATTTGAGTAGCAATTTCCTTCAGACAATTGTTTCCAACAACCTTTCAGTGATTCTTCATAGTAAAATAGAGAAGACACTGTCCTTTGCATATTTATGTTGAATACAAAACAAAAATCCCAAAAGTGAAGAGATAAAATCGATCCCTATTATCTTCAATTAAATCCTAAAACCGAAGAGGTAATGTTGATTTTTAAAATGTTTCAATCTGTATCAGAAACCGCCGAAAAATGTAAATGATAGTAACACAAGGCCAACTGAATCGCTTTACCTTCCACTACCTCAACAATCACATTCTTGTATATTCTCCTTTAAGTTTTCACTTATGCACATTCTGTTATTATTTCCACCTATTAGTTTGCCACATATTCATTATCGCCATGACCATTCACATTTTTCTGGAAATGAATAGGTTCACGCTGGAAAAAGAATATGATTTTACGTGTTGGCAATGAATATGTTTGGAGACCCAGCCCAACACTCCAAACGTTTCAGCTGCAACGAATTCTCTGAGCTCTCTGAATGGTTAACGTCATAGAGGATTAGTCCCTCTTTAAGAGGCGTGATTTGTCTTGGATATGTTCTGCATGCGTTTCAAATTCTTCCGTTACTCTTCCAACTCACCACTCTGCCGATTCATTATAGAACACTCAAACAAACATCAAATTTTTTTAAAATGCCAAAATGTTTACATTGACGAATGCTCCCATTATAGGAAGCCTCTCGACTTAATAAATGAACTGGCGATGACATTTTCGAACCAAAAAAAGGTTCTGTGTGTTCAAATTCATGGTCAATGGAGTTTAAGCATAAATATGAGCCCATATAGATTATTTAAATGATTCTCAACATATTAATTCTGATTTGCTCAATTTCATGGAAATCATGCTCCCAATTCATAGTATACAACCTTCTGATTCACATTTGTCTAGTGACTTAGGCATATACAAGTCAATGGTGGCATTGAATATTCTCTATACACCTACTCACCTGACTTCATAGCAATTGGTGAACAAATTGGTTTTTCTAGGGTTGGGAGTATTCAATGTCATTCATTAATAAAAGTACATCTTAAAGAATATCAATTAAATTGGTCCGTGGTAATGGCAATGTTTACTGAGGGGCCAAAATGTATCTACTTAGGCAATTTGTTTGTATTTATTAAATAATTTAAAATTTGCAATAGCCTTTCAAAAGAAATTTTCATTTGACGGAGAAAAAATATATTTACTTCAAAATTGGAAAGGGCCTACTATTCTAAAGGCATTCTATTATACAGAATAATATAATAGTAGGCAATTTGCCTTTATAATAGTAGGGCCCTAGCCGAAAAGGAGGGACCATAGAATTGTAGGGCATTTGCTTGAATAATGTAAAACTCCCCCCCTCAAATTATGCCCCATTTACCCCCTATGATAAGTTGTAGGGACCTTCAAAAAGTTAGTTAGAAATTAGATTAATTGCCTATAAAATGGTGGGGGGCATTTTCTAATAGGGCACACTTTTCTAATAAAGAGAGGGGCATGTCATAGAATAGTAGGGGCCATATAGAATCTAGTCTAACCCTATAGTTTAGTTCCCACCATGTTCATAGGCATGTTACGTATAGAATAAAGGATGACGTACAATAAATATTATTATATAATTTTTTAATTTTTTAAATTAAAATTGTGAAGTGTTTATTTATTTATATATTAAAAATTAATATACGAGACATGTATTTGTGTATACAAAATATATACATCTATTTATACAAGAAATACATTCATTTATACGAGATAACCATTTATTAATATAAGACTAGCACATAATTAAAAATATAAGTAAAATCTATCGAAAGATTTCACATTTCAAAATATTTAACATTCAAAAATATTTATTATTATCCATAATTTATACAAAATCATATAAAAAATGATTATTAACAATTTGAATTTTTCAATGCTATTCAAATTGACTTAAAAGAAATAGAATAAACAACACATTGCACAACTGTCAAATAAGTGAAATAACTTTAAGTCTAAAAGTATATATTTTATTCCAATCATAGAATTGTGTTTCTATAAGTTTTAAAAGTATATTCTTTTGAAGAAAAACTTTTTACAAAAAGGAATTTAAATAATTATTATGTTGTAATAAGAAAAATAAGTTGAATACTAATACCAAAATATATAATTCCACAAAAGATATGAAAAATGTGAAGTTAGTGTACTCAACTATTAGATTCTCTCTCCTTATTAGTGATTCAAATCATGACAATTATAAAGAAATCAAACAATGACACATCTTATTGAATTATTTTACATTTTATTTCATCAAATGAAAATAGTATATTAGAAAAAATACAACCACATAAATTTGTTCAAAGATCAAAATATCCTTGAAAAACATAATGGTAAAATAAACACCATTAAATGTTTGACAACAAGTCTTTACATGGTACATAGAGCACAACATAATTTCAAAAACCTTTCTAAAACATAGAAAACAAATCTAAATTTACAATTTCACTTTCATATATAATACAATAAATACAATATTAAAAATTCTAAGTGAATATTTGATATTTATCCCTTTACAACATTTTTTATTGTGTAATTCTTTACCAAGCCTAGATCTACACTAAAAATTATCTAGAACTTTTCACACATATCAAATTGGCTAGGTTAATGATGTAAATAAGTAAACAACTAGAAAATTAGTCTTATTTGGTAACCTTATTGTTTGCACCCTCTTGAAGGAATTCCAATTCCTAACAGTTTGATCAAGGACAAATTGAGAAGGTAACAAATAAACCTCCTTGGCTCCTAACATTTAATCGAACGAGTCTTAAACATAGTAATGGATCCAAATCAAATAGAGGTTACCAGTCAAACTACATTATTGAATATTGTTAGACAAACTTAAAAGTTTATGTTTTTTTTAACTGTTCAACTTTCCTCTCCTAAACATTCACAACAACACTTCAAAAACTTTCAATTCACCTCAGTTTGCCTCAATTTTTCCCTTCACAAACATTGGCGTATATAAATTTTAATGACCTATAAATTCTTCCTATGTACCTGATTGATCTATTTAAGACAAATAATAATAATAATTAACTTCACAAGGAAGGAAAATTCATTCTTTCTTGTGGACAATAGATGTCTTGTAAAAATATCGAATATGAAAAAAAATAAACACTCAAAATAAATTAGATATAAATATAGAATTCATAGACAGTAAGAAGAATATGATTGGAAATAATATTATTTGGAAAGTCATATTGTATTTGGACTTTTGTAATTTCTATTCACCAAATTTAAAGGTGGACTAGCAAACTTGCCATCAATCATTATGTGTGATATGGCACTATAAGTAGTCTTTAAAAGATGAATACCATCCCAATTAAGGTGTGTGTGTGTGTGTCTAAGGTAGCACTCATATTATAGCTTAGAGTTGGGGAGTAATTGTACTTTCTACCTTTTTTGCAGCAAAACAAATTAAAAAGTACCTTATAACATGTAGAACTATAATATGTTCTATATGGCTTACCATATTTCTTGGGATTTTTTAGGATTCTCATTGCAGCTAAAAAATTATGTCCATATTAAATTGAGACATGAGGGTGATGATTGGAAATATTGTATCATAAGATGTATAAAATAATAATTTAGTAGGGTTGTTATAATTTATTATATAGGTTATTCTATTAGTGGTACAAATATTTTGAATTGTTAAAACAACTCAATATATTTTGAAAAGTTGATTATAGAGTTCCCTACAAAATATAATATATACGTGTGTTGTGTGTGTACATGCATGCATGTATGTATGTATGTATGTTGTACACTCAAAATGTGCACTTCTCTAAGCCATTGATTCCAAGAGCATCCATGGATTGGAAGCCTTGAAAAGTGACCTAGAGCTCCCTAAGCATGGAGTGCAAGGGTGTTTAGAGGGCTCTCAGCTAGAGCTATTAAGCATACAACCTTGCTAGTAAACCATGAAATGGGAGACTCAAAGAGACAAGGGCAAGAATGCCAATATCCTCAAGAATCACAATGGAAAATGCAATGCAAACTATGCTAGAATGAGAATGCGAGAATGCAACTAAACTATGAAAATGAGAGTATTACAAGCCATTACTAGTTAAGCTATGTGAACTAAGCTAAAGCATGAAAGGAAACTAAGTTAAGAATGCTATGAAAAGACTAAGCTACAATGCAAGCATGAAGACTAAAATGCAACAAGGTCTTCAAAAAGCTCCAATGTCACCAAGAAAACCTGCAGCACAACATTAGCATCAAGAGTGGGATCCTTAGAATGAGAAAAGAGCTCTCCTTTTAAAGATAAATGGACCATGGAGATTAAGAGGCAAAATATTTGATCAAGGGTGGAGTTTGAAAGTGGGAGCAATCCTTGTGCACAAGTCTCCTCCAATGAGAAAGAAGTGTTGACTTTTGTGCCCCATGTGAGACAAAAAAACCTTTCTTCTTATTTTTTAAATAGGAATAATGCTTTACTTGTGCAACTTAGGATAAAAGGCAAGTGGGGCCTTTTTATTTAATAAAAGGGGAGGGAATTCCTTTTAATTAAATAAAGACTTAGGATAAAATGGTTAATCCATAGAATATAATCAAATAAATGATAGAATTAGGATTTGATCAAGAATAAGCAATTGATGAATTTAGCAAATAATGCTAGAAAGGGGCTAATAGTCTAGATGACCATTTTTAGATGATTATATTTGCCCCTCTTTGACTAATGTTTGATCAATCTGAGAACACATTACATTAAAGAATAGATCAGCCAAGAAGGTAGTAGATAGAGATCTGACTCCAAAGAATGAAGCACAAAGAGATAGAAAATCCTACATGGTCAGCCTGGTAGTGACAATACTAAACACTTAGGAGAGAGATGGACAGTATCAGAACTCGATATGAGAACTAACATGTCAAGCGCAATAGATCGATAGATAGATTAGAGCAAATGGAATGGTCAAGCATATGCTCTAGAGAATAGCTGATACGATATGTCTACCCCCTCGAGATCAAAATTGAAATGAGGTAGAGGGAATGAAAAAGCAAGAGAAACATGATCAGATCACAAGAAAGCATAATCAAAGATGAAAGATAATAGAATAACCATCAAGTAGTGAAAATATGCCCCAAGTTGACTAGGTTTGACTGAGAAAGATATAGAATAAAGATAAAGTCAAGACCTCAGAGAGATGAAATTAAGGGAATGAATGAAAGAATAGAAGGGTGAGAGAAATGGAGATGAAGAAATGAAGATGCCCCAGCAAAGATAGAAGGACCAAGCCTCAAACGGTCAGCCAACTGCATAGAAGAAGGAGAAATTTTGAAATGTGATTTTGACCATCAAGATAAATTTGAATTTTGATTTTGATCCTAAAAATGGATCCAGGACATCGAAATTAGCCAGGGGTGCAATTTTTGTGAAATTTTGTGATGTTTTGAAAATTAGGTCAAAAGGTCAAAATGCTATATAAGGGGTGAAAAGGTCATTTTCATATTCATTTGTCTTATGTGAATTTTGAAAGATTCAAGAGAGACTATGGCTCAGTAGGAAGGTATCCCCATTCACACAAATCGATTCGAGTGTAGTTGGTTACACAACCGGCCTCCTCAGTATGGTGCTTCGATAAGTTTTTAAAAAAACTAGCTGTTTGAGTCATTTTTTGCATTTAAAACATGTTTTTTGAATTTTTCAAATTATTCCTTAGCAAAACATCGTGCGATACTTTAAAAGTATTGCACACCTGCTATATACTATATTGTGTGATATTTCATGGGACCACAAAGTGTCGCACAGTTGTCTAGGAAAGTATTGCATGAGCCTGGATGAAATGTCGTAAGATAGGGTGCGAATTATCACATGAGGCAAAAGTATCACACTACTATATAAGAAAGTATCGCACCATACAATATCAGAAAATAGTTTTGCACCAGTAAAATAAGAAGTATCGTATGACTTTAATTTGAGCAATATAACATGTGTAGAGACAATTTTTGCGTTTGATATGACTTGTACTAATTTTGGACATCCATCATGACATGTTTTGACATCTTGTTTTATGGGTTTATGGCTTGCAGGAGGTTATGGCAGTGCTCACCATCAGAGCACCAAGGGTGGTCGGGTTGCGTTGTGTCTGAGATCTAGATGATCTAGGGAGAGCGGCTTTGACACACATGGGTTTTGGCTACTTGTTGGAGATGCCCCATATACGGGAAAACCATAGATTATTGATAGCACTAGTAGAGAAGTGGCATAGTGAGCATAACACCTTTCACTTGCCAACCAGAGAGGCCACCATCACACTTGAGGATTTCTACTGGATCCTGCGTGTACCGAGCCATGCAGATGCCTTGAGCATAATCATGTTTCTAGAGATGTTCATTAATGTAGTGTTTCCATATGATGAAAATGGACATGATTATTTGTTGGAAAAGGTATACTATGATCAGACTCCCATGGATGGGAGGTAGGCCATTCAGGACCTCTTCCAGGATGTGACCATCATAAATAGACATCTCAGTTGGGACTGTCTAATAGAGGAGTATGGTTGGGACTATCTAGTTTCGTGCATCGTGTGCTCCATAGTAGCATAGGCTTTGATCACTGACCGGAGTCAGAGAGGGTCCCACTAGGCTGGGGGAGACTAGTTGTAGGCTTAGTGGCATGACCCAGGTGGATGGCGTGGGGGCCAGGGATCCTTGCAAATATGTATCATGAGCTGCACAAGATCATTTATAGGGACAAATGATCATGGGCATGTGGGGCCATCCTAGCATAGATATGGGCATGGAATCACATAGTTGTTGTGCGACCACGAGTATAGCCTCGGGAGCGAAGGACTCCCTACATATACCAATATACAAGGTTCATCACATAACCACAAAGTGGGGACCTTACATACTACAAGCGGTTGTTAGATGAGCTAACGACATTTGAGTGGAGACCATATAGGTCGTACGAGTAGTGGAGTGTTAGGGATCAGGAGCTCAGGTACATGCTATGCATCCAACCATTACTAGGCAGGCATGCAGGAGCATTTTGTGATCACCTGAGTGTGGAGGCAATTTTGAAGGCAGCAGAGAGTGGTAGTAGAGACCACCAGATATGCTAGGGTATGGGAGGAGGGGACACTAGGATGGCTATTGATGCTGGATTACCAGTAGGTAGCATAGGAGACAGTAGGGTTGCGGTGGGAGCCATGGGACTACCTGCCGAACATGGCAGATGTAGGGATAGATGTAGCATACATAGAAGAGTGTCGGAGATGTCCCTTCCCATGATTAATAGTCCCAGATGCACAACCACTAGCATAGGGTGGGGATGGGGATGATGGAGGAGGGGGCAGCGGAGGGAGAACAGTGAGAGGTCAGGGGTCTTGATTGGGTGGATGCCAAAAATGTACACTCAAAATGTGCACTTCTCTAAGCCATTGATTCCAAGAGAATCCATGGATTGGAAGCCTTGAATAGCAACCTAGAGCTCCCTAGGCATGGAGTGCAAGGGTGTTTAGAGGGCTCTCAGCTAGAGCTATTAAGCATGCAACCTTGCTAGTAAACCATGCAATGGGAGATTCAAAGAGACAAGGCAAAGAATGCCAATATCCTCAAGAATCACAATGGAAAATGCAATGCAAACTATGCTAGAATGAGAATGTGAGAATGCAACTAAACTATGAAAATGAGAGTATTACAAGCCATTACTAGTTAAGCTATGTGAACTAAGCTAAAGCATGAAAGGAAACTAAGTTAATAATTCTATGAAAAGACTAAGCTACAATGCAAGTATGAAGACTAAAATGCAACAAGTTCTTCAAAAAGCTCCAATGTCACCAAGAAAACCTGCAGCACAATATTAACATCAAGAGTGGGATCCTTAGAATGAGAAAAGAGCTCTCCTTTTAAAGATAAATGGACCATGGAGATTAAGAGGCAAAATATTTGATCAAGGGTGGAGTTTGAAAGTGGGAGCAATCCTTGTGCACAAGTCTCCTCCAATGAGAAAGAAGTGTTGACTTTTGTGCTCCATGTGAGACAAAAAAGCCTTTCTTCTTATTTTTTAAATAGGAATAATGCTTTACTTGTGCAACTTAGGATAAAAGGCAAGTGGGGCCTTTTTATTTAATAAAAGGGGAGGGAATTCCTTTTAATTAAATAAAGACTTAGGATAAAATGGTTAATCCATAGAATATAATCAAATAAATGATAGAATTGGGATTTGATCAAGAATAAGCAATTGATGGATTGCAAATGAACACCAGGGATCGTACTTGGAGTGAAAATAACTAAAAATAAGAAACAAATGAAACCACAAACTAAGACTCGAAACAAAGGCTTTAAAAAATTAGGGCATGCGGATTTGGGTTTTTTCATTAGCGATAGCAGAGAAGAAAAGGATGATTGCAATAATTTCCTTGACGATGACACCAGAAGCACAAGTTTTTCAGGCTACTGCTTCAATTGCTGGCTGTATGGTCACAAGGAAATTGATTTCCATAGATCAGATGTCCAGTCGCTGAGCCCTAATTATGAACACCTCAAAGCTTTCATTGCTAAAAAGAAATAGAAAAGCCTTGAAGAAGGCAGGATCTCCAAAATTGTTCCAAATCCTAAGGATTCAGATCTCCTGGTAAATGAACCTACCTTGAGATCTAGGGGATTCATAGAAGGAAAAACTAGAGAACGCGTCACCATTCAGAAACCTAAAATCTTCACGGTTAAGGATCTGGAGTGTCAAATTAGTCAATTTTCAAAAATGAAATATGCACTGCACAAGTCTAGCATCCCCGGGATCGAGCGGCCCCTAAAATCCAGTAAAGATCCAGTCAAAAATCTTGATGATCCTCATTCTACCTTGAGGAGAGGTGGATTTTCAGTGGCCCAGGTGCATCCGGGGAATGCAAAGCCGAATGAGCATGAATGGCAGCAGGTCAAAGGTAAAAAGAAGGTAAGAACGCATAATGTTAATAAGAATTGCTTTGAGCTATCTTTGAGAAATTTGTTTGATTCATTGGGTACAAAGAAAGATGCTGGGTTTGTCATTAATAAGGAAAATTTTGAAATGCCCAAATCTAAGATTCTTTCTCATAGAGGCGGGGAATATGAGCCTCCCTCGAAATACTACTCTCCACCTCACCAGTGAATTACTGGTAAGCAATTAAATTATAAATCCAACCCAAGCACTAATGGGGCTGAGGTTTCACAGTCAAAGGTTTCACATCCAGTTTACACTCCGCCACACAGGTGTATCAACAATCTATTGCCTAATCAAAATTTAGCTAAAATTTCCTCTAACTGGGATTCTAACAATCTTATCTTAGATGATAATTATATATTGCAAAATCAGAAGTATTATGAAGATGCAGGTGTTATTGTTTGATGGAGAGGAGTAGGAGCTAGCATTATGGATATTTCAGAAGCACTGACATCTATACTCCCCAGCGAGGTAAGTATCACTGCCCTTATTGATTTTTTCTTCTTAATAGACTGTAAGAAACCAGAAACTAAAAGGAAGATATTAGAAAATCATAATCTAAAATTTAGGCAGGAATCTTTTTTCATAACTAATTGGTTGCCTCTGTTTAATCCATTATATTTAGATAAATTTGAAGTAGAAAAAGCCATTTCACTTAAAAACTTACCAATAGAATTATCAGACCCGGACTCTGTTAGTAAAATAGGTAATAAAATAGGTAAATTCATAAGAATCAGTGAATCCATTCCTAAAAAAATAGAGAATACTATGATTGTGAAGATGAACATACACCAAAACTTCATTCCTCACATGTATCTATGTTTTAATTCCAATACTATCATAATTAATCCAATTATTATTGAAAATTTCATTGAAGATAATTATAATACTAATATTAACAATCTAGTTGTTAAAAAGAGCTCCAACAAAACTACTAATCTCTTAAAAAGTAACTTGGATGTAAACATAAACTTCCATGTAGACAAAGGAGGTTTCACTATTATTAATGCAGGGGATAATAGTACAAAAACTCCTCACATTAGCAATTCCCCTTGCAATCCTCCTCAGGAAAATGAGCAACTTAACAGCCAAGCTCCGGTAGATGAGGATCTGTATCCATTACATAGGGAGAGTATCTCCCCCCTTATCATTTCATCAGCAAATAACATAGGTGAATCTCTGACTCTAGTTCAGGTAGAGGGTATCCTAGATTCTAATAGAAAGGAACTCCTATTAGAAACTACATCTATATTACAACCCCTTGATTATGTAGCTCAGCTAGAACCCAAGGGCTTTATAGCTAAGGACTCTATGTGCACTACGGAACACTTGAGCAGAAAACAAGATTATACTCTTCTAGATTTATCATCACCAGGAAAACCATTGGAAGAAGAGCAATGTACTAAGGAAATTAAAATTATAACAGATTACAAAGGGGAGGCCATCACATATGAACTTATGGACCTATTCATAAATGATATCTATGATGAAGAAGAGCTAAGATATCAAAAGGATGTCTTAATTAGGAAGATTTTAGAATTCAGAAATCTAGAGGAGGAAAATGAAGATCCAAGGGATTGCCTACAAAAATATGAGGAACCAAAACTGGCCCCTACTATGGATCTAGAAACTCCTAACAAAGGCTTTTCTGACAATTTGGAAAACTTGATAGAATCATTTGGTCAAGAATCCATTGAGGCCGAAGATGCCCTCATTGATTTAGAAAGGGAGCCTGGAGAAGAGGGCCAAATAGAATTCCCAAATTCTACTCCTCATCTTAAGGATATTGCAAAAAATAATGCAGCAAACATTGAAGATATTTTTGGTATTACAAATGAAGATAGACACCTTGGATTAGCCATCAACAAGGAAGGCTTGTCCTCCCCTAAAATAAACAAGACCAAAAAGAAAAGAGGGAGGAAATATTTCATAGAACTCAGAAACGTAATAGGCAGTGCTGAAAATCAAATGAAAATCTCTGATATCCTAAATTGTGGGAAGGGGAAGTGCCTTCCCAAGGCGCAATGAAAGTGACATCCTGGAATGTTAGGGGCCTAAATGCCCCTAACAAACAAAAACTCTTAAAGAGGTACCTAAAGAATTTTGAATCAGAAATTATAATTCTACAAGAAACTAAATTAAATACTGATGAAAGCATAAAATTTAACAGCAAACTAGGCTTATGGAAATCTGAATTTGTACCAGCTGTTGGTACATCTGGAGGTCTTGCTGCCTTATGGGACCCCCAGAGAGTTTCATCCTTAGTCATATCTAGCAATAATAACTGGATGGTGTTAAGGATCAACAACCTCAAATCTAACCTTAAATTTAATCTGATCAACATTTATGGACCTATTCAAAACACAAAAAAAAGGAGGGTTTGGCAGGAAGTCCAATCCATATTACAATCAAACAGAGGAGAGACACACATCTTAGGTGGAGATTTTAATGCTATCTTGAGCACCGAGGAAAAATTTGGAGGATCACAGTACATTTCACAATCTCAGAAAGATTTCAATCAATGGGTCACAGACAATAATTTAATTACTATCGAGACCATCAACAGAGTGTTTACCTGGAATAATAGAAGGTCAGGTTTTAGCCATATTGTGGAAAAATTAGATAGATTTATGTTTAAGGGAGCAGCGGATAATTTTAATCAATTATTGAATGCAGAGATTCTCCCAGATGCAGGCTTGGATCATTTCCCCATTAGATTATCTATTACCGAAGACTTTAAACCCAATAGAAACCTATTCAAATTTGAATTTATGTGGTTCCAAGATCAGGATCTCATCAGCCTTTTAGAACAATGGTGGAACCAAATGACAGTCAAGGGATCTAAGATGTATAGCTTAGTAACTAAACTCAAAATCATTAAAAATAAAATTTTGGAATGGAATAAGAGCAAATTTAATAACATCTTTGAAGAAAAGATTCAGATTGAACAGGAACTAGAGAATCTTAATAACTTAGTCATAGCCCAAGGTATGAATGAGGCTAGCTATCTAAAAGAAAAAGAACTCATGACTAAATATAATGCGATCTTATTTAAAGAAGAAATTTATTGGAAACAAAAGTCCAGGGAAACTTGGCTTAAAGAAGGGGATAATAACACTAAATTCTTTCATCAATCAACCAACCTAAAAAGAAATATCAATAGGATTTCCAAGATCAAAGACGAGATGGGAGAACTCTTAGAAGATCCTAAAGACATCATAGTTAGGATCACAGAATTTTACAACTTCCTACTTAATAATACAGAAGCGATTGACCTTCAAGCCCAAAATGAAATGCTTAAGACCATTCCTAAGCTAGTATCAGATGAGGATAACCTTATGATCAACAACAAACTCACCTTGGAAGAAGTCAAGACCGCCTTATTCCAAATGCAACCGGACAAAGCCCCAAACCCAGATGGCTTTTAGGCGGGTTTCTTCCAAAAAAGCTAGCACTTCATGGGAGTGGGCATCTGGCAAGCTGTCGAAGCTACTAGAAACTCTGGCACTATTTTATCAGAAATTAACAATACCTTTTTCTCTCTTATTCCCAAGAAAAATGACTATATTGACCCAAGGGACTTCTGTCTGATTTCACTTTGCAACACTATTTATAAAATATTAGCAAAATTTTTGGCGAATAGACTTAAAACTCTTCTCCTAATTTTAATCTCAGAAGAGTAGATAGGTTTCTTTGCCAATAGATTGATCCTAGATGGCATTGTTATTGCCCAAGAATTAGTCCACACTGCACAAGCTACCAAGGATCCAAGTATGTTTATTAAAATTGATATCCAAAAGGCATATGACAAGGTGGATTGGAGATTCCTTTGTAAATGCATGGAAGCTTTTGGCTTCTCTAAACAATGGATCAATCTCATCTTCAAATGTATCTCCACCCCTAAAATCTCAATTCTCATTAATGGTACCCCAGAAGGTTTTTTTGGTATCTCTCGAGGCATCAGGCAAGGTGACCCGCTGTCGCCCTTCCTTTACATTATCATGGTGGAAGCCTTGGGGAGAACCATCACAAAGAGATAGATAGAAGGTAAGATTATAGGCTTAAAAGCCGCATATAATATCCCACACATTACCCACCAACAATTCGCGGATGATACTATTCTCCCAGGATCTGCCAACTGCCAAGAGGCAAGGGCCTTCAGAGATGTCCTTAATCTTTATATGAAGGCCTCGGGCCAACAAGTTAATCCCAATAAATCAGAGATCTTCTTTATTAATACCTCACCTAATCAGGAAAAGAAAATCTGTAATACCCTTGGTTATAAACCGGGCAACTTTTCGTGCAAGTATCTAGGTATTGACTTAGATAAAGGTCAACAATCATCCAAACTCTGGCTTCAAGTACTGACTAAGATTCAAGATAAGAAAAGTTCCTGGAAAGGTAAGTGGCTCACTAAACCAGGAAGAACCATTATGATTAAATCAATTTTATCAGCCATCCCAACGTACCAGATGTCTATTCTCCCCCTCCCCAATAATATTAAACATAACTTAGATAAAATGTTGAGAGAATTTTATTGGCAAGGTTCATCAGAAGAAAATAAATTGGCCCTAATCAAATGGGATAATATGTGTAAACCTATTTCTATGGGAGGTCTGGGAATTAAGAATCTTTTGTGGCAAAATCAAGCCTTGGGAGCAAAGCTTGTCTGGAGACTCTTTAAGGAACCTAATTCAAAATGGGCATCAATTTTGTTACATAAATACATTCCTGAGGTGGATCCAATAAATATCTTTAGAGCTCAATCACATGTTAAAGGCTCTCGCATCTAGAACTTCATTAAGGAATTGATAGGCATCATCAACAAGTACCTCACTTGGGATGTGGGTTTAGGGGATCAAGCTCTATTTTGGGATGACTCTTGGGTAGACTTCCGCCTGCTATCCAAGGAGGATTTTTCATCAATTTTCATTGATCAATGCAAAGCTAACATTGGTTCACTCTTAAAAGACTATATTGATACTAGTAAGGACTATGATTCTATCCTAGCCACACTTGGACTTCCTTTTGACCAAGAAAGAAAGAAATTAATCAATATTTTAAAGGATAGAGACATCACTATTAAAAATAGATCAGATGCACTATTATGGGTAGGCTCCAATAATGGAGAGTACTCAATAAAAGATGGCTACAAATCCATTATTCGCGAGAAAAATATGGATAGTCTAGACATTCCTCTTAATCTCTATTGGAACAAAGCTTGCCTACCTAAGGCTGGTATGCTTCTCTGGGTGGCTCTACAGGATAGGATCTTAACATTAGATAGACTTCATAAGCTAGGCTTCGAGGGGCCATCTAGGTGCCCCTTGTGTGGAAACTAGGTTGAGAATGTGGATCATCTTCTTTTGAACTCTACCTTTACATAGAATTGTTGGAAATGGTTACAATTTTCCCTTGACTGGAAATCTGCTCTTCCTTCAGACTTGTTGGGCCTCCTTAAAGCATGGCCAACTCTCTATAAAGACAATCTCTATAAGGACATCTGGACTATTTCACCCTCCATCTTAGTCTGGGAAGTTTGGAAGGAAAGAAACAGAAGGATTTTTACAAATCAAAAATTGGATTGGAGAAATATCGTAAATAAAATTGAAGCTTCAATAACAGAAACTATCAATAGAAAACTCTAGGGTATCACATGCTATGAAGATTCCTTTAGATCCTGGGACAATAAGATAAGACTAAAATGGCCCTCTTTAAACATCCCAACTCTTTTTGGCAGGGGAGGTAGCAAATCGAAATCAGACAGAGCTAACTATATTTGGAACCCTCCCGAGGAAGGTTGGGTCAAGTTAAATTTTGACGGGGCATCTAGAGGCAACCCCGAGATTGTGGGCATTGGGGGAATAATCAGGAACTGGAAGGGTGAAACAATTTCTAAATACACTTTCCCTATTAAACCCACTACAAACAACATGGCTGAATGCTTAGCTATTTTGGAAGGCCTTAAGATTTGTAAAAAACTAAATATATCTAAACTAGTTGTTGAAGGTGATTCCCAAATAATCATAAATGCCATCAGAACTAAGAAGACACCTAATTGATCAATCAACTCTAAGATTGAAGAAATAAATCTAATCTTAGAAACCTTCCCTAAACTCGTTGTTAAACACACCTATCGGGAGGGCAATACAAATGCCGATGCCCTAGCTAACCTAGGTGCCAATGGTATATCTATTGGGGATTAATTATTAGTCCTCTCTTCCTTGGTTATGGTCTTTCTAATTTAACTAATTATTTATATATCAAGGGAATCGTTTGATTCCCTTTATACTATACCAAAAATTCTATGATTAACACCCCTTAAACCAAATGATAAGGGGACCTTAATCATAAATGCTAAGACATTATAATTGAGTATCAATGGTCTCTTTCCACTGCTGGCCTTTTTCATATGGGACCTTGTTTTCTTTATTAGAAATTGATGATAGAATTAATATGCAGATCACTATTAGTAGCCATGATATAGATGTAGATTGCTTTCTAAACTAGAGGATGTTTCTGTTTCTCTAACATTAGGCCATTATCAAATGAATAATTTCTTAATGATATAATGATTTATCTATTTGTATGTATTTTATTTTTAGGCGTTAAACGATAGTTGATATCTCGGTGAATGAATAAGATTACATAAATAATTGTACCATCTTCATATTCCATTGTGAATCTCATTCCTATGTAGCCAATTGGGGATGTTTATTTATGCCTTTATACTTTAAACATGATATTCTAATGTCAGTACTCTCGGAGCAAGGTAACACTACCTAAGGTAAGTTTTATTTTTAAAATGATACTCTGATATTTAACCATTGGATGTGGGGGAAATTGTCTTGTATTTCAGGGAGAAAGACACAATTTGGTGCAAGTACAAGCTTTCACTGTAGATATAGGATTGAAGGATGATATTTAAAAGGTTTAATCAAAATTGTACACATTCACAGTCGTGGAGTCTTAAATGTAACATGTAAATTGGAAAAAAATTTAAGGTAGTGGGTATGCCCACAGACCTATGTATGTAACAAATCTTGACAAAGCTCGAGTCATGGGGATGCCCACGTATATTTTTGTATTAGTAACAAGACTTTTGTCCCGGGCATGGTTGGAGGTTTTCTCGACCTCGCTCTTTCCTACCAGTGCCCATAGTGAGCGGGGTTATTTTTTAAAAATAATTTTAATATTAATAAAACTCTGGCTTCGGCCTTTTACCGATCAAAAAAAAAAGAATAAGCAATTGATGAATTTAGCAAATAATGCTAGAAAGGGGCTAATAGTCTAGATGACCATTTTTTGATGATTACATATGTATGTATGTATGTATAGATTAGAATAATATTTCTATGTACACTTTGAAAATCCATTATGATATCAAAGAAGGATGGGGTGATTCCCTCGTGGAAGCACCTAAGAGTATGAGAGGGTTTTAAATATTAATGCTATGCAGATTAGTTTGTATAGAAGAGTAGATGGTTATAAGTTTATGGTTTAGAGTTGATTGACATTAAGCTAAAAATTTTGGTCTCAGATTGATTTTTTTTAAGTCTCTTTATAGCTCGGTTTATTATAGCATCTGAGGTTTCTATAGTGCAATCTTTTGAAAGGGTATATGATACACAACCAATTATTGTAGAGCATTATGGTTGAAGGAAGCCACTAAATACAATCTTGGTGATCAATGATTGAGATTCCAACTCGATTATGTTATTGAGCTATCTATTTCTATGAGGGAAAGTAAATAAATTTCTGGTTTGAAATTATTGTGATCCCTAAACAAGATTTTTAAGGAAATAAGACAACAATCAAGAGGTCATTCTCTCATGCATGTTGGATCTTTTTTATATGATATGGATTGATCTAAATTCTAGCATGTAGATAGATGTGAATGGAAATAATTTTTTTGAGGGAGTATAAAATTGTAATATAATTCTTGATAGAGATCCAAAGTTTTCTCACATGAATGATCATCAATAATTCTTACAGAAAGGAGATTTTTCTTAGAGAACTTATCTATAATTATTTCGATGTATTGGATAAGACCCAATTTTAGGGATTGATAGATAAGAGAAAGCTTGATATTCTTAGTGTCAACTATTTTATTCATGTCATTCAGGACAAGGCCACATTGACCATAGTCAACAATCTCAACACTAGATTGCTGGATATGGCACCAAGAACTCATATATGGAAATACTTGCAGTTAGTTCTATCATAATGCCAATGAATATTTGTCATTGGATAAGTTGTTGAAAGGATGCATGTAGACAAGAAGAAATATATGTTTTGATCGCAAATGTTGTGACCTTTTTGAGCTTGGTGGTGTTTCTTTTGCAGAGTTTAGGGAGGAAAAAGAGGACTTTTGATACAAATTTCATTGATGAGATTGATTCCAAGTATAAGGTGACTATCATGATAAGTCTTTATGGATATAATTTATGTTATAGTTTAAAATTTAAATAAAATTTTTCACATTGTCAAAGTCATGTTGTATTATTTTAGAATTGGGTTTGTTATTTATTGGCTTCTGTTGAATGCACGTAAATCAAAGTGTTGATTATTCTCTTTGCATCAGCTCCCATAAATTCATAGACATTAGAGGAAAAATTAGTTTTGGGGGGTTTTAGCAAAGAGATGTAGTCTACGAAAGTTAATATTAAATAAACTGGTTGGGGCATAGTCTTTCAAAAGGAAATCTCTTCCACTTGGAAATAAGATTGTGGTTTACTTCTCCTTAATTGGAAGGACCATGTGCAGGGAGTCAAATTTTAATAACCCAGTTTATCTATCTCAAATATTATTACATTTTTATTAAATTTGGGTAAATATTCATCTATTTATTTAGAATAGACATTTATTCAAATGAGATACAGATATTTTCATGTGGACTAGGTGTAAATTTTCACTAGAGATTTGGATTTGTTAGGACAATTTGAGTTGTGAGTCATTTACTAAGATTTATTACCTTTATTTCTGATGTGAAAAGAATCTTCTTCTTGCCTATAAATTTCAAATCTTAGAAACAAGAACAAAATATCTATAAAGCCTCTCTTTCAATAACAAACCTATTAGGAATAGTCCCAAGAGATAACTGAGAGGGGAGGGGGGGGGTGAATCAGTTATCTACAAGTTTCAATTCTTTATCCAATTAAGTATACTTAAACATAAAGCATAAACACAATGAAAGAAAACTTGAACACAACACCAATATTTTGGTTACGTGGAAACCCAAATAGGTAAAAACCCCGGTGGGACTTGATACCCACTAATATTTTGTACTAGTGTATAATGATCATTGCTAGAAGATCCTTTACCCTGTTAGGAGTAGCTTTACAATATGTTAAGTACAGTAGACCTAGTTAAGGGTCGGGCCCTATTAGGATTCTTTTACAATTTTCCCTGTTAGGGGAGAGGACGCACTGTTCGAGAGCTCACTGCTCAAATGGGAAAAGGCTACAACCTTCTGAATAATAGATACACACTATATCTGGATCTTGGTGAACTGTGCTTTGGCCTGCTGTCTGGATCAGTTGAATAGCACACATTCTCTACTTGGTCACATAGACCTTCTTCTGATGGTTCAACACTTCATACACTCTTCTCTACTCTCCTTAATCAACCATGAACCACACTCAAGCAATCACAAATTACTGCCTATAAATATCTTACCTCCAAATGATATAATCAAGTTGGCCTATTTGAACCACCTTGAAATAATATTAGAGAAACCATAATAAACTCCAACAAACATTTTTTTAGCTCTATTATGCACACAACTCATTTTGGGACCTGTCTAATAAAATAATTGTAGACACACACCACACACTATCGGTTCTACCAAAACAGCTGGAACTTTCTCTGTAAGGTAAAATAACTTATGCACTCTTAACTGAACATCAATAACACTTCTCTAAGCTTAACTCCAAGGGTGCATATCCTCAAGATAGGTGCAACTCAAGAAATAATAAAATCTTTGTCAACTCTTCTGAACAAACACAGGAAACTGCTACTGGTGAATAACGACTGCATAACTTCACTTGCGTTCATCATTAGACTATGCATTCATAACTAAAACATCACTAACATATCTTCAACATATATCCTAGGGTGCATGTCCATAAGACAACTGTACAAACAACCATACACAAAACACTACCTGTAACTCTATTAGGAACACTACTGACACAAGCTACTATATATCTGTTTGTACTTACAATTAACCTCTGCGCCCATGATATCATGCTAATATCATGTCCATGCATCATATACTAGAGGGTTACTGCATAAGACTTCCATGCATGCTACTTTCCATATGTTGTCATCAATGACAAATATATAGTCAGTACTGGCCTACTGGCAAATTTCCAACAATCTCCCCCTTTGGCATTGATGGCAACATGTGGAATGAAAAACCACCATCAACCCAAATGAACATTTCTTTTATAACATTCTCCATTTCCTCTTCAAAACTTCCCCAAAGATGAAACCTCCATCTTCTGCAATAAATTCCAACATTCTTCATTTCCTCAACTGAACTATTGTCACAACTGAATACTCCAACCCCTAAGTACATTACTCCTATTTTTCATAACTTTTTATACTACTCCCCCTTTGACATCAATGGAAAAGGGTGCCATTCATTTTAAGCACTGGTACTACTCTTGAGGTAGAGAAGTCAACCTTCCATCAGTCCCTGAGGACTGATGCCATTCCTACTTCCTTCTAAGAAAAATTAGGGAAGGGAACTACTCCCAACTTCCCCCTAAGATACTCAAAAGTATCCTTAGGAAAGGGCTTTGTGAATATATCTACCAACTTTTCTTTAGTACTCACATAGTCCAACTTGACTTCTTTCTCTGCCACTTTCTCTCTTAGGAAGTGATACTTGATCTCAATGTGTTTTGTCTTTGCATGCATCATAGGGTTCTTTGACATATTGATAGTGCTAGTGTTATCACAATGAATAACAATAGGATAATCAATCTGAATTCTAAAATCTTTTATCATCTGCTTGATCCAAAGAATTATAGAACAATTCAAGGCTACTGCAACATACTCCGCTTCTACTGTTGATTGAGAAATACAATTTTTTTTCTTGCTTGTCCAAGTGACAAGTCTATCACCAAGAAACACTGCACCACCTGAAGTACTTTTTGTTAGAAATAGGAAATATTGAGAGGGGGGGGTGAATCAGTATTTCAAAAACTTTTACTTTTGCCCACTTATGGATATAACAGATTACTTTAAAGCATAAGAAACTAAATAGCATACATAATAGTAAATGTAAAGAACTCATAACACATGATATGTTCTTGAGGAAACCCTAGCCAAGGGAAAACCCCAATGGGGATGGTACCCACAAAGATCCACTAATCAAAAGATATTCGGTTAAGGATGTTGACCCTGTTAGGAGCTTGTTACAATCATATAGTGTATCAGTCTTGGTTAAGGGACTATAGGCCTTGTTAGAAGCCTCAACTCTGTTAGGAGTTGTAGATACAAAACCTGATTACCAGATGAGCTCACTACCCAAACAAGTAATATAAATGTTTACTGATTACAATATGGTACTACTTACAACTTCACATCAACAACTTTCACTGCTATCACAATATACAACTATCACAAGTTACATACTACAAGTTACATTTCAAGTATGTTCAGTTCATCTTTATTTATACAAGATACAAACATAATATCTTTCTCCTGTTAGCTTGCATATCTTTATCCAAGATTAAACATCTAGGATGTTATCTCTTTATAATATAAAGTCATTATTTTGACAAGCAAAATAATCCCTTAATTCATTTACTAGTTCTGTCTTCAAAACTGCTCTGTCGGCTATACTCTGTCATCGGTAAAACAATCATAACTTTGTTTGTACTGTCCATACTATTTTGCACACTAAGATGGGGTATCCTTAGACAACATAGAGTCTATGTTCAACTATGCAAACTCTGATCATGCTCTAGTGAACGTCACCAAAACAAACTGTATCGGGTTCTCTGTAAAAAACACTATTTCATACTTAGACAATTTTAGTCTGCGATCTTCATAGGGAACATATGTTTCCATAATGAAAACATCTATGTACATACCTCAGCCAAATTGCCAACACTTTTTCTGTCATCAACACATCCTACCCAATCTGCATCCATGTACACATGAAGCTTGACATTTTCTGAATTAGGATACCATAGACCATAATCTATAGTGCCCTGCAAGTATTTGAATATTCTCTTTACTACCATGAGGTGACTTTGTTTAGGCTTTGCTACAAATCTTCCAACTATACCAACTGCATTGGAAATGTCAGGTCTAGTCTGAGTAAGATAAATGAGTTTACCAATCATAGACTTATACAATGTTATATCAACTACTAGTCAGTCATCTTCCTTTGTAAGCTTGCATCCAGTAATCATAGGGGTTCCTACTAGCTTGTAATCATCCATCTTGAATTTCTTCAGTATCTCTTTCACATACTTTGATTGATTAATGAAAATCCTTTTTTCTTGAATCCAATCTTTGTTAAGTATCCATCTAGTCTCTCATACCATGCTCTAGGGGCTTGCTTAAGTCCATAGAGGGCCTTCTTCAATCTGCATACCATATCAGGTCTATTTGATAAGGTGAATCCTTCAGGATGCTCAATGTATACTTCTTTTAAGTCTCCATTCAAGAATGCTATTTTGACATCCATCTGATAAACTTTGAAGTTTTTAACTGTAGCATAAGCTAAAAATAACTTAATAGCTTCTAATCTACTCACAGGTGCAAATGTGTTTGAATAATCAATGCCTTCTCTTTGCCCATATCCCTTACATACTAATCTTGATTTATTTCTTACTACTGTACCATCTTCATTCATCTTGTTTCTAAATATCCACTTTGTTCCAATCACATTCTTATCACTAGGTCTTGGGACCAGTTCCCAAGTGTCATTCTTAATGATCTGATCAAGTTCTTCTTTCATAGCATCATGCCAATCTGAATCCTTACAAGCATCTTCAACACTTAAAGGTTCAATCTGAGATAGTAAACATACCACATCATTACTAGCTGAGTTATTTGCTTGTGATCTTGTTAAGACTTTGCCTCTCTGATCTCCAATGATCTCTTTCTTGGAATGATTTCTTGATGTAAACTTTGGAACTTTAGGTGATGATGACTCATTAGCCTTAGGAGTACCTTCTTCGCTTGTCTCAAGGTCATTGAACAACACATCAATGTTGTCAAACATTTTCTCAATAACTATCTCACTAGTGGAGGGTCTAGGTTCTTCTTCAATCATGGGTGAGTAATCATGATATCTTTCTTGAATCATAAACTTTTCATCAATCGTTACATGAGCAGTTTCAATGATTTTTTTCAATCTTAAATTGAAACATCTATAAGCTTTACTTTTAGTAGAGTAACCAAGAAAAATACCTTCATCACTTCTTGCATCAAACTTGCCTACTGCTTCATCTGTCTTGATGTAGTACTTGCTTCCAAAGATTCTAAAGTATTTTACAGTGGGAACATTACCAAACCATAGCTCATAAGGTGTTTTGTCAGCGCCAGGCCTTAACTAAATTCTATTGATTGTATAGACTGTTGTATTGACCGCATCTCTCCAATAGGTGTGTGCAACTTTTCCTTCTATCATAATGGTGTGCGCTATATCAAGAATGATCCTATTCCTTCTCTCTACAATTCCATTCTACTGAGGTGTTCTAGGTGCACTTAACTGTCTCTTTATGCCATTTTCTTCACAGTACTCATAGAATCTATCAGAGGTGAATTCTCCTCCTCTATCCGATCTCAAACATTTTATCTTTAATCCAGATTCATTCTCAACCGTAGCTTTGAATATTTTGAACTTCTCAAAAGCTTCTGACTTATCTTTTAAGAATGCAACCCACATCATCCTAGTATAATCATCAAAAAACAAAATAAAATACCTTTCACCATAGTATGATCTTGTTTGAGTTGGTCCACATAGGTCTGTATGAATTAGATCCAACTTGTTCTCTGTTGAATTTTGCTTGCTCTTGAATGAATTTCTCACATGCTTCCCCATCACACATTCCCTACATATAGTATCAATTAGCTTTTCTATGCTAGGTATATCTCTTACTACTTTAACATTGCTTATCTTTACTATGTTATCAAAATTGATATGACATAGTCTTTTATGCTACAACCAACTATCATCAACTTTAGCAACAAAACAACTTGATTCTGAATTGAGTTGAAAAACATTACCTCTTGTCTTTGTGCCTGATGCAATCATAACACCATCTTTGTTGTTAATGATGCATTTGTCATCTTTGAACTCCAACCGATAGCCTTTACCAGGTAACTGTCCAACACTGAGAAGGTTATGTTTCAAACCATCAACATAATGAACATCATCAGTACTGTTCTTTCCATCCAAAGTGATGACTCCTCTACCAACTATAGGTTTAGGAGTGTTGTCTCCAAATCTGACCATACCTCCATTGTATTTGTCCAAATGAACAAACCTACCTTTATCACCTGTCATGTGATGTGAACAACCATTGTCTATAATCCAGTTTGTTCTTATATCTTCTTGGGAAATCAATGCTAGCTCTTGATTCACTTTCTCATTTTTAGGAACTAACTTAATATTTTTTTTGTCTACAATAGAAATGAATCCAATTTCTTCTTCACCTGATTCTTCATCTAAGACTCCATCTCCAGCATAGTAGCATTCCTTAGAATACTTAGGCTTATAATCCTTTTTGAATTTTCTAACTCTAGTAGGACACTTAGATGCAAAGTGACCTATCTTATTACATGAAAAGAACTTGAAAGGTAATTGACCTTCATATTTTCCTTTTCCTTTCTTTTCTCTTTTAGCAACCATAGTAATAAAATCATCTAAAGTTTTATCTTCATCATCATTATCAAAATTACCAAAAGTGTTTGCAAATTTCTTACCATGAACTATTGCTTTGAAAGCTGTCTCACTCTTTGGTTTTGTCTTCAATCTTGAAATCTCAAAAGTTGAGATTTTGCTGATCAAGGTCTCTCTCTTGAAATTTGATGTAAGCTACATGGTCTCATCAAGGATGTTGATATTTATTTCATATTATGGAGTAAGATTAGTCATCAACTTGTCCATAATATCTTCTTCTGAGATCTCTCCACCATTGTTCCTGATTCCAGCAATTGCTTCATTGACCCTTTGATTATAAGCTTTGATGTTTTCTTCAGGCAGCATCTCTAATGCATTGAATCTTTTCTTCCATGTCTTTTTGCGTGCATCCTTTTCTTGCTTGTATCCTTCAAATATGTCTGCAAGGTACTTCCATATCTTGTGGGTGATGTCTACCTTCTTTATCTCTGAAAACTCACTATCAGATAGTGCACCGATAAGGGCTTCTTTAGCTATAGAATTATGATGAAACAATTCCTTTTGAGTGTCAGTAGTATCATCCTATTCAAGGTCTTCTAAAGTAGGAATCTTGGCTGCTTTGATAGTCACATTGAAAACTTCATAAGTAGTGTGTGTTAGTAGCATCATCCTATTCAAGGTCTTCTAAAGTAGGAATCTTGGCTGCTTTGATAGTTATATTGAAAACTTCATAAGCAATACACTGCAAATGGGTCATCATCTTGTTCTTCCAATCAAGATAATTCTCTCCATCCAAATTAGGACTTTCTTTCCTGAAGTATGACATCTGATCAACCTCAAGTTGCTAAACTTTCTCTCCGAGGCACTTGGCTCTGATACCAATTGTTAGGAATAGTCCCAAGAGATAACTGAGAGGGGGGGGTGAATTAGTCATCTACAAGTTTCAATTATTTATCCAATTAAGTATACCTAAACATAAAGCATAAAAACAATAAAAAACACTTGAACACAACACCAATATTTTGGTTATGGGGAAACCCAAATAGGTAAAAACCCTGGTGGGACTTGATACCCACTAATATTCTGTACTAGTGTATAATGATCCTTGCTAGAAGATCCTTTACCCTGTTAGGAGTAGCTTTACAATATATTAAGTATAGTAGCCCTGGTAAAGGGTCGGACCCTATTAGGAGTCTTTTACAATTGGCCCTATTAGGGGAGAGGATGCACTGTCTGAGAGCTCACTGCTCAAATGGGTGAAGGCTAAAACCTTCTGAATAACAAATACACACTATATCTAGATCTTGGTGAACTACACTTTGACCTACTATCTGGATCAGTTCCAATGAATAGAACACATTCTCTACTTGGTCACATAGACCTTCTTCTGATGGTTCAACACTTCACACACTTTTCTCTGCTCTGCTTAATCAACCATGAACCACACTCAAGCATTCACAAATGACTGCCTATAAATATATTTCCTCCAAATGATATAATCAAGTCAGCCTATTAGACCCACCTTGAAATCATATTAGAGAAACCATAATAAACTCCAACAAACATTCTGTTGGATCTATTATGCATGCAACTCATTCTAGGACCTATCTAATAAAATAATTGTAGACGCACACCACACACTGTTGGCTCTACTAGAACAACTGGAACTTTCTCTGTAAGTTGAAATAACTTATGTTCTCTTAAACAAACATCAATAACACTTCTCCAAGATTAAATCCAAGGTCACATATCCTCAAGATATGTGCAACTCAAGAAACAATAAAATCTTTGTCAGCTCTTCTGAAAAAACACAAGAAACTGCTACTGGTGAATAGCGACTTCATAACTTCTCTTGCATTTATCATTAGACTATGCATTCATAACTAAAACATAACTAACATGTCTTCAACATATATCATACGGAGCATGCCCATAAGACAAATGTATGGACAACCATACACAAAACACTGCTTGTAACTCTGTCAGGAACAATGCTTTAACACAAGCTGCTATATAACTGTCTGTACTTACAGTTAACTCTGTGCCCATGATATCATGCTAATATCATTTCCATGCAACATATACTGAAGGCGAGTATACTATAGAGTATTTGGAGGAGAGAAAATAGGAGATATGAGTATGAAGGCGAGCAACAGATATAGTATACTCACCTTCAGTATACTATAGAGTATACTATAGAGTATGAAGGCGAGCAACAGATATGAAAATTTTCATTTTCACTCTCTCCTATTTTCAGCCTTGTAAACAAAGGCAAACTAAACTCAAAATCTTCAACTTTTACCTCATTCTATTTTTCTACCCCAACATCATCTTCATTCTCATCTTTACCATCTACACGTTTTCACATTCTATTGTTACAATCACATCTTCTTCCACCTCTTCAGTCACCATGGATATAACTTTCTTTTCTTTTGTGATAAACAAGTGTTCAATCCTCTTGATCCCTTCCTTAGGTGGCTCTTTCTCTTCATTAGGTTCCTCATTAAGCACTAGACCTGTATGCATCTCTAAACACTCTATATAAAACTTATGCTCATCTTTTGTATCCACATCCTGCAAAGGACATTTTTGCACCGCTCTAAATTTCTCCTTTCTCATCTATATATTTGTCTCCTCCAAGGTATCTCATACCTCTTGCCTCAATTTATGATCTTCCCTCTCAAACACAATCATCCATCTCTTCTTTCTCCCCTTTTCCAACAAAGGGATTTCCAAAACCCAATAAATAAAAAACCCTTACTTCTTTCTATTCTCCATCAATAGCTTTGAGTCTTTATATCTCTCACCATTGTAGGATTCCTTCACACCTATCCTAGTCTCTCGAGCTCCTATCATACTCTCGTCACTTCACTTTCTCATGCACAAAATACCTCATGGTTGGTGATTTTTTTCACACAAATTCACTCTTCACCCATAGTTCATCGCACAAAGTGACTCACATTTATTTCTCTTCTTTTGTACAACACCACTCTTCACCCTCAAGTCCTAGTGTAGACTACCACAAGATCAATGAACTGTCAACACACTCAAGACCACTCACTAGCTATGATACCATTTGATGAAAAAATAATCCTCTTCTTGCCTACAAATTTCAAATCTCAGAAACAAGCACAAAATTTTGCAAATACTTTCTTTCAATGACAAACCAAATAATACTTCTTCATTCTGCACCTATCCTTACCACTCTTCTTCTCCCTCTCAAATTGAATTTTCCACTTGGTCATTTCTTTCCTTCTTGATAAACTCCCCCACACTACTTCTCATAAAAACCACACACATCCTCCCTTGGTTAATTTCTTCACAATATTCATTATGCAACCTGATGCAGGAGCATCTCGGGTCCTTGGAAATCCTATGTCACCAAAAACAAGTTTGAGTTCTATGTGTTTTTCGATTCCTTCTTTGACCGAGTTGGACCGGTAGTTTCTCAGGTTCCTTCTTTAACTGATTTGGTCAGTTAATTCCCTGGCATTTGGTTATCATTTCCTAGCACTCAATTGTCCTTTCTTACAGAGTTGTTTCTTTTGGTTTTCTATTGAGTTTGACTTGTGCATTTAATTTTGGTCATGGATTTAATGTTGGTATCGATCATTGTGAAGTGTGTGGACCTAGATCTGGTCATTCCTTCCGTTAATGGTGGATTTGAAGGTTGAATTGTTTCAGTAGCCTCTTGTATATAATGTAGTTGTTGGTTGTAGTTTAGGAGTTAGTTTTGGTATCAAAATTAGAAGTTTGAAGGTAGTTCTAAATTCTCATATGTTGGAGCATTGTTGTAATTGAATTGTAACATCTGGCCCTAACCAAGAAGGCCTTACAGCCTAGCATGTATGAATCTATTTGATAAAATATACTGGATCTAATCTACATTCTCTCTCTCTCTCTCTCTCTCTCTCTCTCTCTCTCTCTCTCTCTTTGTATCTTATTTATTTTGTGTGTGATCTTTGCAAGGTAGATTTGGATTAAGGTGTGCCTTTGGCCGCTCATCCACCACTGCCTTGCATCAAGAGGTATTAGAGAAAAGGTGAGATCTGGATCTAGATTTGTGAATCTAGGTTTGAGGGTTCCTTCTTGTTAAACCCTAGTTGATTTTTTGTGGGGTAGTAGCTTGCGATCTAGCTTGCAATTATAGAGGGTTTCAAGATGGTTCATGGGAGGTGAGATGCAGATCCATAATCAGTAGATATGTTGAGACAACTTGCTGCTAGGTTAGAAGCTATTGAGACAACCAAGCATAGAGGAAGACATCTTGAAGATGTCAGTGATGAAGAAATTGAAGAACATGATGATGTAGAACCTATACCGGTGATGGATCTGGCTGATTAAAGATTGTTCAAGGCTTTGACAAATCTGAAGTCTACACCACATTTCAATCCTCTTGAGTATAGTGGAAAGCTAGATTCGGATAAATTGGTGGATTGGATAACCAAGATGGAAAAGTATTTTGAGTATGAAAATATCCCTGAGGAAAAGAAGGTGAAGAATTCAAGTACAAAGTTATTGTGTCGTGCATCCTTTTGGTGGGAGCATCTACAATTGGATAGAAAAAGGAAAGGCAAAGACAAAATCAAGCTATGGAATAAGATGGTCAATAAGTTGAAAGGCAATTTTTTAGCTTGTGATTATCAGATTAGCCTAGTTAGGTGAATGAAAATTTTGAGGTAGAAAGATAGTTCGGTAAAATATTATACTATGGAATTCTATAGATTAGATATCAAATCTAGACATGATGAAGATGAAGTGGAAAGAATTTCTAGGTACCTAAATGGATTGAGAGTTTCCATCCAAGAAGAAATCAGTTTGGTTATATTGGAAAACATTAAAGAAGCTTATCATTTTGCCTTGAAAGCTGAGGAGAAATTGAATAAAAGAAATGAAAAAAGAAGAAGAGGTAGAGGTGGTAGATTCCCTAGAGGAAGAGGTAGATCATATGGTGAAAACAATGGATCTTATCTGGAAAAGAAAAATCTGGATAAAGGCAAGACTGAGTGGAAAGGTGAAAGTTCATCTAGAGGAAGAGGCAATAACTACCAAGGTGGTTATAATAGAGGTGGATTCTGAGGAACTTGTTACAATTGTGGAGAAGGACATAGATCATTTGAGAGTACACATGTAAGTAAGAAGGTCGGTAGCAGTAGAAATGCTTTGGTGCAAGAAGATTCATCGAATGAACTTGAGAAAGAAAAGAACTTGATGGTCAGGAGCACACTTTGGAGTGAAAGTAATAAGGAAGATCTGGTAAGGAAAATTTTGTTCAAGACTAGATGTAGAGTTTCTGGTGAAGTGTGGAAGGTAATCATTGATAGTGGAAGCTCAGAGAACTTTTCATCTAAGGAAATGGTTACAAAGTTGTAGTTGGAAAGGTTGAAACACTCGAAGCCCTATTAGATTTCATGGATCAAGGATGAGCATACACTCTTGGTAAGTGAACAATATTATGTGAATTTGAAAATTGGAAAGTACTATGATATGGTCTTATGTGATATCGTGTCTATAGATTGTTGTCATATTTTATTGGTTAGACCTTGGCAATATGATAGACATGCTATATATGATGGGAGATTGCATAAATATACTATTTGGGCTGATGGGAGAAGACAAATCTTGTAACCTTTGATTGAAGAACCTGTTAGTAGTGTTTATATATCTATGAAAGTTTTCTTGATGGAAGGAAGAAATTTTGTTAAGGATTTGAAGAAGAATGATGTATGTTTTTCTTTGATTCCTAACAAACTGAGTAAGAAAATAGAGGATAGTATCCCTAAAGAGATTGATAAGATACTCACCGAGTATAAAGATATCATTTCTGATAATATACCTGATAGTTTTCCACTGAAGAGAAGCATTGATCATTGCATGGATTTAATCCTTGGAGCTAGTTTACCAAATAAGGCACCACATCGGTTGACACCTACCGAGAACCAAGATTAGAATTGCCAAATTCAAGAATTGTTACCAAAAGGTTTTATTTGAGAAAATTTTAGTCCTTGTGCAGTACTATTTGTATTGGCACCTAAGAAGAATGGATAATGGTGAATGTGTATGGATTCTAGAGAAATCAACAAGATAACAGTGAAATATAGGTTTCCTATACCGAGAATGGATGACATAATGGATAGTTTGATTGGAGAAAAGTATTTTACCAAAATTGATTTGAAAAGTGGATATCATCAGATCAGAATCAGAGAAGGTGATGAGTGGAAGACATCTTTTAAGACAAGATAAGATTTGTATGAGTGGTTGTTTATTCCTTTTGGTTTAACTAATGCACTGAGTAATTTTATGAGATTGATGAATGAAGTTTTGAAGGAATTCTTAGGTAAATTTTTGATTGTATACCTAGATAATATTTTGGTATTCAATAAGACCAGAGAAGAGAATTTTTTGCATGTTAAACAAGTATTACAGAGATTGAAAGAACAAAATTTGTTGATTAACTTGAAAAGGTGTTCTTTCATGAAAGAGGAGATTATGTATTTGGGATTTGTGATTTTAGTTGATGGATTGAAAATGCATCTTGAAAAGGTTGAAGCTATTTTGAATTGGCCTACACCTGATAATTCTAGTGAGGTAAGATCATTTCATGGTTTAGCAAGTTTTTACCAAAAGTTCATTAGGAATTTCAGTTCAATTTGTAATGCTATGACTGAGACTATGAGAAGAGATAAAAGAGAATTCAAGTGGACACATGGAGCTAATAGAAGTTTTGAGACTCTAAAGAAGAAGGTTGCTAAATTGCCTATGTTAGCATTTTCTGATTTCAATAAGGTATTTCAAGTTGAATGTGATGCAAGTGGTAGTGCAATAGGAGCTATGTTCAATCTGATGAACTACAATTGATTTAGAACCTAATTGAAGATCACTGATTAGAGATCACCGAGTTGCTGATTAGATATGTAAGATCATTAAATCAGTAATATGGTGTCATTAATGTCAACTAGTTTTGATAGCACATATCTTGCAAGTTACAAATACCTAAACATCTGTAGAAAGGAGAAAAAGAGATGAAGAATAGATATATCTACATGAGAAAGATGTATTTGACAGATGAGGACAAGGAATACATCGGGTAAATTTTTGATGAGTCTATGACCTTATGTTATTGACTTGATTATGTTGCATTCATCTATGATGAGGAAAAGAGCATAAAAGACACAAGGCAGTGTGGTCAATTAATGAAGAATTCCAGTATACACTGAGCAGTGTAGTGTATATCAAGCACAGTATAAACTGAGCTTGTGTTCACCGACACATTTCTTTGTTAACCGAACAGGAAGAAAGGAACTAAATGATTAGTTTAGCCAAAAGAAGTTGATGAAATGTAAAGTGTATGATCACAAGGTGAAAAGATAAAGTTTGTTATAAGATCAATGGCTAACAAAATTTGAAGAAGATCTAAGTGATGGAAACAAAATGTGCTACTGACACATCAACTGAGGAAGGTTTAAGAGACAAAACCTATGAAGGAGATTAAGTGACAAAATCTGATGGTTGAGAAGAAAATAGTTTACTTGTCTATTTAAGAGACTAGGGTTTCATTGTGAAATTAATGCCAGAGAAAGGAGACTATAGAGATATCATGTGAATAAGCTTCATGCATTCCTGATCAGATTGGTTAAGGAGAACCAAACTGTAGAGTTTATCGAGTGTCACAAAGCTATAACCGAGAGATAGTAAGTTACTAAATATTGTTGAAACAAAATTGATATATTGCTCAGAGGATTTGAATGAGCATAATATAGATCTGAACATCTACAATAGAAGTTGTATTGTAATTAGATCACCTTCTGTTATAGTTTAACCATTGTAATCAGATAAATCTCTTAACTGAGTGGAGTAGAAAGTCTTGTAATGTCATTCATAGAATGTAAATTTGTTATCCTTTCAACCCCATAGTGAATTATGGTTGGATGATAATGGTTAGTGTTAAATCCTCTAACAAGGTCACACCTTACAGTGTGTTTTGTAACCTTTAACAAGGTTGGCTCTTCACTGACCTCACTTCAGAAGAGTGAACAATTTTTGGGTTACCGATCCCAGGTGGTTTTTCCCTTTACAGGGTTTCCACGTTAAATCTTTTGTGTTATGTGTTGACTGTGATGATTGTTGATTTTCATAATTTTCATATTGAATATTGGATTTGATCAGTAATCACTATAAGTTATTAACTAGTAATCCATAAAAGCATAGACAGTTTACTATTTTATGTTATCGAGCTGCAAAAGTTTGTGTAAATTATTTTTGGATATACATTTTGTATTTGGGACTTTGGATAACTGATTCACTCCCCTCTCAGTTATTCTAAAAATTGGTATCAGAGCTTTGGTTTCTTGGAATAGAGTTTTAAGGACTTTAGCACAAAGATCACAAAATGTATAAGAGGGATGTGCCAAAGCTAAACAAGGATAACTTCACAATATGGAAAAGCCAAATGAAACTACATATATCTAAAATTGGGAATTCTACACTCACTCTATTAGAAAATGGCTACATTGCACCACCTACTGGACCTTTGACTCTTGATAAACTAAGAGATAGACATGCGCATAATATTACTATGATGGATATTGTTGCTGCTCTAACAAAATTCGAATTTGAAGATATCAAAGGTTGCACTACTATTAAGGATATGTTAGAAAAAATTTCTCAAGTTTATAGTGGGGATGCACATGTCAAGAGAGCCAGAGATGAAATTTTAAGAGGAAGATTCATTGATATGAAGATGAAAGAAGGTGAAAACATAGTACAGTATACAAATCGAATAAAGGAAGTTGTTAATGCAATAAGAGGATCTGATGGTGTTATCGATGAAGACACTGTGGTAAGCAAAATTCTTAGAACCTTATTATGAGTTTATGCAATTAGAATATCTGCAATCCATGAAATGAGATTTGCACTTGGTAATACTCTCACTCTTGATAATATGATTGGTAAACTAACTACATTTGAACTGAATAATTATGATAATAGTGTTGTACCGATTGTTGAATCTACTTTCATGACTTCTCTAAAGATTGGTAAGTCTAGTAGTAGACATGATGATAATGATAGCAATACTAATGAGCTTGGTGAACTTGAAGCTCTTATGGCCAAAAGATTACCTAAAGGTAGAGGTAGATATAAGGGTAAATTACCTTTAGCATGCTTTAACTACAAAGAAGTTGGTCATATTACTACTAGATGTCCAAATAGGAAAGAAGATGATAGAAATAAAGGTCGATCTGGTGAAGGAAGCTACGGTTGTAGAAACAACAGAAGTTACTAACACTACAATAGAGATAATCAAGTAAAACTGAAGAAGGATACTAACAAAACACCCTATGAGTTGTGGTTTGGTCACAAACCCACTGTAAGTTACTTTAGAATTTTTGGAAGTAAATGCTTTATTCTGAAAGATGAAAGAAATGGGAAGTTTGACTCAAAAGGTGATAAAGGGATATTTCTTGGATATTCCACTAAAAGAAAAGCATACAAGTGGCTAAATAGAGTTACTAATAAAATGATTGAAAGTACTAATGTCAGGGTTGATGAGTTTGATGATAAGAATGTAGAAGAAAGTAGAAAGGAACCAGAAGACTATGGTAGATTCACTTACATTGAACAACCATAGTATCTACCGAAGTCGTAGATAGTGACAAATGGTCAGTAGGAAAACAACATCAAAGAATAGGAAAGAGAAACCGACGAGTAGGAAGGACCGACCACGCAAAAAAATGAACCTACACAGGATGAACAACAGAGAAGAGATCAAGTACTGGAAAGATTTGTCAAGAGACATCATCCTGAGACCCAAATAATTGGAGACAGACAAGCTGGCATGATGACAAGGAGTAAGATGAGACAAGGTACATGTTTAGTTTGTGAATATGAACCAAAGAATGTAAAAGTTGCATTGGAAAATTAAGAATGGGTTAATATAATGAATGAAGAAATAGAAAAGATAGAGAAAAAAAAGACATGGACTTTAGTACCTAGACCTAAGGATAAGAATTCTATCGATACTAAGTGGATCTTCAGAAACAAGCTGAATGAAAATGGAGAGGTGACAAGGAACACAACTAGATTGGTATGCAAGGGATATGCACATGAGGAAGGAATTGATTATGGTGAGAATTTTGCACCTGTTGCTAGATTAGAAGGAGTTAGAATGTTACTTGCATATGCTACAGACAAAAAGTTCAAAGTTTACCAAATGGATGTTAAATCTGCTTTTCTAAATGGGATACTTGAAAAAGAAGTCTACATAGAACAACTAGAAGGGTTCATGGATCCAGACAAGAAAGATATGGTATGTAGATTACATAAAGCTTTATATGGTTTGAAGTAAGAACCTAGAGCCTGGTATGAAAGGCTGCATATTTATTTGTTGAGTATTGGATTTGTTAGAACTAGTGAGAATAGAAATCTGTATATGAAAGGAAATTCAGATGATACTATCTTGATTGCTGAAATATTTGTGGATGACATAATATTTGGAGGACAAGATCACATCTGTAAATCATTTGGTGATGAGATGAGAAAAGAGTTCAAAATGTCTATGTTTGGAGAGATTAATTTCTTTCTAGGATTATAGGTTATTCAGCATAATGATGGTATATTCATCACAAAATCCAAATATATCAAGGAAGTACTAAGAACATTTGTCATGGAAGATGCTAAACTTGTTGGAACACTGATGGCTACCAGATGTAAACTGACCAAGGAAGATGAAACTACAGAGGTAAACCAGACACTGTATCAATCAATGATTGGTAAGTTGATGTATGTAGTTCATAGTAGACCTGATATAGCATATGTTGTAGGGATAGTTGATAGATTTTCTGCAAGTCCTAGGGAGTCACACATGGTTGCTACAAAGAGAATCCTAAGATAGCTAAAGAAAATAGAGGATTATGGTTTATGGTATCCAAAAGAAGGCAACTTTGAACTCAAAGTCTACACCGACACAGACTAGGCTGGAAATATAAATGATAGAAAGAGTACCATCGAAGGAGCATTTTTCTTTGGTGAAAGACTTGTTACATGGACAAGTAAGATACAACCTTGTATTTCTTAGTCCATTGCCGAAGTAGAGTATGTTGTTGCTGCTACAAACTGTTCAAATATTGCATATATCAAGCAAGTGTTGGAAGGTATGAATGAGGTAATCACTGAGCCAGTGATTATATATTGTGAAAATACTAGTGCAATTAATATTTCAAAGAATCTAGTGATGCACTAAAAAATAAAGCACATATCTATTAAGTATCACTACTTAAGAGAACAAGTACAGGAGAAGCAAGTCAGATTAGAATTTGTTACATCTAAAGAGCAACTTGTAGACATATTTACCAAGCCTCTACCAAAAGAAACTTTTGAATATTTGAGGACAAGACTTTGTGTCCATCCCCTGTCTACCGGTCACTAATGTGATCTAGAGGTTGCATCAGCCTAATCTTATTAGAAGATCATTCATGTTGATGCAGCATAGTTCACACTTTGGATTCTATCTAGAGTTGTGAAAGGTTTGAAGAACTAGAACAGATTTGCAAAATAGTATATAGAGATACAATATAGAAACCAGACAACAGAGTGTTACATGGCTTCAATAGAGTTGTATGTTTATGTGTTTCTTTGGCATTGTTGTCAAAGGGAGAGATAAACAATATGATAACGGAGGAGAACATTGGAACATCTATCTAAGGAAGAGAGATCTAAGTATGAAACAGAGACAAAGGGAGAGATAAACTAAAGAAGTCAGGGAGAGCATTGAAGATCAGTTGATGAGAATATAATAAGGAATTTTAGAGCTACAAAGATCATATCTATAGAAGATAGTCTGCATTTTCAATGTTTTTAAGTAACGTAGTGATTAAACATATTAAGCTAGGGAGAGCTTATACGGAGTTACAACATTTGTTTACAGAGTTGTAGAATATGTGTTTGGTATGTGTATGGTACACTTCATATTTCTTGTGTTGCCATCAATACCAAAGGGAGAGATTGATGAACTACAACTGATTTAGAACCTAATTGAACATCAGTGATTAGAGATCACCGAGTTACTGATTAGATATGTAAGATCATTAAATCAGTAATATGTTGTCATTGATGTCAACTAGTTTTGACAGAACTTATCTTGCAAGTTACAAATACCTAAACATTTGTAGAAAGGAGAAAAAGAGATGAAGAATAGATATATCTACATGAGAAAGATGTATTTGACAGATGAGGACAAGGAATACACTGGGTAACATTTTGATGAGTCTATGACCTTATGTTATTGACTTGATTATGTTGCATTCATCTATGATGAGGAAAAGAGCATAAAAGACACAAGGCAGTGTGGTTAGTTAATGAAGCATTCTAGTATACACCAAGTAGTGTAGTGTATACTGAGCACAATATAAACTGAGCTTGTGTTCACCGACACATTTCTTTGTTAACCGAATAGGAAGAAAGGAACTAAATGATTAGTTTAGCCAACATAAGTTGATGAGATGTAAAGTATATGATCACAAGGTGGAAGGATAAAGTTTGTGATAAGATCAACGACTAACAAAATTCAATGAAGATCTAAGGGATGGAAAAAAAATGTGTTACTGACACATCAGTCGAGGAAGGTTTAAGCGACAAAATCTATGAAGGAGATTAAGTAGAAAAATATGATGGATGAGAAGAAAAGGATTTACTTATCTATTTAAGAGACTAGGGTTTCACTATGAAACTAATGCCAGAGAAAGGATATTATAGAGATATCATGTGAACAAGCTTCATGCATTCTTGATCAAACTAGTTAAGGAGAACTGAACTACAGAGTTTATCGAGCATCGGAAAGCTATAACCAAGAGACAGTAGTTACTAAGTATTGTTGAAATAGAATTGATATATTGATCAGAGGATTTGAATGAGCATAATATAGATCTAAAAATCTTCAATAGAAGTTGTATTGTAATCAGATCACCTACAGTTATAGTTTAACCATTGTAATAAGATAAATCTCTTAATCGAGTGGACTAGAAAGTCTTGTAATGTCATTCATAGAATGTACATTTTTTATCCTATCGACCTCATAGTGAATGTTGGTTGGACGATAATGGTTAGTGTTAAATCCTCTAACAAGGTCACACCTTACAGTTTGTTTTTTAACCTTTAACAAGGTTGGGTCTTCACCAACCTCACTTTAGAAGTGTGAACAATTTTTGGGTTGTCGATCCCAGGTAGTTTTTCCCTTTACAGGGTTTCCATGTTAAATCTTTTGTGTTATGTGTTGACTGTGATGATTGTTGATTGTCATACTTTTCATATTGCATATTTGATTTGATCGGTAATCACTATAATTTATTAACTAGTAATTAGTAAAAGCACAGATAGTTTACTATTTTATGTTACCGAGCTACAGAAGTTTGTGTAAATTGTTTTTGGATATACATTTTATATTTGGGACTATGGCTAACTGATTCACCCCCCTCTTAGTTATTCTAACAGAGTTAAGAAGGTAAACCTATTGTTTTCTTTAGTGAAAAGTGTACTGATGCAAAAAGGAAATATTCTATCTATGATCAAGAATTCTATACTATTGTTCAAACCCTAAAGAAATGGAGGCATTATTTGATACCGAGTGAATTTGTGTTGTATACTGATCATAAGGCTTTCTAGTATTTGGGTAGTTAGAATAAGTTGAATCGGAGACATATGAAATGGGTTGAATATTTGCAGAGTTATGCATTTGTGATAAAACATAAGAGTGGAGTCACTAACTGAGTTGTTGATGCATTGAGTAGAAGAAGATATTTGATGACTGAGATGAGAATTGAAGTTCTTGGTTTTGATGATATGAAAGTATTGTATGAAACTGATCCTAATTTTTTTGAGCCATGGAGAAAGTGCAAAGCACCTATTCAAGATCAATCAAGTACTAAATGGGAAGACTATTTTATTCAAGAAGGTATGTTGTTTAAAGGTATTCAGTTGTGTATACCAAGAGGATCAATAAGAACTAATTTGATAAAGGAAAAACATAGTAGTGGTTTGGCTAGACATTTTGGCATTGACAAAAGATTGAATTTTCTTAAGGAGAAATACTTTGGCTGCAGTTGTATAAGGATGTTCGGAAATTTGTGAAAAGTTGTGGAATTTGTCAAGTTGCAAAGGGAGTAAGTTAGAATACTAGATTGTATATACCAATTTTTGTTCTTGAGAAACCTTGGATTGATATCAGTATGGATTTTGTACTTGGCTTGCCAAAGACAGTAGGAGGTAATTATTCTATATTTGTTTTTGTAGATAGATTTTCTAAGATGGCACATTTAATTATACCCTGTCGAAAGACATCAGATACAATGCATATAGCAGATCTTTTCTTTAAGGAAATTGTTAGATTGCATGGATTACTGAGGACTATCATCTCTGAGAGAGACAGTAAATTTTTTGGATACTTTTGGAAGACTCTTTGGAGAAAGTTGGGTACCGAGTTGAGTTATAGTTCTGCATTTCACCCACAAACTGATGGACAAACAGAGGTTGTGAATAGAAGCTTGGGTAATCTTTTGAGATGTTTAGTTAGACATACACTGAGTAATTTAGATTATGTGTTGGCACAAGAAGAATTTGCATATAATATTTAGTAAATAGGAGTACTAGAAAAACACCTTTGTTGGAATGGAAAGATAAGGGACTGACTAAGAGAGGAGGGGTGAATCAGTACCCTCAAAAAAATTTTATTGAATACTCAATCTGCAAATAGTAGTTAACTAATCTATCCAACTGAATCCATTGTTTACAAAATTCAATTAAATGACTTGCACATGTAAAGTGCATGAAAAATAAACAATAATTCAATCACATAACATCAATATTTTGGTTACGCAAAAACCCTTGTGAGAAGGTAAAAATTGCGGTGGGGATGACACCCACAAATTATTCACTACTATAGATAATAAAGTATGTCAGTTAAGGCTACAAGTTTTGATCACTTATGGTGATCTTACCCTTTTAGGACTAACAATAAGATCGACTAGATCTACCTTGTTAAAGGGTTTAAACAACACTACTTGAGTGTGTACTCAGTTAAGAGATTTACAATCAGACTATTAAGTCTACTATGTTACAAGATTTTTCTAACTCTATTACAATGATTAGAGAATAACAGAAAGTATCTGTAAATGAAAACTATACTTGTTTGAATCAGATCTATGATATACTTAGTAAATATCACCTCAATGTGTAGTAGTTTGTCCTCTATTTTGCTCGGCAGCCTTGACTGATTCTGAATAAATTGAATTTGTATATCTGAATACTACTCAAATCATGTCTAAATTTTGATGTCTTGAAGGTGGCTATTGCTTCAAGATCTACTACTTGATTCACTTCTTCACACTTGTATCATCCTTCCTTATTGTGTAAAAATGACATGAAATACAATTATATATCAAACTGCTATGATTTCCATAACTGTCATGAATTAATTAGGTTTACATCTTCTTTAGTAAAACCTAAGATCTATGGTATACAAAATTAACCTAGATCTGACTATTACATAGGGATCATCATTACATTTAATGATTACATCTATAATAAATAATCCTCAATCTTGGTAAAATGTTTAATGAATTTGTTGTAACTGTTTACATAGATAAATGTGCCATAACATATTACCATGTCTTTTCCTAGATCACTCAATAAAAACAACCAATAATACTTAGTAATTATACTGGTGCTTGGTATCCAGTGTGCTCGGTGTTTACTGACGCTCGGTGCTTGCTATACTCTAATACTTGGTAAAACTGCTCTGGTGCCCAGTTAAGCCTATTTCCATTTAGCTCTTAGTACTTCCTTATGAATACTCAGTATGAAGACTTGTCTATTTAACCAGCTAGCATAATATAGCTTGTAGTTCTTTCTTTTACCAACTGATCAGCATAGATAATCGACTAATCCACTTTGATACTAATGACAACATCAAATGCTCAAATAGAGATAACAATCTCCCCCTTTGGCATTAGTATCAAAACTTGTAATGTATATAAACCGATATATCTTTCACTATCCTTACTTCATATATACATGACAAAATCTCTTCAAAAATTTCATAACTCCCACCCGATGCAGGCTCTTGGTATGTATGTAGTACACTTAGCATATAATTATACAATTTGACATGTACATTATATTTCCCCCTTTTTGAGATTAATGCCAAAACTCAAAAATATGTACTTATATCTTGTCAAAAATGTGCTGATGGGTTTTCTTCATAGAATCTAAGAGGTTTTCCCATTCCTCTTTCAAGTTGGTGAGAGCAAGGTGCTCAAGACCGACTTGCGCATGCATGTCAAATATGTTCTCCAACATTGAAATTTATGGTGTTGCAACTAAAGCTTGTGCTTTGACAATATGCTGCTCAATTATTTACAAGTGGGGAAGCAACTCTGCTTGTATCTCAGTGACTTCATCACTTATTCTATCCTCCTACTTCCTCAACTCTCCTCTTAACCACATGAGTTCTTGAACTTTAAGGATATGCTTGTGAAAAGCATCCAGCTTGGTTAAGGAGGCGTTTGCACTAGCTTGGATTTCAGTATCCAACTTTTTAATCTTTTCACCGATCTCAATAGTGAAACTCTCCACAGTGTAAAGCTTAACTAACATTTGAATCATGCTCTGAGTAATAGATTTTACATTGGTAATTACCTCAGAAAGCTTTACCTTGTTTATTGCTACTTATTGGCTGATCTTTTTTGCCAATTTGTCCTGTATTTTTTACTCTTCCCTTTCTTCAAGTCTCTTCTCTGCATCAATATCCAAGGTGTTTATTTCCTATACAAGAGTGGCAAGTTGGTTCATAATCGGTGTGTCTTCATTTAACTGGACCTCAGGTACAACCTATTGCAAGATGTCTCTTACATCCTCAAGCATTTTCTTGCTCTTGCACTCTTTTCTCAACTTCTCCTAAGCTACCTTCCTTGTGCATAGTTCCCCATATTTTCTCAACTCTTTGGGGTCTAAAGTCCTTGGGTCATAGTCAGGTATTACAATGACTTCATCTAGTGTGACTATCCCTTTACCATGCATTTTATTCTTCTTTTTTGGCTCTTGTGGAAAATTCTTAACAAAAGGAATAATGTCCTTTACCTCAACACTCGGTGTTACTTGCTTGGTAGACACATTATCTTCTTTCTTCTACTCCTTGGTAACCTATGTGTTGGTTGAAATGGAGGGAGCTTTGGATGTAATGTCTAGTGGTGTGGTCTTGGTAGTCTTCGGGTCATCTTAGCCCTATGTCTCTACCTCTTTTTCCTTAGGCTCTTGTGTCTTAGCAAGTGTGCTTGTCCCTTGTTCCCCTGATGTGTCCTTCGGTTTCTTAGGGATTGAGCCTTCAGGTTTTTCCTTAGAAATTATTTCAACTATTTCTATCAGGATAAGAAGATCACCCAGCATAGATCTGATGCAGGAGCATCTTGGGTCTTGAGCAATCTTGCATCACGAAAAACATTTTATGTTTTTGTACCAGTCTGATGTTTGTTTAGTAGTCATTGCTGCTATTGGTTTCTTTTCTTGTGAAGTTAATGCAATGTAGTGGACCTAATTGTGAGAATTTTCCTAAGATTTCATGTCCTCATTCATTCAGATCTGGGAGTTATCTTTATTTTCCTTGGGTATCAATTTTCCGCCAGTTTCGCTCATGAAACATGTGGTATTTTGCCTTGCGCAGATCCGTACGCAAAAATTGGAGCTTGCATGGTTATGGATCTATTCTTGGATCATGTGTGGTCCTAAATCTCTCTTCGCATCATGTTTTGTTATTTATGTCTTTAGTTTTGGTATCTTCCTTAGGCTAGACCTATAATGTAATTAATACCTGACTTGTTGACTTGTGGCTTAGTTGGTTATATATTGAGGGCCTTGGTTGATGTAGAAGGATGTAGTATGATGGAAGAGTAGTAGATAAAAGTAGCATAGAATCATAATTGGATCCTATGAGATCTTGAAGATCAGATATTTTAACTACTATTGTAATAGAAGAGCTAGTGGTTTGCATACTTGGAGACAAGGAGATTGCTTGGAGGCTTGCAAACTCAAGTTTAGATCTTCCTTAGTGTTTCCATCAGTTGCTAATGTGTTTTAGAGCTGGACTAGCTAGGAGATTGCTGAAATACTTTTTAATTTCATTGTATAAGGCCAAAACCCAAAAGGCCTTATAGTCGGGCATGTTGAATGAAATTCTATTTTGAAGCCTTATATTGTTGTACTCTATTGTGCTTGTTGTTATCATAAGTGATGTTGTAGTTTTGGACTATCCATTATTGTATCCTCCATATCTTCCCTGCATCAAGTGGTATCAGAGCTTGAAGATTTTGAGTGTGTAGATAGATCACTAAGGGTGAGGCAGTTTGCACAAGAACCTTGGATTGAAGCTGCCTCCGAGAAGAGCTCGTGAGATCTCAGAGGAAGAACCTATTGGAGAACTCAGTCTTGATGATTTTAGGGATTTGCAAAAATAAGTGCAAGATCTACAAGAGGAATTGAGAAATAAGACTACATTGAAAAAAGACCTTGATGATGAGTCTGAGGAAGATCACTTTGAAGAAGCTATAGAAGAAGCAAGGGATCCAGAAGAAAATAGAATCTTGAAGGCTATGTCTAAAATTGGGAAAAGACCTAAGATTGAAGTTTCTACATTTGTTGGAAGCCTTAGGCTAGAAGAGTTGATTGATTGGATTAATGAGATAGATGAGTACTTTGAGTATGAAGAAATAGAATATCTTGGTAGAGTTCAATTTTCAAAGACTAAGGTGAAGGGTCATGAAAATATTTGGTGGAGAGAAGTTCAATTGGAAAGAAGTAGGAGAGGAAAAGAAAATGTAACTAGATGGAACCGAATGGTTGACAAGTTGAAAAATAAATTCATTCCAGTGGATTATGAGCTGGAGATATTTAAGAAGATGCAAGACTTGAAGTAGAACAACAAATCAGTGTGGGAGTATACTGAGGAGTTTTACAAAATCTTGATTAGGATTGATCATTCTAAAGTTGATAAAGAGAAGGTTGCTAGGTATATTTATGGTTTGAGACCTAGTATTCAAGAAGAGTTACTTACTGTTTGGATGACAACTATAGGAGATGCTTATCAGATGGTATTGAAGATTGAGGAGAAGTTGAACAAGAGGTTTGAAGGAAGACAAAATCATAGAAACCAAGGTGGTAAGACTAATGAAATAGTTGCTGGAGGTAATGTGATAGAGAATCCTAAGAAGACTAATGAAGGATCTGGCAGTGGTCAAGTCACTAAGAACTACAATAATGGACAGAGAAGGAGATGGAAAAATGAGTTCACTCATACTTGTTTTTAGTGTGGTGAAGAGGGTCATAGAAGTTTTCAAAGTCCTAGAAAAAGAGTTGCACTAACAGCCAAAGAAGACATTGAGAATGTTGCAGAAAAAGGTGAATTTCTTATCACTAGGATGTTGGCTACATGTGCTAAGGAACCGGTGAAAAGAACATTTTTTTTCAAAACCAGATGTAAGTGCAAGAATAAGGCATGTAATGTTATAGTTGATGGTGGTAGTTCTGAAAACTTTATTTAAGGAGAGATGGTTAGTAAGTTGAATTTGGAAAGAAGGAAACACCCTAATCCTTATTAGATTAGTTGGATACAAGATGTTTCTAAGGTTAGGATTGAAGAGAAATGCTTGGTTAATTTTCAGATTGGATCTTATCATGATGAAATATTATGTGATGTATTGCCTATGGATGTTTTTCATCTGTTTCTCAGAAGACCTTGGCAGTTTGATAGGCATGTTATGTGTTATCATATTTTTACTCATCTTTTGGAGACCTAATTACTAAGTGAGACTAGAATACCCTAGTTTGGATTATTAGGTGGTCTTTCTTAATTTTGTGTTCATTTCATAGTAAGATACATGAAAAGGAAAAGAAATGTTTATATCTAAAAGTATTACATGTATATGTGCCAATATCTTAATGTGTTGTACAAAGGAAAATTGAAAAGATCATTCATCTAAGCTCACACAGGCCATGAGCATAGCCATTTTAAAAAATGCATAAATGAGTATAGACATACATGAATTGATGACATAAGTACTAGGGTACCAGACATTTCTTGGTAGTGGAGTGCTAATCCAGTTTTGTCCTGTGTGCTCATGTGATCCAGAACCTGCAGAGAAGAGAGAAAGGAATGGTGTTAAATCCAATGGATCTAAGTAATGTATGGTATCATAATATTTACCCTCATCTATAGACATGCATATATGCACTCATCCATACACTTCTAAGAAGGACTATGCTACAGGGCATGTGCACTTGGGAAAGATGCTGCAGGAAGAAAAAAGAGATACCATGTTTTCACTAACTTGTTTGTTCCATGTGCAGATACAGAAGAAGTTGATTCACTGTTGTTTTCCTCATTCAGATAATCAAAGCACTGAGAGGATGGTATTTCCAAAATACCATCCTCAAAGTGTAGTAATTTTCTGTACAATAACAATAGTAAGGTACTGGAATCCAAATGAATGATATTTCCCTGTGATGTGGGCTCTGTCAAAAAAATCTCAAATTTCCTTGGTAAAGACCACATCATAGGCCAAGAGCACCCATGGTCACCTCAAGAGAAGCAACTAGATGAAATAGTATCAATGGAGCATTCAGAGATTATAAAGTTAGAATAATGAAGCATGAAAGCATGGAGGTACAAAACAAAGATCAACACAAAAGATAAAGGTACAAGTCCACATGCAATTCTATCTCATATTCATGGAATGGAGTATGTTTAAATCCACATTTTTAACTAGGTAAAAGAGGCCACAATTAGTAAAACAATGACATGATGCCTCTTATGGATAGTATGACAACATGATGGCATAATATCATTTGGAATAGTGGGTAAATAAAATGCAGTCTAACTGTGGAGATAACAACAACATAACATTAATTCATAATGGAGCAAAGATAGAATAGTTACACATAAAGCTAAGGAAGAACATTCAAATGAGGAGCAAAGACACCCAAGAAAGGACCCAAAGCATCACAAAAGTGGTGTTACTTCCAATATATATTTAAGGTACAGGCTATTGAATCTACAACAAGTAATAATAAACAAGAAATGTCTGTGTTGAATCATACCATGAACAAGATGTCAACAATGCTATAACAACAAATATCCAAATGTAGGATGATCAATAGCTCATAGTTTCTCAAAAACCTATTAAAGGAAGGATGCAAATATCTAACCATGGGCTAGCATGATGGTAGCACCGTAGATATAAACATGAAGTGATGCCCTAACTTGTAGGATCTAAGTAGTGTACATGAAAATAGTGAGCAACATAGCACGACATATAGCCAAGAAAAAGAACGTGCTAGCTTGGGCTCCCAGAATAAGCAATGGAAATGATACCATTGATAACCCATGGGTTTAAACATGAGAACAGTGCTCCAAGGAAGTGATGAACATGCAACAATTAAAACCATGAAGAGAAGATGCCCTAGTTCGAGCACAGGCTGTAGCAAAGGATTAAACCAGTAAAGTGCCAAATATAAACATCATCTGCCCTCAAAAATGCAAAGGGACGGCAAGAAAATATGCTATCAAAAGGTCAAATGTAAATGCTACTACTATGCTCTCAAAACGTAGGAAACATCAGTGAGTTTCAATACCAGTCGATGATGCAAAAGACACCAAGCGATGGAAGAAATACAAGACTCAAGCTCACGGTTTTCACACTACCAATCATAAAAAATTAGAAAGTCCATAACAGTGCATATCATAGAGAGGATGAAATGCAACAAATGGAAGGTAGGCTATAGATCATGGGTCCCATAAAGAAATGAACACATGAAAACAAAATGGATAAATACTATGCTAACCCCACGGTCTCATAGCAATAGCATATTAACATGTGACCGTAAGATGAATGGCGACATGGATTGACACTGTACCCTTCTTCCCAGGCTCTCAATGTTTAAAAAATTGAATTCAATTAAAAAAAATGTGATGCCCTAGCTCTCGGGCTAGGTATCAATGATGCCCCAGCCATAATCAATACACAATGTCATAAACTCGCAAGCCATTAGATAATGAAATAACATGTGTGATTAAATAAAAATAGTGAGTAGAGAATGTGAGTTAGATGAATCCCCTGGCACATTGCTCACGGATTATTAAGCATGTAACCAACATCATACTCAAAATTCATACAACACAGTGAATACAATGGCATTTGTAATGTGAATCAAATATACAGCAAGATGAACCAGTGAATCAATAAATGTAGAGAAGACAATATCAAATACCCTAGCAAAGCACAACACAATGCCCTAAAAAATATAGAGATAGCAATGAAATCAAATGTAGAGGAAATGCAGTGAAGTCAATCACCTACCTTCTAATTTTGTTCATTAATCTTGCCAAATGTAGACTCTAGCAAGGCCATTTTTCATGTTCATTACCAGCAACTTCCCAATCCAAGCACGGGAAGAGTAGGTTGAAGGAAATTTTTTTTTTTTTTTTTTCATTCTGAACACTTAGTCTTCTTCTCAAATCAAGAACCAAGGGTTTTTTATGCTTTTGTCAAAAGTGGGAGTCTTTTTAGGAAATAGTGTTAAATGGTTAAATTTATACTAAGACCCCAAGGTTTTGAAAAAGGAGGCCCTAAGTTTTAAGGGATCTAAACAATTACAAGGTGGATTTAAAGTTAAAAAATGTAAATATTTTGAATATGGTCTCCCCTTTTAAATTAATTTAATTGGGTTGAAGGACTATTCATAAATATAATTAATTAAACTTTTGAAATCCACATAAGGGATAAAGATTTAAATGTGAAAAAGTCATTGCCTATTTTTATTGTAAATTCTGATAATGGTATTTTTATAAACCATTGTCAGATTATTATTTTTAAAGCATGACTTGGAGGGGACATGGTAGTATTTTGACCACCTTATTTAGGAGTCTCACTTTTCCCACTACCCCTATAAATCTGGGAATCTGACATTCGGATTCAATAGGCATCTACATGGGCCTATTTGTAGATTTTTCCATTTTTGGGAGGTTAAGGGGGTTTTATGCAGATTCCTTTTCATTGTTTTATATACCTCTCACTTATGTGATTGAGGCCAGTTCTTCATTCTCTCTTTCTTGGAGGTGAATTCTTGTATCTAGAGAAGTATATTGTTGTACTTGGCTCCTTTCCACTGAATATAAAGTAGTATTCCATCTTGTCTTTGTTCATTTTCTGTGTTTTCCATTAAAATTCATGTCAAAGTTATTGTGATTTTGTTTATCCTTTACTTTTCATGTTTGTTGAAATTGAATATTCAGGCAAGTGTTTTGCTATTGTTGTTCTAATTTGTGTACAATTTGGGTTATAAGTTGTGGAAGCTCTTTCCCTTCTTTGTCCTCAAGTACCTCTTTATTTCAAAATATCAAGGCAATAGGGTCAGGTTGTGAATTATAAAGTTATTTTAGGTGTCATTGTGATTATTGATTCAATCGGTAGATCTATAAAAGTTCGTTGAATTCCCTAGTTTAGTTTCAATTTCATGCACTCTCTCTCCCTTTTCCTCCAAAGTTTAGTCAAATTTCAAGGTGATTCAAGGGGAAGCCGTCCCCTAATCTGGAGGTCTACTTTCTAATAGGTTACCCATAGCCTGAAAGTAGTCCCATGTTTCATGAGATTACTAGGTTCATGCTTAGCCATATTTGGGTGCAATCCCTAGTGACAACATTATGTTTGATGGTCGTGCAAATACATATGTCGTAATACATGGTGGATCTAGGCATAAGTTGTTACCTCTGCAAGAAGTTGGGGCTAGTGGATGTGGAGTTATTAGGTGTTGTCCTTATGACTATGACAAACATCATAAGTAGAGAGTTGATGAACCTATTCCTGTGGATGGAAGGAATCCAACTTTGAAAGAAAGAGAGCAAGATATAGCTAAGTAAATTATTGAGATTAAGAGGCAGATGGTATTTCTGACAAAGATAGTGCATCAAATGATGACACTAGTGACATAGAGAGATGCAAATGTTGTTGGAGATTTTGCCAGCAAGCTAGTGTTGACTATATGTTTGTCATTGGTTACAACATATGGTAATTATCATGTGTGGAAGACTTATGCAGTAACCTTTGAGTATATGTAGCATGAAAATGTCATCAGCATGATATCATGGATGCAGAGGTTAATTGTTAGCACAAAGAGTTATGTAGCAGCTTGTGTTAGCAGTGCTCCTGACAGAGTTATAGACAATGTTATGTGAGTGATTGTCTGTACATTTATCATGGAGCCTTGTGTGTTTGTATGTGTGATGGAGACATATTATTATTGTTAAAATCATGGACGTAGACTCTGATGTGCAGTAGAAGTGAAGTTATGTAGTTGTTATTCACTAGTTGCAGTTTCCTATGTTTATCCAAAAGAGCCGACAGAGATTATATTGGTACAGAAGTTGCACCTATCATTTCAGTATGCATTCTTAAATTAGTGATTATAGAAGAGTTAAGAATGTTTGGTTAAGAGAGCATGATGCAATTCTTCTTGAGGAGAAAGTATCAGTTAATTTGGTAGAGCCAATAGTGTGTAGCGTGCGTCTACAGTTATTGATTTGGACAGGTCCCAGTTTGTGTTGCATGCTTAGTAGAGCTGATAGAGATGTTATTGGAGAGTTTTATAGTTTCTCTAATATGATTTCAAGGTGGTTCTAATAGGCCAACTTTATTATATCATATAGAGGAAAGATACTTATAGCCGGTCATTTGTGATCGCTAGATGTATGGCATGGAGATAAAAGATTAGAGCAGAGCAGAGAGTGTGAAGAATTGTGTCATCAAGAAGAGGTCTATCTGATAGTAAATATAGAGTGTGCTATTCATTGGAACTGATCAAGACAACAGGTCTACCTTACAGTTCACCAAGATCCATATATAGTGTGTATCTATTATTCAAAATGTTGTAGCCTTCACCCCTTTAAGCAGTGAGTTCTCGGACAGTGCATCCTCACCCCTAATAGGGTCAATCATAAAAGAACCCAAACTAGGTTTGACCTTTGACCAGGTCACTTTACTTATTGCATTGTAAAGATCAAATCCTAATAGGGTTGTAAGATCTTCTAACAAGGATCATTGTATACTAGTGTAGTTTATTTGTGGGTGTTAATTCCCATCGGGGTTTTTACCTATTTGGGTTTCCCCATAACCAAAATATTGGTATTGTGTTCAAGTGTTCTTTCATTATGTTAATGCTTAAATTTTAAGTATACTTAAATTAGATAAAGAATTGAATCTTGTAGATAACTGATTCACCCCCCCTCTCAGTTATCTCTTGGGACTATTCCTAACAATTGGTATCAGAGCCAAGTGCCTCAGAGAGAAAGTTTAACAGCTTAAGGTTGATCAGATAGTATTCTTTAGAAAAGATGGTCCTAAGTTTGATGGAGAGAACTATCTTGATTGGAAGAACAAGATGGTGACACATTTGCAGTGCATTTCTTTTGAAGTTTTTGAAGTGGCTATGAAAGAAGTTAAGATCCCCTCTCTAGAAGATTTTGCAAAGGAAGATGCTACTAGAAAGCAAAAGGATTTGTTCCATTAGAATGCAATAGCCAAAGAATCCCTAATTATCAGTGCCTTATCTGATAGTGAGTTTTTAGAGATAAAGAAAGTCGACACAGCCTACAAGATATGGAAGCACCTAGAAGACATGTTTGAAGGAGATACACAAGAAAAGAATGTGCACAAAAAGACGAGGAAAAAAAGGTACAATGCATTAGAGATGCTACCTAAAGAAGACATTAGAGGTTACAACCAAAGGATTAATGAAGAAAATGTTGGAATTAGGAACAATGGTGGAGAGATCTCAGAGGAATACATTATGGATAAGTTTATGACTACTCTAAAAGAAGAGTATGAAAACAAGATCAATATCCTTGATGAGACCATGCACCTTACAAAAAATTTCAAGAGAGAGACCTTGATCAGAAAAATTTCATCTTTTGAGATTTCAAGATTGTAGACAGAGCCTAAAAGTGAGACATCCTTCAAAGCATCAATCCATGGTAAGAAATCTTTAAACACTTTTGGTAATTTTTATGATGAAGATGAAGATAAAGAGATAGATGATATTATTGCTATGATTGCTAAGAAAGAAAGAAAAGGAAAAGGAAGGTATGAAATTCAATTACCTTTCAAATGTTTCTCATGTAATAAGATTAGCCACTTTGCATTTAAGTGTCCTACAAGAGTTAAGAAATTCAGAACTAACTACAAGCCTAAGTATACAAAATAATGTTGCTATGTTGGTGATGGAGTTTCTGATGATGATTTACTTGAAGATGAAATTGGATTCATTGCTATTATGGAGAAGATGTTTGATGAGATGGATCATGAAGATGAGAAAAAGGAACAAGAGCTAGCATTGATTTCACAAGTAGACATAAGGACAAATTAGATTATTTATAGTGATTGTTCACATCACATGACAAGTGATAAAGAAAAATTTGTTCATTTGGACAAATAAAAAGGTGGCATGGTTAGATTTGGAGATAACACTCCTAAACCTATCATTGGTAGAGGAGCTATCACATTGGATGGAAAGAACAATAGTAATGATGTTCTTTATGTAGATGGTTTGCAGCATAACCTTCTTAGTGTTGGACAATTGCTTGGAAAAGGTTATAGGTTGGAATTCAAAGACAACAAGTGCATCATTAACAAAAAGGATGGTGTGATGATTGCATTAGGTTCAAAGACTAAAGGTAATGTTTTTTATCTTAATTGAGAAGCAAGTTGTTTTGTTGCTAAAGTAGATGACAGTGGGCTATGGCATAAAAGACTATGTCATATCAATTTTGATAACATAGTAAAGATAAGCAATGTAAATTTAGTAAGAGATCTACCTAGCATAGTAATGCTAGTTGATACTATTTGCAGAGAATGTGTGATGGGAACGGATGTGAGGAATTCATTCAAAAGCAAGCATAATTCAATAGAGAATAAGTTGGATCTGATTCATACAGACCTATGTGGAACAAATCAAACAAGATCATACTTTGGTGAAAGGTATTTCATTTTTTTTGTTGATGATTATTCTAGAATGATGTGAGTTGTGTTCTTGAAAGATAAGTCAGAAGCATTTGAGAAGTTCAAAATATTCAAATCTAAGGTTGAGAATGAATCTAGACTAAAGATAAAGTGTCTAAGATCAGATAGAGGAGGATAATTCACCTCTGACAGATTCTATGAGTACTATGAAGAACATGGCATAAAGAGAAAAGTGAGTGCACCTAGAACCCCTCGGTAGAATGGGATTGCAAAGAGAAGGAATAGGATCATCCTTGATATAGCATGCACCATCATGATTGAAGGAAAAGTTACACGCACCTATTGGAGAGATGCAGACAATAAAAGAGTCTATACCATCAATAGATACAATTTAGGCCTGGCGCAGACAAGACACTTTATGAGCTATGGTTTGGTAATGTTCCTATAGTAAAATACTTCAGAATCTTTGGATGCAAGTGCTACATCAAGAGGGATGAAGCAATAGACAAGTTTGATGCAAGAAGTGATGAAGGTATTTTTGTTGGTTACTCTACTAAAAGAAAAGCTTATAGATGTTTTAATTTGAGATTGAATAAGATCATTGAAAGTGCTCATGTTAAGATTCAAGAAAATTTTATGGTTCAAGAAAGATATCATGATTATGAACCTATGATTGAGGAAGAACCTAGTCCTTCCACTAGTGAGATAGTTGTTGAAGAGATGTTTGATAGTATTGATGTATTATTTAATGACCCTAAAATAAGTGAAGAAGAAACTCAGAAGGTAGATGAGATAGTATCACCCAAAGTTCCAAAGTTTACATCTATATATCACTCTAAGGATGTCATCATTGGAGATCAGAGCAGAAAAGTCACAACAAGATCAAAAGCAAAGAATTCACCAGGCAATGAAGCTGTATGTTTACTATATCAGATTGAACCTTTAAGTGTTGAAGATGCATATAATGATTCAAATTGGCATGATGCTATGAAAGAAGAATTAGATCAGATTATTAAGAATGATACTTGGGAACTGGTCCCAAGACCTAGTGATAAGAATGTGATTGGAACCAAGTGGATATTCAGAAACAAGATGAATGAAAGTGGTACAGTAGTAAGGAATAAAGCAAGGTTAGTATAAAAGGGATATGTGCAAAGAGAAGGTATTGATTATTCAGACACATTTGCACCTGTGAGAAGATTATAAGCCATTAAGTTGTTTCTAGCTTATGAAACATTCAAAAACTTCAAAGTTTATCAGATGGATGTTAAGTCAAAATTTTTGAATGGAGAGTTAAAGGAAGAAGTATACATTGAGCAGCCAAAAGGATTCACCTTATCAGACAGGCCTGATATGGTATGCAGATTGAAGAAAGCCCTCTATGGACTTAAGCAAGCCCCTGTAGCTTGGTATGAGAGACTTGATGGATATCTAACAAAAATTGGATTCAAGAAAGGAGCAACAGATTGTAATCTATTTATAAGAGAGACATTTGAAGGTTTACTACTTGTAGCTATATTTGTTGATGACATTATCTTTGGGGGTAATGACAAATTTAGTGCAGAATTTGCTAAGGAGATGCAGAGTGAGTTTGAGATGAGCATGATTGGACCTATCAAATACTTTTTGGGATTAAATGTGCAACAGATAGAGAAAGTTATTTTCATTAATTAGTCTAAGTATGTGAAAGAGATATTGAAGAAGTTAAAGATGGATGATTGAAAACCAATAGGTACACCTATGATAACAGGATGAAAGCTTACAAAAGAAGATGATTCTCCAATAGTAGATATAACATTGTACAAATCTATTATTAGTAAACTCATATATCTTACTCAAACTAGACCTAATATTTCTAATATAGTTGGCATAGTTGGAAGATTTGTAGCAAAACCTAAACAAAGTCACCTCATGGAAGTAAAGAGAATATTTGAATATTTGTAGGGCACTATAGATTATGGTCTATGGTATCCTAATTCAAAGAATGTTGAGCTTCATGTATATACAGATGTAGATTGGGAAGGATGTGTGGATGATAGAAAGAGTACATTAGGAGGAGCGGTATTTCTTGGTGATAGACTAGTCACTTGGACAAGAAAGAAGCAGAATTGTATTTCTCAGTCAATAGCAGAAGCTGAGTATGTTAGCAACTTTGAATTGTTCTACAATTTTTTGGATCAAATAGAAGATAAAAGATTTTGGAATTCATATTGATTATCCTATTGTTATTCATTGTGATAACACTAGCACTATCAAAATATCAAAGAATCTGGTGATGCATGCAAAGAAAAAACACATAGAGATTAAGTATCACTTCCTAAGAGAGAAAGTAGTAGAGAAAGAAGTCAAATTGGATTATGTGAGAACAAAGGATCAGCTAGCAGATATATTCACAAAGCCTTTACCAAAGGATACTTTTGAGTATCTCAAGGAGAATCTAGGACTAATTCCCTTCCCTGATTTTGATTAGAAAAAGTGGAGAGAGCATCAGTCCTCAGTGACTGATGGATGGTTGACTAATCTACTTCAGGAGTAGTACCGGTGCTTAAATGTTTGGCACCCTTTGTCATTGATGTCAAAGGGGGAGTAGTATATAGTCAAGAAAAATAGTATTAAAGGGGGAGTTCATACATAATTAAGGAGTAATATATAACAACAAGGGGGAGTAGTATTCAGTAATGGAAGTAGTTCAGTTGAGGACATGGAGAATATTAAAGAATATTTTAGTAGATAGAGGACTCATCCTTGGGGGAGCTTTGATGAGGAAATGGAGAATTTTATAAAAGAATTGTTCATTTGGATTGGTGGTGTTTTTCATTTCATATGTTGCCATCAATGCCAAAGGGGGGAGATTGTTGGAGATTTTCCAGCAAGCCAATGCTGACTATATGTTTGTCATTGATGACAACATATGGTAAGTAGCATCTATGGAAGACTTATGTAGTAATCTTTGAGTATATGTAGCATGGACATGTCATCAACATGATATCATGGACGTAGAGGGTAATTATTAGCACAAACAATTATGTAGCAGCTTGTATCAACAATGTTCCTAATAGAGTTACATGCAGTGTTATGTGAGTGATTATCCGTATAGTTATGTATGATGGATACATATTATTTTTGTTACAATCATGGACGCAGAGTCTGATGTGCAGTAGAAGTAAAATTATGTAGTTTCTATTCAGCAATTGTAGTTTCATGTGTTTATCTAGAAGAGTCGACAGAGATTATATTGGTACAGAAGTTGTACCTATAATTTCATTATGTATGCTTAGATTAGTGATTAGAGAAGAGTTAAGAATGTTTTGTTAAGAGTGCATGATGTAATTCAGCTTGAGGAGAAAGTATCAGTTAATTTGGTAGAGCCGACAGTGTGCAGCGTGCATCTACATTAATTGATTTGGATAGGTACTCATTTGTGTTGCGTGCTTAGTAGAGATGACAAAGATGTTATTGGAGAGTGTTATAGTTTCTCTAATATGATTTAAATGTGGTTCTAATAGGTCGACTTGATTATATCATTTAGAGGAAAGATACTTATAGCCGGTCATTTATGATTGCTAGATGTATGGAATGGAGATAAAAGATTAGAGCAGAATAGAGAGTGTGAAGTATAGTGTCATCAGGAAGAGGTCTATGTGATAGTAAAGATAGAGTGTGCTATTCATTGGAACTGATCAAGACATCAGGTCTACCTTATAGTTCACCAAGATCTAGATATAGTGTGTATCTATTATTCAGAAGGTTGTAACCTTCACCACTTTGAGTAGTGAGCTCTCAGACAGTGTGTCCTCACCCCTAATAGGGTTCAACCTTTGACCAGGTCACTATACTTATTGCACTATCAAGATCAACTCCTAATAGGGTTGTAAGATCTTCTAACAAGGATCATTATACACTAGTGTAGTTTATTTGTGGGTGTTAATTCCCACCGACATTTTTACATATTTGGGTTTCCCTGTAACTAAAATATTGGTATTGTGTTCAAGTGTTCTTTCATTATGTTTATGCTTAAATTTTAAGCATACTTAAATTGGATAAAGAATTGAATCTTGTAGATAACTAATTCACCCCCCCCCTCAGTTATCTCTTGGGACTATTGCTAAAAGATGCTTCTGAATTGATTAGTAAGTCTACAGAAGATGTGATTTGTTAGGAATGAATTTTGAATATTTGGCAGTCATTCTATGGCAGTTGTTGTTGCATTCATGACTATGATTGTAATTGATGTCAACACAGTGATCTTCTGGAGACTTGTAGAGAAGAAAACAATATTTTGATTAGCGGTTGTGGGATATTGTAGTTGGAGCTATGCGATGTTGAGGATATACTCTTTGATATGTTATATGTCAATGGTTAAGAGAATAGATAGTAATTCATTTATTCATGGAAGTTATGAGCATTTTGGAGGAAGCAGAATTCAGGCAGTGTTCCTGAGTAGTAGTTTCTGGAAATTGGATGATATCTCCTAATCGGGATGGAATCTAGTTTTGTGTAGTTAAAGAGAAGTTAGAGACACATTGATAGTGATGTGGATGATAGCACAAAATTCAAGGTTGCATGAGTGGAGAATTATTGTATTTGGAAGGTGACAGTTTTGTGTAATTTTGATGTAGCGTGTGGAAACTTTTTTTTTTTAATTGTCTGCCGACTCATTTGTAATTACTTGAGTGTGGTATAAAGGAAGGAATTTTTTTCCTTGTTGTAGGATAAAGGATATGGTTGAATGTGAATGTATGCATGAAGTGAAGAAAAGAGCTAATGCAGTTGTGAAAGCGAAATTGTGAAGGAAAACATGTGAAGTACAGAGATATGAAATTGAGATCTGGTGTAATAGTGAGTGCGGTTTGGCACAGTGAGAAAGGAGGTAACTTATTTGATATTATTCTATTGAATAATCTTGAGATCAGTTGGACAGTGTGTTCAGTGATCTTGCCATTGAAGTTGTTTGGGCAGTGGGTCCGTCTGTCTTCCATAACTCTTAACAGGGTTAGAATCTTTTAACAACGATTCAAAATCTCCTAACTGGGATTCATATGTACTGAATGTATTTCATAAGACTCCTAAAAGAGTCCATCCTTTCACAAGGAATATTCATATTAGTGCATATTTTGTGGGCATCATTCCCACCAGGGTTTACTCTTTGATCAAGAGGTTCCCTAGTCAACATATCTTGTGTCATTGTGTTATTGTGTATGAATATCTTTCTATGGTTGGTAATTATATTTCTTACATGATTAAATGATGTTGAAGTTGATAAAAGTTATAATTATCAAGTAACTGATTCACCCTCCCCCCCCCCCTCTCAGTTATCTTGGTGGACTTTACTTTCTAACAATTTGTATCAGAGCAGCAGGTCCTTGAAAGAGAAGTTTAACAGCTTAAGGAGATCCATGGAGAATTTCAGGAAAGAAATCCCTAAGTCTGATGGAGTAAATTTTGATAGCTAGAAAGAAAAGATGAAGACACATCTACTATTTCTAGGACCAGGTTATTGGTTGATTACAAAGAATGATAAGACTATCATTGAAGAAGACAATCTTGAAACATGTACTAGTGATGAAAGAGATCTATTCATGTGTAACATACTTGCAAGAGAAGCACTTTTGAGAACACTTCCGGAGAATGAGTATAGTCAGGTAAAATGTTTGAAAAAATCTCATGAAATTTGGAAAGCTTTACACTCTACTTTTGAAGGTGATGAACATGCAAAGAAAGTTAGATTACATAATTGGACATGTGTATTTGAGGATATAAGAATGATGGAAGATGAATATATTAGAAGTTATATTGGTAGAATGTTAGAAATTGTTCACTAGTACATTTGACATCATTTTTCTATGAAAATTATCGACCATTAATTAAAAAGGTTTAGGTTGGTTGGATTATAAAAGGAAAAATTTGTTTTTTTTTAAAAACCATGCCTATGTTGGTCAAAATTTTGACCAATACCATGTCGGTCAGAATTTCGACTACCACGAGAATATTACTTTCAAAAAAAATTTCAATTCTCATTTCATTTTTATGGTTGCAATGCACAAATTAGGATTTCCATCTTCTAAGCTAAGGAACAAAGCTTATTCCAGGTCGTGAAGAGCCAAACCCTACACCAGAGGTTAATAGCACATTTCATCATTTATCTTCTGTGGAGTTTGAGGTATCTTCCATGTTTCCTATATTTCATTATGTGGATTGTCATTTTCTTGTCATCTCTATTAGTAATATGCTGTTAGGTGATTGAATCAATGAGTATATTTAGTGGTGACTACGGTTTGACTAGGGTTTGTAAATGCTATGACCAAGAATTATGAAGGCTGCGACTAGGGTTTAGGATGCAACATGACATTGTACATCTGGTATAACCAATGCATTTGTAGATTTAAGGCATCAATACCAATATACTTATAATGATTCTGTTGATAACTTTCTTAGAATAAGAGCCAGAATGAATAGAAGTGCATAGGAATTGTTGGTACAGGAGATGAAATATTTCTAGGGATGCACGTAAGAGAATTTTTGGCATGCTTAAACACAAATGCACATATCATGTTTCACCTACTAGGTCACAAGAGCATATACAAGATTCTGAATAAAATAGATAGCTAATGCATCCTATTGAAGGGAGAGAAAATAAAAAATAATAAAATAGAAATCTACAACAACACGGGAACCATAACAATGATCAAGTTCCATAAAACTATTACTAGTAGCAATTCACTCAGTACTGAAATCAATGGTTTGGCAATGTGCTAAATCCTAGACATCAAGTTTGAATACGAGCTGAAAGGTTTGTTTCTTTCAAAGTTCAAACACCTTGTAGGAGCAAAAATATATAGACAATTGGATTTCTTTGGAATTTCTAATTACCCAAACACAATCCCCAGTGAAATAAAAGGAATGATTCATATGTTTCAAGGTAATAATGTAGTAATTGGGGAAGAACATCTAAGTTATTTCATCAATACTACACATGAATATGAGACAGACAATGAGGATGCCATGATAAAATTGTTTATGAATTCCTTAAAAGAAAGTGCTAAAGAATGGTACAAAAATATCCTAGACAGTAGTACTATTTCTTCATATTCATATTTCTTCATATTTCTTCTAAATAGTGTGATGACTGTCCCAACTAGAGAATCACAACTTTATATTATAGGTTCTTCATGGCACCTTTCAACTTGTCCAATTATGGAAACTGGCTTGCCTGGGGCATCTGTATCTAGTTGTGAGATTTTCATATCTGATCTCTTAACATATTTACTAGAAGCCCTCATATTTCTCTCAGTAAGAATAGTTGTGGCATAGGATCCTTCAACTATTTGTGGACCCTTTGTCTATCTAGGAGATTTTTGTACCTTGAAACATATGAATCATTCTTGTTTGTGCATCCTCATAATTTGTCTCATTTTCATGTGCAATTGATTTAAACAATAGATTCATCACTACAATGAGAAAGTTACCACCATACGTCAAACATAAGGTGCATTTGATTGAAAGATTGGTCATAGTTTACAAGACAAAGGGTCCACAAACAATTGAAGGATCCTATGCCACAACTATTCTTACTGAGAGAAATATGAGGGCTTCTAGTAAATATGTTAAGAGATTAGATATGAAAATCTCACAACTAGATACAGCTGCCCCAGGCAAGCTAGTTTCCATAATTGGACAAGTTGAAAGGTGCAATGAAGAACCTATAATATAAAGTTGTGATTCTCTAGTTGGGACAGTCATCACACTATTCCCCTAAGCACTATGGCTTTTCCTTCTAATCCACAAGAAACTCTAACATCATTCTAAACTCTTCTATACTCTACCCATATACATTCCAATCCATTGATCCAATCCATTCATACTTCTACACAAACAAATTAACTGACCAAAATGTTGTCATTCTGGGATAGTCATACCAAACCTTGCAACTTTGATTGCTTCACCCTCAAGATGGGATTCTCTGGCCCCTCCAAGAATCCTACTTTTTTTGTACACACATATCTTCATCCCCCTCAAGCCTCCATGGCCCAAACACACTTTAAGTATGGATACAGAACTCAAACTTCTGACTGTGACAGTCAAACCCCCTTCCTCTGTGACAGTCCAGTAAGTCTTCCAGCTTCATAGCATATGAATTCAATGCATGGTTATCTTCAAACCAATAAGGGTAGTCTAAAAAGTGTCCTCTATCATGCCCCCTCATGAAGAGTCCTTATTCAACATGCAACATTCAAGAAAATACATTCTACCCTCTCGGGTTACCCTAGGAGATGGTTTTGACTATTTTTACCAAAAAATTGATTTCTCCTTCTATACAGCTCAAAATGGGATCATTCCACCACAAAAATCAATTTAATTCATTCCTCTAACACCTCCAATTGATAATAGTTCAAGACAGATGCATTAAGGTGGCATACAATACAATGAAAGTGACTGTATTTATAGAAAATCAGAAAATTGCAGAATTAAAATATCATTTTACTACTTCAAACTTTATATATGCTTGTGTCCTTGACAAACCCATGTTTTGACCAACCAGCTTTGAAACTACTTTCAAACTCCCCCAAAACTGATTCTAACAGTCTAAAACTGACTGTCTACTAAATAGACTTATTACAAAAAGTTGTAAATGTTGTCAAGTTGGCAACTCGACAACTAAAAGCCCCATTAGTGTTTAAACACTTTCATAAGCCTTAAAACTATAACCCACACATTAAATACTAACCCTTAGGTCATTTAGACCTTCTAGTGACCCTTAGTCCTACTTTGCCAACTTGGGCAATTACATTCATATAGAGTTTTCAATTACAACCAAATGTCTTAAATAGCCATATTACATGTTTGAATGAACTTATAGGTCCCATATATCTTCTTCCCTTCATGGTTTCCACCTTAGGTCTTACTAGTGACCCTTGTGTACCTTCATGTCCTTTTGGTGCTCTACACCACATTTCATACTATCTTCTACTCTACTCTTGGAAACTACATTCCATATTTTCAATCATTGTATTGACATAGGAAATTCCCTTTCTTTCTCTTCTCAGTAGCAGTATTGTTCATAATATTCTCACTACTTTTCCATTGCAGACCACGATTGTATTGTCCAACACTTGAGACCTTAAATGTATTGGATGCTATATTCATATACATAATGAAGGTTGAATTTAGCCGATATGATCCTTTTTGTAGATAGATTACTAATATTGGAAGTACTATGGACTTGTAGAGACAATTTAACAGTTCAGGAAACTAAGAAATGAGTTTTCATTATGGTAAGCCACAAGAATGGTCTTGGGAGTATTATTGGAGGTGCTTAACTTTGGAAAGTTACCATGTTAATGTCATTAAAAAAATACAAAAAATTAAGGCCTACGAGATTTGATGATAATGTTCTATTTGAAATAGGGTGCTCAAGTTAACAATGAAATAAAAAAATCCATGCTTGTATTCATATGATTAGGAGAGGTTTCTTTATGTTTTTATTACTTAAGAGCAGCCTATATATGGAGGTAAGGAGTCCTACAATGTTATTCAGTTTCCCTAGTTATTTGCCTAATTTTATTTATTTAAATCTACTCTTTACAACTATTTTTCTATCTATACACCCTCTATTGCTATTGTAATGGCAAAGCATCAGAACCGTCCATTTCTAAACTTTGATTTGGTATGATAAATGTCCCTTTGCATTGAGAAAATTATAGTTGAGAAAATGGTTGTTCATTAACAATTTGTATCTGCAGGTTGCAAACAAATCATCCTTCTTCCACCAATGAGTCATCACATTCAAGAAAGACCATGTCTGAAGATATCAACGCACAAAAAAATAGGGAGACAATTGCTAGACTGTGGTCTAACTTAAAAAGAAAAGGTGATGGAAAATGTTATTGTCCTTGCAAAATTTGTAAGGGCTTAAAGACTTGAAGATATCTACTCAAAATAGCTGAGGAAAATTGTAGGCAACATGGTCACAGTGAAGGGGGAAATGAATTTCGTCCATTGGTATGTATTTTAATAATTTATAAAATATATAAGACATGATTTGATGATGACATCATGGTCATGGTTAATATAAGGTCATCATTTTCATATAGGTCAACCTCCCTGAGTTTCATGTTATGGACCATGACAATCCGAAGAATGTGGATTTCCAAATGAGGGAACATGGAGGTGTGAATATAGAAGTAGAAGATAATGATACCATGGAAGAAGACCATGATGATGAAGAAGATCATGATGATCAAGATGATCACAATGATGATGATGATGTTGACGTAGACCTTGATGTACCTATACTTGAGAAGGCACATGAGCCCCTATATGAAGGCTCCGAAACAACTCTTCTTGCCACTGTATTGTTGTTGGTGAACTTGAAGGTTATGAATGGTTTATCCAACGTAGCAATGACACATATGTTAAGGTATGTCATCTTTTTTCATTATTTTAGTCATAATTCTCTTACAATTAACATTGGGTGAATCGTGTAGCAATTAATATTCTTTAAATTAATAAATTATATTTTTGGTCATAGGTTGATAGGTGAGTGTTTGTTACCACCATCAAACATTCTACCTTGCTCGTACCGAGAATTATCTACCATTATGAAAGATATTGGAATGGAGTATCAAACAATACATGCATGTCTGAATGATCATATTATATATCATAAAAAGCATGAATTTGCAATAGAATGCCCTATTTGTCATATTAGTAGATATCAATTAGATCGAATTAAAAAAAAGGTGCCTCACAAGGTTCTTCAGCATATTCCCATTATTCCAAGTCTGCAATGATTATTCAGGTGCAATAGCTTGGCACAATTTATGGATTACCATGCACGCAATAGAATTCAAGATGACATTATGTGAATGCTTGTGGATGGTTCAACATTTAAGGAAATAGAGGAAAAATGGCCACACTTTAAAGAAGAACCTCATAATCTCAAGCTTTTATTGGCAGTGGACGGTGTCAATCCATTTGGAGAGATGAGATCTACTTACTCGGTGTGGTCTATTTTTGTTATCAACAATAACATTCCTCCTTGGTTGTCCATAAAGAGGGAGCACATAATGTTGGCACTGATTGTTCCAGGTATTTTTTGATTTAATGGTCATCTAAATTAATTTATTATTAATAATCTATCAAAATGGTCATAATAATTATGTAATGTTTTTGTTCATTCAACTAGGTAAGTACCAAGTTAAAGATATCAATGTATATATTGAGCCCCTTATCGATGAGTTGATGGTGTTATGGAATGGGGTCACTGTGTATGACATCTCTAGACCAATAGGACAAAGACAATTTCAATTTCATGCAATGCTTGTATGGACAATACATGATGCCCCTGGGCTAACACATTTTTGTGGTATGTTCTCTTCTTAACACCTCTTTTTTGGTATGTTATAGTGCTAACACAAAGTTAACATATTTAATCCAATTATACATGATCTTGTAGATCTTTAGACAAAGGGAAAATTTGCATGTCTAGTTTGTGGTCCAAAGACAAAATCTCATCATTCAAAAAGTTTAAGAAAGCAGGTGTTCGATGAGAATAGACACTTTCTCCATAGAAATCATAAGTACCGAATTACCAAAAAACATCTATTCAATGGGAAAGAAGAGACTACATCAAAGCCACGAAGAATGATACCTCGCCTATGGAAGTTGACATACAATAAAATAAATCATCAAAGTAATGTCATTCCATCTGATGGTTTTTGTTTCAAATTTATATTTTGATATTGTGTTTTGTTTACTGATGATGTAATTAATGCTTGCGAAGGTCATCAAGGCATCAATGACCAACTTCCAAAAGGACTAAAAAGTTATCTTATGTGATTTACTAGGTTGTCATACTACGAGCAACTCTCAATTATGCATTTGTTTGATCCTATGCATATTGGAAAGAATGTAACAGAGATATTATGGAAAATCTTGCATGGAAGGCATGACAAAGACCAAATTTTCAAAATTTGTAGTGACATTGAAGAATCCAACCATGTAATGAAAAATTTCATTCGATCAAATAATAATGGAGACTAGATTGATACAAGTGCCCTTAGTTGGTTATTGTCAGAGCAGCAAAGCAATGCTATAAAAGAAGTCATAAAAAAAATATGATTTCTCATAGGATTTGCTGCAAACATAAACGATCTCATATCAAAGAAAAGTGAATTTGGGTCAGGGATGAAAACACATGATTAGCATACATTTATTAAGGTAATTCATGTTATTTTGTATTAACTATATATTTGTATACTGCATGTAGTTTTCATTGCATTCTTTTATAAAATATTGACAAGATCATTTTACAAATATTGCAGTATGTTCTACCTCTATCTCTCCCACACCACTTCACCAACAGTGTCAAACATGTTATATATGATCTTGGAAAATACATGAGGTGGTTTTCATCTAAAGAAATCAATAAAGAAGATATAAAATATTGGAAGAAAAAAATTCATCTTCTTATGTGTGAAATGCAAAAGTGTCTACCTTCAACTTTTTTCAATGCACAAGAACACTACCTCATACATCAAGTTGAGGAGATTGAATTGTATGGACCTATACCAACTAGGTCAATGTGGATAGTTGAGAGGCACTTGAAATTTTTGAAAGGCTTGGTTCGACAAAGAGCACATCCCGAGGGTTCTATGGTGGAGGGATATATGGTATACCAAACCATGGTGTACATTAGTGAATATCTTCCTAAGTTTGCAGCAAAGATCCATGTAGATCGTATTTGGGATCCCAACTCCATTAACAAATTTGAAGGGGAGTACTTGATGGGAAAAGGTAGATTAAGGAAAGTGAGGTAAATCTAAGATGTTATTATAGTTAATTAATTCTTATAAATCTTCAATATAAGTTATTTATAATTGGTGTATTTTTTTTGATACATTTGGTCGAGAGTGGAATGCAATACATTTGTATATTGTGAACAATCTTGATTGGATGATGGTATGGATTGAATGATGTCAACAAAATAGTTTCTCATTAACATGAGAAGGTGTTGCTTCATTGGTTAAAGAAGCTCATCATAATGGAGATTTCAATGTTACGCCAATGGTAATTGATCTAGCACATGGTTTAAGAGGTGGAGAGGTATGTACAAATTTATTAATGATCATGAATCGTATGTTTCATATCAACTCACGATGCAAATAATTTACACATGCTTGAAAAAGTGTAGGTCAAGCACCACAAAGCTATGTACTATCATGGCCACAAATTTTGCATAAAAAATTTGGATGACACAAAGAAAACTTGTGATTCTAGGATAACTACAGTTTTTGAGGTCACCAATATATCATCTAGAAATGACATACATCCTCAATAATCTCAAAATCAATGCTATGGCATCTTGGATGATATAATTGAGTGTGACTTTAACTCCTTCAAAGTAGTTCTATTCATTGTCAAATGGTACAGGCTATGACTGAATCAAAATGATCCAGATAGAACTATTATTCAACATGATAATGGATTTACAATGATTAATACAAGGCCATTTGAGCCAGTTGGAGATGAGCCCTATGTTCTTCCAAGCCAATGTGAGCAAGTGTTTTACTCAGAGGTTCCACATAAACAGGGTTGGTCATTTGTTGTTAGACATGATCCAAGAGGAAGGCCGATAAAGTATAATGTTATGGAAGAAGAAGATATTGAAGATGATGAAGAAGTAGATGATGAAGATCAAGATGATGGTGATGGTGATGATGATGATGATGGTTATGATGATGATGATGATGGTGATGGTGATCATGGCGATGATGATGATGGTGATGGTGATGATGATGGTGATGATGATGATGATGATGATGATGATGATGATGATGATGATGATGATGATGATGATGATGATGATGATGATCAATGACATAATTGAAATGATCAATGAAATCATTGACATGATTTATTTCTTTCAATTGTAATAATTACATATTTATTGTGTTCAATTCTAATGATTACAACATAAGTGATTTATAATTACCAATGTTTTTCTTACGATGCTCAATTAATTGTTGATGATACATGTATATGTTGTGTTTGATTATCACCCTTTTTGCAAATAGGCAATTGACTACAGACATCATCATCCCTTATGTTGACAATCTTGCATTCCATATATAAGGTAAATTTGTTCATGTTTACAATGTTTCATATTGTTCATGTTGTCTTCTAAGTTATTTGTAGCATACGTATCATGTAATTTTTAGCTAACTTAACATAAATGATTAACATATGCAAGAAATTTAACCCCTTTGGCATGAATCATGCACAGTGTCATGGATCAGCAGGTATGAGTCAATAAATTGACATAATTTTCTTATATTCTTCTTGTTTATCACTGAGCACGTATGTTATAAATAGACATATTATATAATCATATAATGTATATATAGATAAAGAAGAACCATATAGAAATATAATTATATAATCACTTTAAACTTAGTACATTTCATATCTCTCACGTATAGATAAAGAAGAACTATATGTATGGGCCACGACTTCATTATTCTATATATATTATTTAAATATTATCAAAATTCTATTTGAAGCAGGGATGTGACAATATCTCATCTGATTATCTCAATATGCATGATTTGAAATAGTTTTTTTATTATTATCTGTCCCAGAAAACTTTTTATGTTTTTGGTCTGCAGGCAAGGCCAGACTTACAAATGGAGTTCTTCCATTTGATGAGCTTCCTTCTTTCTCATTGTACAGGCAAGTGGAAGAATGCAACTAATTAGGTATTTTTACAGGGAACATAGTTTGTAATTTTGATCATAGTGATGGCTTTTAATCTTCTTGAGTTATACTTGATGTTTTGATTCTATTTATTGGATCTTTCTCTAGTATTTCCATGCTATTTATTTTCAAAATTACTAATAGCTTTGGTTGATATGCACCACATTTGGAATTTTTGCACAAAACTTGTAAGTTTATTAAGATATATTAAACAAATAGGCTTTCCACAGAGTTGGTCATGAGAAGTATACTTTTGCTTCCTTTCTTGCATGTTAAGGCATCTATGCTCGGGTGCTTGTTTAACACAACTAGTTTCCTTAAATTCAATGTGTTCATTTTCCATTATAGGTTGTTGCTTCATCCTTCAAGGTCAATCTATGTGCACAAATACATAATCTCTAGAAAATAACTCTATAGAGCATGTGTGGTTAAATTCAGGGTTGTACCTTGGGATCATTCTGCAATATGATTTTATCAAATCAATTTTCAATAGGAGTGCTATATTGGTTTGCAAATTACATCAAAAAATTGTGGTCATCTCGACTATAGTTATTGTTGGATATGCAAAAAATGTGATTGTTGACAAAAAGCCTTGGAAATTTTTAAGTGATTGCACTATGTAGGTGAAAAGCCAGCTATCTTAATTTGTTGATAGAAGAAATTTTTAAGTGATTGCACTATATAGGGTCAATACATGGTGTGGTTACAAACCCAAACACCGACTATGTCTACAGTGACTATTCTGGCACTAACAAACACCAGACAATTCTTTGGTGATGTCAATGACAAAAACCAATGATTTGATTATATAGATAGGTGAGTATAGTGTAAAGAAACATTCTGATGTAGAGGTTGTGTGTGGTATCCATCTTCATCATATCAGATATAAAATCCATTCCACTTTGCAATAACTTCTTTACCTCAATGTCCCTCCATGACTTGTCTCCCAAGTGTACCTAGTTCCTCCTAGACACCATATCTTCACCCAAAGCCCCAACCTTTTTTCTAACTTCATGAAACACCTCCATATAGCCTATCTACCATGTTTCATCAACCCATTAAATCTGGATCACTCATCTTCTATCCAACACACACAATCAGTCCTTGAAGCTAATAGCCCTCACCAGTCATTAATTTGACTTTTCCTCCAAATTTCCCCAAACAACTAAGGAAAATAATACATGATTCTAATACCCTTTTTGGATCTTTAAATCCTTTGAAATTTTTAGCCTATGCTCCTTTGGACCATACCCAAGATCCAATACCCCTAGCCTATCCTCACTAGGCCTAATTCTCCACTTTTACAAAGCAACCCCTAACTCCACTTTCTCCCATGACTCCAAATACTAAAATAGTCTTTCTAGAGGTTGAGAAATAATGGATTCCAAACTTACAAGGTTCTACCCTTCACCCAACTCATTTGCCACCAAACCCTTGGTTCTAGGGTCACTAATCTAGGGCCCGTTCAATAGGACCTCTAAACTCACTCCCAAATTAAAAAAATAGCACAAAAACTTCGTAAATGATCCCCCAATACACATTCCATCACCAAATCTCCACTTCCATGGATCAAATCACTTTCATAATGACTGGTGTCTCAATCCGGGCTTAGTCTCCATCAGCAAACAACCAACTTTTGTGGTTCTTCCAACAAATCTGCACTCCACTACATACAATGGATATAAAACAAGTTGAAAAATAAATTTTCATCCTCTCCCACAAATCATAGTGATTACAAAGGGTGGGAGAGGTTCACCATCCTTAAAGCCTCATAACAAGAAGTATTTGACTGTGCCCAACCAGTCACTATTCTTGAATGCACCAGTCTATTATTCTTTCCTAAGACATGATGAAATTAATAAGAAATGAAAGAAAAAGGTAAATAACAACTAATACAATGCCCTATGGCATTTCTATGCCAAGAAATCACTTCAAACTATCAAGATAATTCACTATTTCAAACTGTACCCATGGAATAGTGAATAGATATTGCAAAGAATAGTTCATTTTTTATTAATTTGATATTCTTTACATTTCTTGTCAATACTCCACCATCTCTCCATGCCTCCTACACATGCCTACACCTACCAAATAGGCTTCCAAAAGCAATTTGTCCTCTTGCATAACTGTAATAGTCAATTATCTGACTATTGCTGGTTAGTTACAAACTAATACAAACTAAAATTTTGTTGTGTAGTTGACACTAAAGTGTCAACTTTGAAAAATTATAACCATTAAGTGTTTATCTCTATTCCTTAGCCTTCTTAAAGGCCTATAAACCTATCAAATCTCCTAAAACTTCCTAAATCTCCTATAAGCCTTATCAGGCCTTAATTGCCAACATGGCACATTACAACTTTGGGCACTCTTTGGTGCTTTCACAACCTTTTAAATTGTCCTTAGAGACCCTATTAAATTGGTCAAAGACCTTATAGGCCTTTAGATCCCTTTGATAGACTAGGATCAACAAAACAACCTTTAATGAACCCCTTTAGGTACATGTTGACCTTTCAATGTCATTTGCCTCTGTTACATGCCTTTATAGTTTAGGTTTATCACATTTAAAACATCGATTACAAAAATGGACCATAGGTCCAATTACATTCAAAATTTGATCTTCCTAGATCATTAAACCTTCATGAGTCTAAATGACTCTCCTTGCATGCTTTTGCCAAGGTGCCCTACACCACATTCCTAAATCATAGCCAAGAAAATACCACTTCACAAACAATTAGAACAACTTGTTGTTACCACTTCACAAACAATTAGAACAACCTTTAATAACTTCTTACCTCTACTAACTCCTAACTAACCCTCCTTAAGCCCATTTTGGCTTATATTGCCCTCATAGGCAATTTACAAGTTTTTTCTCTTTTAGTGCTTTTAACAACATTTAGAGGCTCTATTGGCCTTATTACATCGTTATAGGCCCTTATAGGTCATTTCCAACTATCACTAACCTAGGATCAACATATCATCTATTCCTAGTTTTGTAAGCATAGCTATTGATTTTGTATTCTCTAGTTTCAGTCCCTATACCTTGTCCATACAGGATGCATGCATCTCATGTTGGTGTCAAGAATCCACATTATAGTCCTTGACTGGTACAAGTATTTAAGACAATGAACTAATAAAGCCCACCAGTTGATCTTAATCAAATTCTCTTTCATTTCTAGTAGACTAAATATATTTTTTAATCTCTTAGTAGCATAATGTTACTTATATTTTATGTATTTTTCTGTCACATTAAGCTTATATCCACTTTAATTAATTGATCTCTCTAGCTCACTAGAGTGCTAGTAAAGTGATGTGGAATCAGGCCGATTCATCCCTTGAGATTTCATCAATCTTGAGCTTGACAAATTTCCTTCTCCATAAACTCAAAGATAGGTTATCTAACAAAAAAACCTCTTATGGAAAATATAATACATTTAAACATCAACCCAAGGATGTAGGCATGTCATGGTTTATCACTATATGTGAATGCTTTTACTTAGGTTGTCATCTATTGTGTTAAAAAGAAAATTGCAATGAAAACCATACACTTAACGAAATAAAACTATGAACAATAATGATTAATGCAAAACAATGAATTGAGTAGTTCTCAAACAATTAATAATAAGTAATAACATATGAAAATTAAAAGATTATATATACCTAAACTAAACTAAAAACATGCCAAAACTAAACTTACTAAAGAATTGTCTAAGCTGCAAGAGCATCACATAGTCCAATAGTAATGTTTAGCAGAAGCCAAGTTACTGACTATAAAATTTAATTATCTATGCTAACATGAAAAAAAAGAGCAGGGACATGTATCTCAAGTGGGCCTACTTGAGAAATAATCTAATTGTGCTAAATAGAAGAAAATAGGTAAATCAAAGCTTCATAGATTCATATATGCATACTAATTATAGACAAGCAATATATTCAACTAAAAGTAGGAATATATTGAAAATGGTGTCACATTTTTTTTTAACAAAAGTTAGTATTGGTCGAAATTTTGACCTTTACACAGTACTAAATTTGACTAGAATGCTATGCATTCGATGGTCCCTTCGACGCACTTGGGTGGATAATTCAACAACAAAATGGTCTCAATTTCGACCTTTACACCAATTGAATCGACAACAATGCTATGCATTTGATGTCTTATTTTTCCAGTTCGAAGGGATTGTTGCAGTCAATAATTTGACCAGTTATATGGTCTAAATTTTGACTATTATTCACCATGTAGAAAATTTGATGAAAAAATATCAACGATAGTTTTAGTCGTCTATTCAACCAATTGTTGTATAAAATTTGACTAATTCTCATCAAAATTTAGGGTAAAATTTACTAGTGGTTGCAGGGATAAAATCTTGTGAAGGAACAAAGATAGAGAATGAGGTGATATAGAAAATTTTGAGGACATTGAATCCTATATTTAAGTAGTTAACATAGATGATTGAACAAGTTATACCTTGTACTGTGAACTTTACAAGAGAGACTCTTCTTGGAAGATTGGAAGCAGCAGAAATGAACCTGAGGTTATCAGGAGACTTACCTAGAATGGAGATAGCATTCAGTGCTCTTAGTGTTCACCCTACTTTGTCAAGAAGCATCAGTGTGAGTGGAGATTATACTGGCAGCAATAGATCTAGAAATGAAGAAGACAAAAAGATTGAAGAAGGTATTGCCTTGCTTGTGAAGAGAGAACCAAATGGTAAGAAAATCTTTAAATGTTGGACTTGTCAAGAATATGGTCATTTTGCATCTAAATATCCTAAGAGAGTCAAAAAGTACAGAAACAATTTCAAGCCTAGAAGATCTAAGGAATGTTATTATGCTAATGATGAAGACCTTGAAACTAGTATAGAAAGAACTCTAAGTGAAAGTGATACTGAGAATAATGATGTCATAGGATTTGTAGCAATTAAAGAAGAGAATCTTGAAACTGATGTTAAGGAAGAAAAAGCCTTAGTTTCCCAAGTTGAAAAGAAAGCTGATTGGATTACAGATAGTGGTTGTTCACATCATATGACTGTAGACATGAAAAAGTTCATAAAGTTTAACAATTATGATGGAGGAGTTGTGAGAGTTGGAAAAAATGCACCTTGTTTGATTAAAGGTATAGGATCTATTACTCTTGATGGAAAGACTAATACTGGTGATGTTTACTTTGTGGATGGATTGAAACATAATATTTTGAGTGTTGGACAATTAGTTGATAAGGGATATCAAGTTTGGTTTACTGAGAAAACTTGTGTGATAAAGGATAAAGATGGAAATCTAATTAGAACTGGATCTAGAACTAGAGGTAATGTATTTCAGTTGAATCCTACTAAGATGACATGTTTGATTACTAAGATTGATGATAGTTGGTAATGGCATAGAAGGTTTTGTCATATAAACTTTGATAACATTGTGAAAGTGAGTACTACACTTGCAGTAAGGGATTTGCCTAAAATTATGAAGCCTACTAACATGATTTACAAGGAATGTGTGATGGCTAAGCAGAAGAGAACTTCATTTCCTAGCAACAAGTTCACATCTACAGAGAAGTTGGAGATTGTTCATACAGACTTGAGTGGTCCTACTAGGACTAGAGGATTCTATGGAGAAAGGTATTTTATGATTCTTGTTGATGATTTTACAAGAATGATGTGGATTGCATTTCTTAAAGAAAAATATGAAGCATTTGATAAGTTTAAGATCATTAAGAATAAAGTTGAGAATGAATCTAGAATGAAGATTAAAAGTTTGAGATTTGATAGAGGTGGAGAATTTACTTCTAGAGAGTTTAACACCTTTTGTGAAGTGAATGGCATTAAGAGATAGTTTTCAGCCCATAGAACACTTGAACAAAATGGTATTACAGAAAGAAGAAATAGATCAGTAACTGAAGCAACAAGAGCTATGTTATTTGAGAATGATTTGGCAAAGATATTCTGGAGAGAAACAGTGAACACAATAGTGTATACAACGAATAGAGTACAAATCAGAGCAAACACAGACAAGACACCCTATGAATTATGGTTTAGACATGCACCCTTAGTTAAGTATTTTAGAATTTTTGAAAAAAAATGTTATATAAAGAGAGATGATGATATTGGAAAATTTGATCCTAGAAGCGATCAAGGTATTTTTCTTGGATATTCTTCGAAAATCAAAGCATATAGATGTAACAATAAGATAACTAAAACTATTATTGAGAGCACAAATGTTAAATTTAATGAAAAGTTCAAAATTCAGGAAAGAATGCTTGATTATGAATTAGATGGAGAATCTCATCCTAAGCCTAACATTCAGACTACTGAACTATTCTATGAAACTGGCAGCGATTTGGTGAATGAAAGTCACAATGAAGTCATTAAAGAACTGACACTTGAAGTGAGATCAAAGACAGTGACACCTAACAAGAATTTATCAAGAAATCATCCTTTTGAGAAAATTATTGGAAGCATTAAGAGAGGAATTCTAACTCAAAATAAGGTACAAGAATAGTTATGTTTGATTTCTCAAATTAAACCTAAATCTACTAGTGAAGCTTGTGAAGATGAACATTGGATTAATGCTATGAAAGAAGAACTAGATCAGATTGAAAAGAACAAGACATGGGAATTGGTCCCTAGACCTAAGATAACAATGTTATTGGAACTAAATGGGTATTTAGAAACAAGATGAATGAACAAGGAGAGGTAGTAAGAAACAAAGCAAGATTTCAAGCTGAACCTAGAGAATCACATTATGCAGTAGTAAAGAGAATACTAAGATATTTAAGAGGCACAATGGACTATGGATTGTGGTATGAAAAATATGATAATTTTACCCTATGTGCATATACAGATGTTAATTAGGGAGGCAGTGTTGATGATAAAAAGAGCACCAGTGGTGGAGCCTTTTTCCTTGGAGGAAGATTGCTTTCTTGGCTAAGAAAGAAGCAGAATTGTATCTCACAGAGCACAGCAAAAGTACAGTATGTAGCAGCAGCAAAAAATTGTAACCAGATAATTTGGATGAAGCAAATGCTGAAAGTTATTCGAATAAAGCTTGTTGAGCCTGTTGTCATACATTGTGACAACACCAGCATAGTTAGTATGTCTAAGAATCCTGTATTACATTCTAAGACAAAGCATATAAAGATTAAGTATCATGTAGTGAGAGAGAAAGTTGCTGAGAAAGAATTCAAACTGGAGTACATAAGCACAAAACAGTAGATAGCAGACATATTTACAAAGCCTTTGCCTAAGGATACATTTGAGTATCTAAGAGGTATGCTTGGGGTTATGCCCCAGCCTAATTTTGATTAATGATGCAGTTGGTTGCATCTATCCAATGGTATATGAGCCTTATTCTTATTCTGGACTGGATGTTGGTACTTCCTCTATGGGGGATTATGTGTATCTGAGCTGAGTCATGAGGACTCTTGTGAATGTATTTTCTGAATAGTGTCTTTTGACATTGGAGTTGTTGTTGACATAATGATGAAACTTCTTTCATTGATGTCAATGGGGGAGAAGTGTACATGAAAAACCATTTTTACTATCTGTTGGAGAGAACTGAATAGGAAAATGAAGCAAGATTTAATTGATGAAGAGGATTCAAAATATTTGTTAGAGCAGTAGTGTTGCAGTATTGGATTTTTGGAACATTAGATGTTTCTCATATATGTTTCCATCAATGCAAATGGGGGAGATTATTAGGAATGAATGCTGAATGTTTCGTAGTCATTCTGTAGCAGTTGTTGTTGCATTCATGACTATGATTGTCATTGATGTCAACACAGTGATCTTCTGGAGACTTGCAGAGAAGCAGACAATGTTTTGATTAGCGCACGTGGGATATTGTAGTTGGAGCTATGCGATGTTGAGGATATACTATTTTATATGTTATATGTTGATGGTTAAGAGTGCAATTAGTAATTTATTTATTCATGGAAGTTATGAGCATTTTGGTGGAAGCAATATTCAAGCAGTGTTCCTAAGTAGTGGTTTGAGGAAATTGGATGATATCTCCTAATAAAGACATAATTTGGTTTTGCATAGTTAAAGGGAAGTTAGAGACACATTGATAGTGAGATGGATGATAGCACAAACTTTGAGGTCACACGAGTGGAGAATTATTGCATTTGGAAGCTGACAATTTTGTGTAATTTTGATGTAGCATGTGGAAACTTTTATTTTGTAATTGTGTGCCGACTCATTTTTAATTACTTGAGTATGGTATAAAGGAAGGAATGTTTTTCCTTATTGTAGGATGAAGGATATGGTTGAATGTGAATGTATGCATGAAGTGAAGAAAAGAGCTAATGCAATTGTGAAAATGAAATTATCAAGGAAGACATGCAAAGTACAGAGATCTAAAATTGAGATCTGGTGTAACAGTGAGTGCAGTTTGGCACAGTGAGAAAGGAGGTAACTTATTTGATATTATTCTATTGAATAATCTTAAGATCAGTTGGATAGTGTGTTCAGTGATCTTTCCATTGAAGTTGTTTGGGCAGTGGGTCCTTCTGTCTTCCATAACTCTTAATAGGGTTAGAATCTTTTAACAGGGATTCAAAATATCCTAACCGGGATTCATATGTACTGAATGTATTTCATAAGACTCCTAACAGAGTCCATCCTTTCACAAGGAATATTCATATTAGTGCATCTTTTTTGGGCATCATTCCCACCGAGGTTTACTCTTTGATCAAGAGGTTGCCTAGTCAACATATCTTGTGTCATTGTGTTATTGTCTACATGAATATCTTTCTATGGTTGGTAATTATATTGCTTACATGGTTAAATGTTGTTGAAGTTGATAAAATTTATAATTATTAGTGGATATTATATCTGATGTAGGAGCATCTTGGGTCTTGAGCAATCTTGCATCGCTAAAAACATTTTCTATTTTTGTACCTGTCTGATGTTTGTTTAGTATTTGTTGCTGATGTTGGTTTATTTCCTTACAAAGTTAATGCATTATAGTGGACCTATTTGTGAGCATTTTCCTAAGATCACACATCCTAATTCATTTAGATTTGGGAGTTATCTTCATTTTCCTCAGGTATCAATTTTCCACCAGTTTCACTCATGAAATGTGTGGTATTTTTCCTTGCATGGATCCTTACGAGAAAATTAGAGCTTGCACGGTTGGAGATCTATTCTTAGATCATGTGTGGACCTAAATATATCTTCACATTGTGTTTTGTTATTTCTATCTTTAGTTTTGGTATCTCCCTTAGGTTTGACCTATAATGTAATTAATACCTGACTGGCTGACTTATGGCTTAGCTAGTTATATATTGAGGGCCTTGGTTGATATAGAAGGAGGTAGTATGATGGAAGAGTAGTAGATAAGAGTAGAGTAGACTCATAATTGGATCCTATGAGATCTTGAAGATCAGATGTTTTATCTGATATTGTAATAGTAGAGCTAGTGGTTTGCATACTTGGAGACAAGGAGATTGCTTGGAGGCTTGCGAGCTCAATTTTAGATCTGCCTTAGTGTTTCCATCAGTTGATGATGTGTTTCAGAGCTGGACTAGCTAGGAAATTGTTGAGATACTTTTTAATTTCATTGTATAAGGCCGAAACCTGGAAGGCCTTACTGTCAGGCATGTTGAATGATTTTTTTTTTTGAAGCCTTATATTGTTGTATCCCACTATGCTTATTGTTCTCATAAGTGTTGGTGTAGGTTTGGACTATCCATTATTGGATCCTCCATCTATTCCCTGCATCAAAATCTTATTGTTAGCTTGGTAGTTAGTCCCTCATCTTGTGTTTTTACTCCCACAATGGTAACATCCTCATCATCATTAATCGTTAGGAATAGTCCCAAGATATAACTGAGAGGGGGTGGGGTGAATCATCTATCTAAAAGATTCAATTATTTATGCAATTAAGTATAGAAGAACATTAAGCACATACACAACAAGATAAAACTTAACACAACACCAAAATTTTGGTTACAGGCTGGAAACCCAAATAGGTAAAAACCCTAGTGGGAATTAGCACCCACTATAAACTGCACTAGAGTATAATGATCCTTGTTAGAAGATCTTACAACCCTAATAGGAGTTGATCTTTACAATGCATGAAGTATAGTGACCTGGTCAATGGTTGGACCCTATTAGGAGTCTTGAATAAATAACCCTGTTAAAGGTGAGGACACACTGTCTAGGAGCACACTACTCAAATGGTGAAGGTTGAAACCTTCTGCACAACAAATATACACTATATCTCGATCTTGGTGAACTCTGAATTAGACTTGTTGTCTTGATGAGTTCCAATGAATAGCATACATTCTTTTCTTTTTCACATAGATCTTCAATTGATTTTTGATATGGCTTTACTAGCTCAATACTTTCGCACCTTCTTACACTGCTTCCATAATTCTCAATCAGCAACCACAACTGACCGGCTATAAGTAGCCTTCTCCAAAAGATATAATCAAGTCAACCTATTAGAACCTTCTTGAAATCATATTAGTGAAAAAATACAATTCTTCAACAACCACTCCAATAGCTATACTAAGCATGCAACAAAAATAGGACCACGCAACCCAATATGAGGACACGCCTCGCTTCACACTATCAACTCTACCAAAATATCTAAAACTTAACTCTCAAGCTAAAATATATTATGCACTCTTAACCAAAAAACCTTAGCTCATTACTAAACACTAAACCAAACACGTATACCATAATGATAGGTGCAACCACAGAAATAATATAAATATTGTTGGCTCCACCAGATAATCTCCTAAAACTGTAACTGGAAAATAGAAACATCATATCTCAACTTCAATTGCAAAAATAACTCTATTATCATGAACATAGCTTCATTATAATGTCTATAACACAAATATAAATGTGCAAGGCTCCATCATAACCATACTAATAATTACATCCAAAACTCTTCTTGCAACATTGTCAGGAATACTGTTGTTACAAACAACTGCACAACTGTCTGCACTCAGAATCAACCTTTGAGTTTATGATATCATGTTGATAACATATCCATACAAAATATGTTCAAGGCTCTCTGCATATAACTACAATGCACATTTCTTACCATATGTTGTCATTAATAACAAACATATAGTCAACATTGGTTTTCTGGAAAATCTCCAACAATCTCCCCCTTTGGCATCAATGGCAACATATGCAATGAAAAACACCACCAATCCAAAAATACAATAACATTCTCCATTTCCTCATAACATTCTCCATTTCCTCAACAACATACTCCCCCAAAATGATTTCTCCATCTACTATTGAATGCTCTGAATATTTGCTGCTACATCTTCTCACTATATACTCCCCCTTACTTCATACTCCTCAATTGTTTTGTTTTTCATGACTATATAATCCCCCTTTGACATCAATGGAAAAGGGTGCTGAAATCAAATAAGAACAGGTACTAATCATGAAGTAGAGTAGTCCACTATTCATTAGTCATTGAGGATTGGTGTACTTCTTCAAACTCTAATCAGATCTAGGGAAGGGAATTACTCCTAGCTTCTTCCTGAGATACTCAAATGTATCCTTCGGCAAAGGCTTTGTGAAAATGCCTGCTAACTATTCTTTAGTACTCACATAATCCAACTTTACTTCTTTTTTTGCAACTTTCTCTCTTAGAAAATGATATTTTATTTCAACGTGTTTTGTCTTTGCACACATCAGAGGGTTCTTTGACATATTGATAGTGCTAGTGTTGTTACAATGATTAACAATTAGATAATCAATCTGAACTCCAAAACCTTTTATCATCTGCTTGATCTAAACAATTGTACAACAATTTAATGCTACTGCTACATACTCTTCTTCTACTATTGACTGAGAAATACCATTCTACTTCTTGCTTGTCCAAGTAACTAGTATGTCTCCAAGAAATACTACTCCTCCTGAGGTTCTCTTTCTGTCATCAACGCAACCTACCCAATCTACATCTATATACACATGAAGTTCTACATTCTTCGAGTTAGGATACCATAAACCATAGGCTATAGTTCCTTTGAAATATCTAAATATCCTCTTTACTACCATAAGATTACTTTGTTTAGGTTCAGCTACAAATCTTCCAACAATACCAACTACATTAGAAATTGTTAGGAATGGGAACACTAAGAGGGGGGGGGGGGGGTGAATTAGTGTTCACTGTATTTTAACTTTTCACTTAATCTGAATACTGAATTATAAATGCTTAAGTACTGAATTAAACATTCACATAAACATGAAACATGAAATCAACACATGACACCAATATGGTTACAGGGAAACCCAAATAGGTAAAAACCTTGGTGGGACTTGATACCCACTAATAATTTGCACTAGTGTTTTGTGATCCTTGTTAGAAGATCCTTTACCCTGTTAGGAGTAGCTTTACAATGCTTTTAGTATAGTATACCTGGTTAAGGGTCAGAACCTATTAGGAGTCTTTTACAATGATCCCTATTAGGGGAGTGGACTCACTATCCTAGAGCTCACTACTCAAATGATGAATGCTACAACCTTCTGAGATCAGATACACACTATATCTGCAGGTGAACTATTGCTGTGACACTATTTATTTGATCAATTCCATTGGTGATCTGATGCTTTGACCTCTAGAAAACCTCTAATACATCTTATGATCACTTCGCATACCTCTTCTCTTCTTATCTCAACTCTATTACAACTTTCTTGACTTCCATACCGATTACAATGGGTGCACCTTATATTTATGCTCTCATACCAAATATACAATTAGGTCGGCCCTATAACTAATTAAAAATAATGCTTCTAAATGAATTGGATTAAGCATGCTTACAATTATACATGTACATATGTCAGAAACATAAATACAATGGGTGCGTAGCCACTACAACATTAATTTACAATTGCAAATCAAAATAGTCACTGTCGGCTCTATGCTCTGTTTTCTGCTGGCACACACTAGCTGTGCAACTTCAACTGATTGTAACTTTCAGATATTTTCATATCTACTTATGCACTCTTAGACTAAGCATAAGTATAGTCTAAAAACCTTAACTTCTAGGGTGCATACCATAATTCATCTGTACACACGTGTGCTGATGCTTTGAGTCTCTGGTGCTCTATATGTTGTCTAGTCTTCAACAATTAACTGAATTCTGATCTTTACACTTAGTGCACTGACTCCAAACTTCTATATGACTTTTTTTCCATAATGAAAACACTATATCTAGTCATATAATATAGTATAGACAACTTTCCAACAATCCCCCCCTTTGTCATTGATGGCAACAAAGGAATATGGCTAAGTCTCTAGCTGTCCCTTACTATAAAAACTTTTGTCTTCTATACATCTTTATACATACTCTTATATCTCCCTATATATGTACTCCATATTCTATACAACTCCCCCTTTGACTTTAATGACAAAGCTTCATTAAAAACTTTATCTATATATACTTACTGAGGAAAAACATTCAGATATGCAATCTTGAGTTTTTGTATCTCCTTCTTCCAAAAGGTTATCAGAGAATTGACTATCTTTAGATGGGCGCATAATGCATATTGTAGCTTCTCCATCTTCTCCAATTCTATGCTAGGACCTTGATCATAGGTTATCATGGTCGCATCAATTTCTTTTATGTTCTAACTAAGAATGTCTAGAGAGGGTGCAAGAGTGTTCCTCAATTGAGTCCATCTAGACCTTATCTTTTCCATTTCTTTTTCTGCCTTCTCAATTATATCCAACTGTCCTTGATAGACATTGTTACACATGTTTACATCAGTGGATGTGTCTTGTACTAAAATCTTCACCTTCTCAATCATTTCCTCTACATCTTTGATCTTCTTCAGATGGTCATCAGTAAACTTATCTTGATCCATGGATTCCGCAATAACTTTCCTTCCTTTCTCTGCAAATTCCTTCAATGATGGCTGACCAGACTTAAGAGAGGTCAAGTTTAGTGCAAAATTACTTATCAGTTCATTGAGTCTCTTCTTTAAATATTTCTCCTATACCACTATGGCCACAAATTCTTCTAAGCTATAAAAATTAACTTTGAACTGAGAGATGACTGTGCTCACATCATCAACTGAATGTACATTTGTCATCTTCTTATCCTCTGGTAGAAAAATATTCAAAATATTTACTGATTCTACCAAGAGAGGATTTCTCATTACTTGTTTCTCCTTGGCCTTCTCCATAGCTAGGACATTGAACTTAATCAGGTCTTCTTCCTTCCAAGAGTCCAAACTGCTAGTGTTAGGTGTGAAACTTGACAACAATGCTGAGGAGGGAGTGATGGGAGTGCTATCCATCACCTCTTGTTTCACCTTGACCAAATCAATAGAAGATTCATCTTTCTTTTCTACCTCTACTCCTTTCTTTTCTTCATTAGATATATCTTCTATGATTACTTCTTCTTGCTGAGTTTGAGGGGTATTGCTACATAATATTTTTGCTTCCTCAGTTCTGACAAATGCTTCCTCAAACTTGTCCAACTCCTTATCAGTAGCTGCCATGGCTATTTCCACATTGTCTATGATAATTGTGTTGTCTTTGGGTGATTCAGTCATGGGTGCAAACTGATCTACTTTTGTTTGAGTTTCTACTATGGGCGCTGAGTCCTAAGGACCTATCATTAGTACTTAATGGGATCTTCCACTTTATCTTCCCTGATGGGTGTATGAGTGATGGGCACAGTCGGTGGTTTGATCTTTTGTTCTAACAACACTTTCTCAAATGCTTTTTTTGTTTCCCTCATAATCACCTCATAATCTTTGTTCATGATATGAAGAGTTCTCATTTTTGTTCTAAGGTGTGGCTTCACCAAATTCAATATCAGTTCCACTTCTTCTTTAGAACATACTAGCAGAGTATCTTCTAATACTTTTTCTCTTATTCTTTGATCTTCCTCATTAGCTTGTCTCTTTAGATTTTCCAAAATATCCCATATACTTTATCTAGAATTTTTGTTTTCAATTCAAGAACTATCTTCTTGAACTTTATCATATGTTTGATAATCATACCATGAATTTTAGACTTATCAATCTCACTATATGATTCATAGAACTTTCCTATTTGATCAATACTTCCCTCATCAATAATTCTTGCATTTAGAACTTTGAGCCTAGGTCTAAATCCTACTTGAGGAGGTGCGTGAGTGTTTTTCTTGCTCCTTAATGCTCACGAGGATGGATGAATATTTCTTTCTTCTTTCTTCCTCTTGAATATAGGCTTATACTCTGGAGGAGTATCTTTGGGCGTAGAAGGAGTACTATCTTCTTTATCCTTCTGACTGTCATCTTTTTCAATTTTTATCTTTTTCAACTTGGGATCTTCTTATTCTTCTACTGCGCTCTTCAATTATAGGGAAATCTTCTCATCCCTTTCTTTATCAAGGTCTTCTTGTGATACACCATGAATTCTTAGGATTTCTGATGTGACCTTTACAACCTTTCTTTTTGTTGCAGCACTGTTCAGCTTAGCATCAACTTCTCTAGTCTTTTCTTCATAGGTTCCCCACCTAGGTTCATTGTCATCCTTAGGGGCTGATAGCAATACCTGTGCATAAGCTTCAAGAACTTGTTCTTCAACTTCATATCCAAGTGGATGAATCCACTTAGTTCTAGGTTCCACAACTTCCATACAAGTAGTATCAATCTCCACCATGAAGCATATTGTATCCTTATATTTTTCTACAATACTCTTAGGAATCATGTACCTCATCTGCATTCTTTCTCTAAAAGTCTTCAATTCTAAAGTAATGTAATCTCTAAGTGTGCTTTCTGTGGATTCCTTGTTTGATATCTGTGGCATGGTAGGAATGGACTTGTCTAGATACAAGTCTGACACTTTACCAACTATATGAAGGTACATATAGATGATTAGGGACCCAAACTTGAATACCTTTGTCTTATCATGTTTGATAGCTTTGATATTGTCTATCAACTATGTGCACAAGATTTCACACAAGTTGAAATCTCTATCTTCTTGCACAAGATGGATGGCTACTAGAATAGTGCCCGTAGACACACTATTCACCCTGTTGGTGTGATGAAATCTGTAACCCAATATCATTGATATTAACTTGATGTTTGGTTTCTCTATAGGCTCAATGGTCATGTCACACTTATCACTTTTGGATTTACACACTTGCTCCACCATTTTCCTAACATCCTTACCCATAGGAAGGATGGTGTCTATCTTAGAAAGGCCTGTCATCTCATGAATTAGGTCTCCTGTTATTCTTATTGGTACATCTTCAATCCAAAACAAGTCATCATGGATTCTTCTCAACAATATCTTTATCCATTCTTCCTCATAGAATTCATATGTTGTGGTATATTCAACAATGGGGTGATCATTCCATTTTTTGTATTCATCCATGAATGTTTTGTCAGGTTTCAACATTGTGTCCATGTGCACCATTAACCAATCTAGTCCAATAGGTTCCTTCTTACAATAAATGTAAGCCCTTATGTCTTCTACATGCATGACGCCCATTGGCGTGTGGGAAAATGCTCCCTCTAAATCATCTAGGGTTGATTTAAATGGGTGCCTCTTGAAAACATACTACTTCTTCTTAGCAACATCAAAAATAATGGGAGTGGCCATGACTTACTTGATATTCTCTTTCCAAATGATCTCTGAGATGTTCTAATGGCTTCCAAATCAGTGCAACAAGCTAGGGTTTCCTACAACTGATCAAATGCACTGAAAATATTGATAACTCAATCTCCAAATCTTCACAAGAACTTCCAAGGCTCAATCTTATCTTCAATCCCTCTGAGTATGAATGCAATGAGTGAACAAACAACTTTTGGTGTACTTAAAGTAAGAAATTTGCCATTAATGCAACTCGCATAAACTAGGTTGTCACTTCAAATTTTCAAACTCAAGTTCCACCAACAGTTAGCATGTGCACTCTTGCACAAAGGTTCTTATACACTCCAATAGCTTAAGTCCAAAGGTGCATACTCTGAGGATGAGTATACCAGCCACGCAGGGGTCTAGAGCTAAATTAGCTCCCCTTATGACGCTGATGGCCATTTATGTAGATGTAGAGGGTGCGTCCACTTGGGATGCATCCAATACATTCTTAATAGCATTGTCCTTCTTTCCTTCTGACTAAATCAAGCTCACATTCTCTGAGGCTTTTACAAACTTGACTTCTACTCCAGGATCCAAAATTGGTTCTTCGGTCCTTTTAGGGCTTTCCTGACCTTGCATCCTTGATCTAAAAAACTTTGAGATATGTCCATCCTTGTTAAAGGTGTGACAAATCACTAGAGGTCTATTATTCCTTGGCACATTGATATGAGTCACCATTCTACATGTTCTAGCTAAGTGACCATTATTGTTACATATCTGACATGTAACATTCTGAGAACTTCTTGCATTGGTCTGATTCTAATTTCTTTGATCATGCTAAATCTTGTTCTTCTTACTAGTCTTGCAATTTATTGCTCTATGACCAAATCTATTACATGTATAACAATAACCATTGAAAGGTTTTACCTCTGTACAGTTCCTTGCAATGTGTCAGTGCTTGTTACATGCAAAATAGGTGCATTCTACAGGCTTGCGCTTATTCTTAGGAGGATCACTATTGTCTTTGGTTTGATCTTCAATCTTCTTAGTATCAATAGAGTCCTTTAGTGAATCCTTTCTTGCTCGCATACTATCAATCTGATTCTGTGCTTCATTGTATCTAATACATCTAGTGTCTCCTTTGATTCTTCTTGCATACAACTGTGATTCTATCAATTCAGCACTGGCGTGTAATTTGTCAATATGATCCTTTGACTTCTTTAATTAAAATTCCAATCTTTCTTTGATATTCTTTAGCTCCAAGATTTATAGGTTAGCTTCCCTTAGTTCTTCATTCAGTTGAAGGTTCTCTTTGACTTGTTCATTGTAGACATCTTGATTGTTCATCAGTTTGTCATCTAATTCTTCAAGCCGACTTAACAAGGATGCATTTTCTTCACTCAACTTCTTGACTTTTTCTTCAAGTTCACTGTTAGAGCATCCTTTCAAATCTTTTCTTAGTCTTTTGATAACTAATTGAGCATCACTAACTTTTTCCTTCAGTTCTTCAATTTCTCTTTCTAAATTGTGTAAGTCTTCGAGAGTTGCTTCAAGATTCTTCTTCAAATGTTTCATATCTACTTTGTCCTTGATCTCCTCAAGTGGTTAAACTTCTTTGTTGAGGACCAGAGCTTTGATACCACACTAGTACATTTGACATTATTTTTCTATGAAAATTATAGACCATTAATGAAAATGGTTTAGATTGGTTGGGGTATAGAAGGAAAAAATTGTTTTTTTTTCTAAACCATGCCCATGTTGGTCAAAATTTCCACCAATACCATGTCGGTTGAAATTTTGACCAACACGAGCATATTACTTAAAAAAACATTTCAATTCTCATTTTCATTTTTACGGTTGCAACACGTGAATTAGAATTTTCATTTCTAAGCTAAGGAGCAGAGCTTATTCCAGGTCGTAAAGAGCCCTACACCCGATGTTAATAGCACATTTCATCATTTATCTTCCATGGAGTTTGAGGTATCTTCCATTGTTTCTATATTTCATTACGTACTAGATTGTCATTTTCTTGTCATCTCTATTAGTAATATATTGGTAGGCGATTGAATCAATGAGTATTCTTAGTGGTGACTACAGTTTGACTAGGGTTTGTAAATGCTATGACTGAGAATTATGAAGGTTGTGACTAGGGTTTAAGATGCAGCATGACATTGTACATCTAGTATAACCAATACATTTGTAGATTTAAGGCATTTGCAGATTTAAGGGATGCATGTAAGAGAATTTTTGGCATGCTTAAACACAAACACATATATCATTGTTTAGGATGCAGCATCACATTGTACATCTGGTAAAACCAATGCATTTGCAAATTTAAGGCATTTTTAGATTTAAGGGATGCACATAAGATAATTTTTGGCATGCTTAAACACAAACACACATATCATGTTTCACCTACTAGGTCACAAGAGCATATACAAGATTCTTGATAAAATAGACAGCCAATGCATCCTATTGAAGGGAGAGAAAATAAAAAACAATAAAATAGAAATCAACAACAACACGGGAACCATAATAATGATCAAGTTCCATAAAACTATTGCCAGTAGTAGTTCACTACTTAGTAGTGAAATCAATGGTTTGGCAATGTGCCAAACCCTAGACATCAAGTTTGAATATGAGCTCAAAGGTTTGTTTCTTTCAAAGTTCAAACACCCTGTAGGAGTAGAAATATATAGACATGAATTGGATTTCTTTGGAATTTCTAATTACCCAAACACAATCCCCGGTGAAATAAAAGGAATGATTCATATGTTTCAAGGTAATAATGCAGTAATTGGGGAAGAACATCTAAGTCATTTCATCAATACTACACATGAATATGAGACAGACAATGAGGATGCCATTATAAAATTGTTTGTGAATTCCTTAAAAGAAAGTGCCAAAGAATGGTACAAAAATATCCTAGACAGTAGTACTATTTCTTCATATTCATATTTCTTCATATTTCTTCTAAATAGTGTGATGAATGTCCCAACTAGAAAATCAAAACTTTATATTATAGGTTCTTCATGGCACCTTTCAACTTGTCCAATTATGGAAACTGGCTTGCCTAGGGCAGCTATATCTAGTTCTGAGATTTTCATATCATATTTCTCTCAGTAAGAATAGTTGTGGCATAGGATCCTTCATCTATTTGTGGACCCTTGTGGACCAACATGAGACAGACATTCTCCAATATTAGACCAACTCTTCTTTGTCCCCTTGATGGAATTCGAGTCAATCTTCTTTGTCACAAATGAGCATTCCTCTAATACTAACATTCCTTTCACTTCTCACTTCTCCCAACTCTAAGTGAAATCTGAATGTTTTATTAGCAATATTAAAGTCAAATAATTTCCCATTCTTTTTTAATTTCTCAAGTTCCTGTATAATATACTAACACCTTGTTTCCTGGAGTGGCCTTTTGGCTTTCTGTTATCTGGGATACCAAAGTTCTTGCTACCATATTTTAGGAACATCATTGATGAGACATTCATTTCACAGCCCAGTCATAAATTTTAATTTTTAAAGGTAAGAATTGAGGAACATAGAATTATGTGAAATTTAATGTTTATTTGAGGCATATATTATTAAATTTTTTTGGTAAGTTAGTTCAAACATTAGGTTTTTGGTATTATACATGATGACAAATGTGTGACTATAAATGCACACACACAGGCATTGACATTTCAATAGCTAGCAATATGGAGAGTTAATTTTAACGTGATAAAGAGACTTCATGACACATAATATTATAAATACCTATTATAAAGGTAGCTTCATAGCATTTATAAATAGCTATTATAAAGGTAGCTTCATAGTGTTATATTGAAACCAACAAACATGTGACCATTCACTCTGGTGGAGATAATTGAGAACGTAAGACTATTATTCATATTTTTCTTATAGAGAATCATAGGTGTGCATGTATAGTTTTTTTAGACAGTAAAAATTGACATTCAAATAAAAAGATATATTGATAGAAATGTAAGTGTTTATTGTTATACATATTCAAACATATACTCGGACATTTATATATGATAACAATAGCTTATTCTTTTATGTTAAATTGGTCTGAGTGTGTGCAGGGTGGGAAAATGTTTGGCTTCTTAGACAAATATTCATTTTTTAGCTTTGTGAAGCTAACTTCTCTGCTGAACCAAGTTTAGGATTTCCTACTTAAATGAAAATATTTTTTTGAAATCATTTTGTTATTTGAACATGTGATGAGTACTTGGCAAGCTGATTTTTGACTTACACTTGGATTTGGATTTGGTTTTGGTTAAAAGAATTAGCCAGTAACTTGGCATTTAAAAAAAATACTGAATTAAAAATTTCATTTAAAGCTATTTCCTCTTTCTTTTCCATTGTATTCTTTATTTAAAGTGCTCAATATGTTTGACTAAGTTCCATATGTCCTGTTACAACTGTATTGGGACAGTCATCATACTATTCCCCTAAGCACACTATGGCTTTCCCTTCTCATCCAAAAGAAACTCTAACATCATTCTAAACTCTTCTATACTCTACCCATATCCATTCCAATCCATTGATCCAATCCATTCATACTTCTACACAAACAAATTAACTCACCAAAATGTTGTCATTCTAGGACAGTCATACCATGTCCATAAAACTGTACCAATAGTTGAAATAAAAGGAATGATTCATATGTTTCAAGGTAATAATGTAGTAATTGGGGAAGAACATCTAATTTATTTCATCAATACTACACATGAATATGAGACAAACAATGAGGATGCCATGATAAAATTGTTTGTGAATTCCTTAAAAGAAAGTGCCAAAGAATGGTACAAAAATATCCTTGACAGTAGTACTATTTCTTCATATTCATATTTCTTCATATTTCTTCTAAATAGTGTGATGACTATCCCAACTAGAGAATCACAACTTTATATTATAGGTTCTTCATGGCACCTTTCAACTTGTCCAATTATGCAAACTGGCTTGCCTGGGGCAGCTGTATCTAGTTGTGAGATTTTCATATCTGATCTCTTAACATATTTACTAGAAGCCCTCATATTTCTCTTAGTAAGAATAGTTGTGGCATAGGATACTTCAACTGTTTGTGGACCCTTTGTCTATCTAGGAGATTTTTGTACCTTGAAACATATGAATCATTCATGTTTGTGCATCCTCATTGTCTATCTCATATTCATGTGTAGTTGATTTAAACAATAGATTCATCACTACAATGAGAAATTTATGACCACACGTCAAACATAAGGTGCATTTGATTGAAAGATTGGTCATTTTTTACAAGACAAAGGGTCCACAAATAGTTGAAGAATCCTATGCCACAACTATTCAGCTTACTGAGAGAAATATGAGGGATTCTCTAGTTGGGATAGTCATCACACTATTCCCCTAAGCACTATGGCTTTTCCTTCTCATCCACAAGAAACTCTAACATCATTCTAAAATCTTCTATACCCTGCCCATATCCATTCCAATCCATTGATCCAATCCATTCATACTTCTACACAAACAAAGTAACTCACCAAAATGTTGTCATTCTGGGATAGTCATACCATGTCCATAAAACTATACCAATAGTTGAAATAAAAGGAATGATTCATATGTTTCAAGGTAATAATGGAGTAATTGGGGAAGAACATCTAAGTTATTTCATCAATAGTAAACATGAATATGAGACAGACAATGAGGATGCCATGATAAAATTGTTTGTGAATTCCTTAAAAGAAAGTGCCAAAGAATGGTACAAAAATATCCTAGACAATAGTACTATTTCTTGGGAGGAGTTTACGAGTGTTTTTAGATTACAATATGGGGATCCAATTGATATCAAGTTTTCTATACATGAACTTACCACTATCAAAAAGGGTATCTATGAGACAATAGTTGATTTAAACAATAGATTCGTCACTACAATGAGAAAGTTACCACAACACGTCAAACATAAGGTGCATTTGATTGAAAGATTGGTCATTGTTTACAAGACAAAGGGTCCACAAATAGTTGAAGGATCCTATGCCACAACTATTCTTGGTCATTGTTTACAAGACAAAGGGTCCACAAATAGTTGAAGGATCCTATGCCACAACTATTCTTACTTAGAGAAATATGAGGGCTTCTAGCAAATATGTTAAGAGATCAGATATGAAAATCTCCCAACTAGATAGATTACTAATATTGGAAGTACTATGGACTTGTAGAGGCAATTTAACAGTTTAGGAAACTAAGAAATGAGTTGTCATTATGGTAAGCCACAAGAATGGTCTTGGGAGTATTATTGGAGGTGCTTAACTTTGGAAAGTTACCATGTTAATGTCATTAAAAAAATACAAAAAATTAAGGCCTATGAGATTTGATGATAATGTTCTATTTGAAATAGGGTGCTCAAGTTAACAATGAAATAAAAAAATCCATGCTTGTATTCATATGATTAGGAGAGGTTTCTTTGTGTTTTCATTACTTAAGAGCAGCCTATATATGGAGGTAAGGAGTCCTACAATGTTATTCAGTTTCCCTAGTTATTTACCTAATTTTATTTATTTAAATCTACTCTTTACAACTATTTTTCTATCTATACACCCTCTATTGCTATTGCAATGGAAAAGCATCAAAACCGTCCATTTCTAAACTCTGATTTGGTATGATAAATGTCCCTTTTCAATGAGAAAATTATAGTTGAGAAAATGGTTGTTCAGTAATGATTTGTATCTGTAGGTTGCAAACAAATCATCCTTCTTCCACCAACGAGTCATTCCATTCAACAAAGACCATGTTTGACAATATCAACGCACAAAAAAATAGGGAGACAATTGCTAGACTGTGGTCTAACTTAAAAAGAAAAGGTGATGGAAAATGTTATTGTCCTTGCAAAATTTTTAAGGGCTTAAAGACTCAGAGATATCTAATCAAAATAGCTGAGGAACATTATAGGCAACATGGTCACATTGAAAGGAGAAATGAATTTCGTCCATTGGTATGTATTTTAATAATTTATAAAATACATAAGACATGATTTGATGATGACATCATGGTCATGGTTAATATAAGGTCATCATTTTCATATAGGTCAACATCCTTGAGTTTCATGTTATATTAGAAGTGAAATGTTGATGCTAAGACAATTACTTTGTGACCATAATAATCCTACATTTTTTTTTTTGCACAATAGATAAAGTCTGCTATTCAATTCCAAGAGAAACTCACAATTTCAATTGTGACCACACTAGCCTGATCGCAACAAACTTCTTAAAAACATGAAAAGAAAACATGTTAGCAATTCCATCATTTGTCTATTATTTGGGACAGTCACCATAGAATTATTTGGACTGTCTCTCCTCTTGCCTTGCAAGGTTAAAATGACCTTTTTTTCATCCCTCCTTGAATAGACCCTTACCGTCTTGCACTTGTGCAATGATAGGACACCAATGTTGCTAATTAAGGTTGGCGGGATGATTATGCCTATCCTAAAAAAAGATTGTCAAATCATTATGCTTTCAAATCAATTACCTATCGATGTATCCCTTGCAAGGGAGAGAAGCCAAACACATAAAGAGCATGCACATAAACACAACAACTGAAAAACTTAAATGTAATACACCAAGAAGTACCAAATGATGAATGCTCAATTATTGTAATGGAAAAGCAATATTAGAACCATCCATTTATAGTCCTAATGATTTTGGAAATTGTTGAAAAAGAGTGTTACTTTTTTTTATTATAGTATAAATGATTTTTCTATAGTCGTAATGATTTTTCTTATTTCTTGTCTTTTGTCCCTTTTTTATTTCCTATGTCTATGCTTCGTGACAAGATTTTTTCACCTTCTTTTGATGGTATATTTCATTCACTCTATGTGCAATACTATTTTGTTCACTATTTTATTTCAGCTTCATATTTCTTTCATTTTTCATATACACACAGACTACACATGCTGATAAAAAAATGAGCTATTTGATTTAGGTTTACTTTTCATTATTGTAAATGGTTAATATTTCTGATGGTACTCCTTGGTGTATTTGGACTATAAAAATAATCATATAAAAATAATAAATGTAGTAACGATGGTGTGGTACATTATTGATATAGGTTTGATGACTCTTGTCAATGTGCCAAACTGTCAATGTGGTGGTGGGAAGTGTGTGTTGAAGACTTCACAGACATTGAACAACCCTGGATGACAATTTTGGTGCTGCCCTAATCAAAAAAAGGTTGCTAATGTGTATATATTTAAAGTTTCTAATGTAAATACTATTCATTATAATATAAGAACTAATGTAGATTGGGTATCACAGGGAAATAATGGTTGCGGATACTTTAGTTGGGTCGATGACAACTCATTTGCATCTATCCTCCCATCTCCACTTATCTGTGATGAAGGATTTGAGTGCAAAATGTGTCAGGCTAGGGCAAATTCTGAAATTATATTTTTAAGATGCCTTCTCTGTATTGTAATCACATATATAATTTGTTGCGACCATATATACAGAGATGAACTCAGGAATTAGTTAGTTTAGTATTTTCATATTGTAACTAATATTTTAATATTGATATGACATAACTTCTCTTTTCCTCAAGTGTGCATATATATGGTTTACATCTTTTTTTAGAATAATTCTTCATGTTTATGGCTCAGGTGATCCCCAATTTGCTATCAATCACATGATTTAACGTTGATTTAGGCTGGAGGTAAACTACATGTGTCATGTAAATAGCATGGTTGAATGCAATCTCTTTTGCATGTTTTCAAGAGTTTTCCCAGCAATACAAGTGCAAATAACACATTGAACATAATCTACAGATGCTGCATGGTATGAAGTCTTGCTGAAGTTTGAGCGTAGCATGGTATGAAGTCTCACTGAAGAAGAGTACTACAGAGAGCAGGCCTACTATACCAAGGAAGTTTGACAAGAACAAGGAATGTGGCTTAAATAGAATGGGAAGATGTCTTTCTAGCCTGGGCTTGGATCCTTTGACAATTAGCTTGATAATAAATGAAGCAAATGAGAGCCGAGCAATTAGCTTCCTAAGAAAAATCTTGTAAATGAACTGTGTGTACCCCAATTCTTGTGCCTTCTGTGCATACCTAAATGATATATTTGAAACAAGGGTAAATTTAGCCTTGCCCTTGTTGTTTCAAATATATCATTTGGGTACACACAGAGGGCACATTAATTGGGGTACATATAGTTCATTTATGGGCTTTTTCTTGGATAGCTAATTGCTCATCTATCATCTACATTATTTATAAGCTAATTGCCCAAGGATCTAGGCTCAGGCTAGAAAGATCTCTTCCCAAACACATAAAAAACATACACATAAACACAACAACTGAGAAACATAAATGTAGATTTCACAATAGCTGAGAAACATAAATGTAGGCATCATGGTCACAATTTTTTGGAGACAACATAATTGAGTTGTATACACAGATGATGGAGAGCAACTTTTGCTCCTCTGATTCCAAGTTCACACTATGGGATCCAAAGACCATAGAGAAGGAATAAATTGAGAGAGCAGAGGAGGGCCATAATGACCAAAATAATATAGGACAAACCTCAAGTTAAATGAGGCAACTGCAAACATTTTAATAGAATTCTATTAAAATGTTTGTAGTTGCCTCATTTAACTTGAGGTTTGTCCTATATTATTTTTGTCATTATGGCCCTCCTTTTCTCTCTCAATTTATTCCTTATCTATGGTCTTGGGATCCTGCATTGTCAACTTGGAACCAGAGGAGCAGAAGTTGATCTTCATCATCTAGGTATACCACTCAATTACGTTGTCTCCAAAAAAATGTGATCATGATGCCTACAATTATGTTTCTCAGATGTTGTGTTCCAGGACCCTTTATGACCCTTTACGACCATTTACAACCTTTAAGAATACATCTTAGAGGTCTTAAAATGTCATAAAGGGTCATAAGAGGCTCCTAGGAGGGGCCAGATGAGCTTCCACCTTCACGTGGTTGGCCCTGTTAAGTAGAGAATGTTAATTAAACTATTCTTGAAACATAATTGTAGGCATCATGGTCACATCAGGGATGTAACTATTCCAAGTTAACATTGTGGGATGGAGAACAACTTGGAACCGGAGGTGCAGAAGTTGCTCTCCATCGTCTGGGTATACCACTCAATTACATTGTCTCCAAAAAAATGTGACCATGATGCCTACAATTATGTTTCTCAAAGAATGTTAAAATATTCTCAAAAGAAAGAGAAGCTGAAAGAGAAGCTGGCAACAACCAACAGAATGAGTGTGGACACTTGAAGATAAATATCAAATAGGGGGAAAGCACCTGCAACAATAGAGGCAATAGCTATAGATATAGATGAGGATATCATAGAAATCCCTAATTTAGTGTTTCAGAGAACAAACGATGGACTGTGAATTAGGCATTTCTATGATATCATCATCTAAATCTATTATTTACATTGGAATGCAGCCTACGGATATTGATACTGCACCGACCGAGCACGATGGAGGCATCGATTCTAATGTGAATTGTAGTACTCAAGGTATACATTTTCTATTCGAATTTTGATTAATGAATATTTAATACAAGAAAACATATTCAATTATTTAAGGTGGATTAGTTGTGATGATGAGATGTGCCATTTAGATGTTAACTATGACAGTCTCTTGGTTTTAGGCAATGCAGAAGGAGAAGCCTAGTTCAATATGCAATCTCGCAGAATATGCACAGATATCAGGTGGAGTTGAAAAAAACAACAGGGTTGCATTTTTTATAGAGGTCTTTAATTGCGTATTTTAAGTTATAGACCATCACAAAAATGTAAACGTGTTGTGTTTTTTCAACTCCACCTATTGTCTGTGCATATTCTGCTTGTGTTGCACATGCATTCTCAATTCAGAGTGGGAAAAATCTTATTTTCGATGCGAGGGAGAGAAGCCAAACACAAAGAACATGAAAATAAACATGACAGCTACAAAACATAAATGTAGGTATCACAATAGCTGAGAAACATAAATGTAGGCATCATGGTCCCAATTATTTGGAGACACAACATAATTGAATGCTATACCCAGAAAATTCAACACAACCACTACTCCTGCAATTCTAAGTTGACACTGTGGATCCAAAAACCATATATAGATTCCTTATCTTTGGTTTTTGGATCCCGCAGTGTCAACTTTGAACTACAGGAGTAGTGGTTGTGTTGCATCATCTGGGTGTACCACTCAATTATGTTGTGTTTCCAAAACATTGTGACCATGATGCCTACATTTCTATTTCTCAGTTTTTGTGTCCTAGGACCCCTTATGACCCTTTACGATCATTTACAACCTCTAAGAATACATCTTAGAGGTCTTAAAATGTCGTAAAGGGTCATAAGAGGCTCCTAGGAGGGGCCAGATGAGCTTCCACCTTCACGTGGTTGACCCTGTTAAGTAGAGAATGTTAATTAAACTATTCTCGAAACATAATTGTAGGCATCATGGTCACATTTTTTTGGAGACAACATAATTGAGTTGTATACCTACACGAAGAGCAATTTTTGCACCTCTGATTCCAAGTTGACACTGCGGGATGGATAACAACTTGGATCCGGAGGTGCAGAAGTTGCTCTCCATCGTCTGGGTATACCACTCAATTACATTGTCTCCAAAAAAATGTGACCATGATGCCTACAATTATGTTTCTCAGATAATGTTAAACTATTCTCAAAACAAAGAGAAGCTCAGAGAGAAGTTGGCAACAACCAACAGAATGAGTGTGGACACCTGAAGATAAATATCAAATAGGGGAAAAGCACTTGCAAAAAAAAAGGCAATAGCTGTAGATACAAATGAGGATATCACATAAATCCCTAATTTAGTGTTTCAGAGAACAAACAATGGACTGTGAATTAGGCATTTCTGCAATATCATCATCTAAATCTATTATTTACATTGGAATGCAGCCTGCGGATATTGATACTACACCGACCGAGCACGATGGAGGCATCAATTCTAATGTGAATTGTAGTACTCAAGGTATACATTTTCTATTTGAATTTTGATTAATGAATATTTAATACAGGAAAACATATTCAATTTCTTAAGGTGGATTAGTTGTGATGATAAGACGTGCCATTTAGATGTTAACTATGACAGTCTCTTGGTTTCAGGCAATGCAGAAAGAGAAACCTAGTTCAATATGCAATCTCAATTCATATACATAGGATATCAGGTGGAGTTGAAAAACACAACAGGGTTGCATTTTTTATAGATGTCTTTAATTGTGCATTTTAAGTTATAGACCATCGTAAAAATGTAAACGTGTTGTGTTTTTTCAACTCCACCTGCTATCTGTGCATATTCTGCTTGTCTTGCACATACATTCTTGATTTGAAGTGGGAAAAATCTTATTTTTGATGCGAGGGAGAGAAGCCAAACACAAAGAACATGCAAATAAACATGACAGCTACAAAACATAAATGTAGGTATCACAACAGCTGAGAAACATAAATGTAGGCATCATGGTCCCAATTGTTTGGAGACACAACATAATTGAATGCTATACCCAGAAAATGCAACACAACCACTACTCCTGTAGTTCTAAGTTGACACTGTGGATCCAAAAACCATATATAGATTCCTTATCTTTGGTTTTTGGATCCCGCAGTGTCAACTTAGAACTACAGGAGTATTGGTTGTGTTGCATTGTTTGGGTATACCACTCAATTATGTTGTGTTTCCAAAACATTGTGACCATGATGCCTACATTTATGTTTCTCAGTTGTTGTGTCCTAGGACCCCTTATGACCCTTTACAACCATTTACGACCTCTAAGAATACATCTTAGAGGTCTTAAAATGTCATAGAGGGTCATAAGAGGCTCCTAGGAGGGGCCAGATGAGCTTCCACCTTCACGTGGTTGGCCTTGTTAAGTAGAGAATGTTAAACTATTATCGAAACAAAGAGAAGCTCAATAATTTATATCTAAATACCAATTTTGTTCTTATCAAACTGTCAAAACATTTAAATAGTCTTTTAAATTGCTATTAAAAATAAAATATTTAATCAACATTTACTTATAGATTTGTGTGCTTGTCTGAGTTTGATACACGGATCTGCGTATCAAACTCAGACAAGCACACAAATCTGTAGGTAAATGAAGCTTTCTCAGTCAGTTTGATTTTTCTTGAGGCTGTCAATATATAGTACAATGAAAATGCTTTGTTCAATCTAATTGTGCTAAATAGAAGAAAATAGGTAAATCAAAGCTTCATAGATTCATATATGCATACTAATTATAGACAAGCAACATATTCAACTAAAAGTAGGAATATATTGAAAATGGTGTCACATTTTTTTTTAAACAAAAGTTAGTATTGGTCGAAATTTTTTCCTTTACACAGTACTAAATTCAACCAGGATGCTATACGTTTGACGGTCCATTCGATGAATTTGGGTGGATAATTCGATGATCGAATGGACTAAATTTGACCAGGATGCTATACATTCGACGAATTAGGGTGGATAATTCGATGACAAAATGGCCTCAATTTTGACCGTCACACCAATTGATTGACGTCTTATTCTTCCAGTTCCAAGGGATTGTTGTAGTTGATAATTCAACAAGTTATGGGGTCAAAATTTTGACTATTATTTACCATGTAGAAAATTTGACAAAAAAAGATCGATGACAATTTTAGTCGCCTATTCGACCAATTGTTGTAGAAAATTTGACTAATTCTTGTCGAAATTTAAGGTAAAATTTACTAGTGCCAATTGTTAGGAATGGGAACACTAAGAGGGGGGGTGAATTAGTGTTCACTGTATTTTAACTTTTTACTTAATCTGAATACTGAATTATAAATGCTTAAGTACTGAATTAAAAAGTCACATAAACATGAAATATGAAATCAACACATGACACCAATATGGTTACAGGGAAACCCAAATAGGTAAAAACCCCGGTGGGACTTGATACCCACTAATAATCTACACTAGTGTTTTGTGATCCTTGTTAGAAGATCCTTTACCCTGTTAGGAGTAGCTTTACAATGCTTTTAGTACAGTAGACCTGGTTAAGGGTTGGACCCCATTAGGAGTCTTTTACAATGATCCATGTTAGGGGAGTGGACTCGCTATCCTAGAGCTCACTGCTCAAATGATGAAGGCACAACCTTCTAAGATTAGATACACACTATATCTGTAGGTGAACTATTGTTGTGACAATACTTGTCTGATCAGTTCCTTTGGTGCGCTGATGCTTTGATGTCTAGCAAATATCTAATACATTGTATGCTCACTTTGCATACCTCTTCTCTACTTATCTCAACTCTATTACAACTTGCTTGACTTCCATATCGATTACAATGGGTGCACCTTAAATTTATGTGCTCATACCAAATATACAATTAGGTCAGCCCTATAACTAATTACAAATAATGTTTCCAAATGAATTGGCTTAAGCATGCTTACAATTATACATGTACATATGTCGGCAACTTAAATACAATGGGCACATAGCCTCTACAACATTAATTTACAATTGCAAACCAAAATAGTTACTATCGGCTCTATGCTCTATTTTCTGCTAGCACACACTAGCTGTGCAACTTCAACTGACTGTAACTTTCACATCTTTTCATATCTACTTATGTGCTCTTAGACTAAGAATAAGTATACTCTAACAACCTTAACTTCCAGGGCACATACCATAATTCATCCGTACACATGTGCGCTAATGCTCTGAGTCTCTGGTGCTTTGTATGTTGTCCAATCTCCAACACTTAACTGAATTCTGATCTTTACACTTAGTGCACTGACTCCAAACTGCTATATGACTTTTTTTCCATAATGAAAACACTATATATAGTCATATAATTTAGTATAGACAACTTGCCAATAGAAATATCTGGTCTAGATTGAGTAAGATATATGAGTTTACCAATCATAGACTTATATAGAGTCTTATCAACTTTTGTAGAGTCATCATCTTTTAAAGCTTTCTTCCTATTATCATAGGTGCTTTTATTGGCTTGCAATCATCCATCTTGAATTTCTTCAATATCTCTTTCACATACTTAGACTAATTGATGAATATACCTTTGTCTGCTTGCTTCACATTTAATCCCAAAAAGTACTTGATAGGTCCAATCATGCTCATTTCAAACTCAATTTGTATCTCTTTAGAAAAATCTGCACTAAGCTTGTCATTACCACCAAAAATAATGTCATCAAAAAATATAGCAACTAATAATAATCCTTTAGGTGTCTCTCTTATGAATAAGTTACAATCTGTTGCTCCTTTTTTTAATCTGATCTTTGTCATAAATTTGTTGTTTTGATATCCAATGATATCTTCTTTTGAATGGTATCTAGATGTAAATTTTGTAACATTAGGCAAGACTCTCTCATCTATCTTTTGTGATTCTTCTTCACTTGTTTCAAGCTCACTGATTAATACATCAATGTTGTCAAACATTTCTTCAACATTTTCTTCTCTACTAATAGGTCTAGGTTCTTCTTTGATCATAGGTGCATAATAATATAATCTCTCTTGAATCATAAAATTTTCATCAATCTTTACATGTGCACTTTCAATTATCTTATTCAATCTCAAGTTAAACCATCTATATGCTTTTCTTTTAGTAGAGTAACCAAGAAAAATACCTTCATCGCTTCTTGCATCAAACTTACCAAAATTATCATCTCTCTTGATGTAACACTTGCTTCCAAAGATTCTAAAGTATTTTATTGTAGGTACATTCCCAAACCATATCTCATAGGGTGCCCTATCTGTGCATGGCCTTAATTTAATTCTATTGATAGTATAGAATGCAGTATTCACAGCTTCTCTCCAATAGGTGTGTGCAACTTTTTCTTTAATCATGATAGTGTGCGCTCTGTCAAGTATGATCCTATTTCTTCTTTCTGCAATTACATTCTACTGAGGGATTCTAGGTGCACTTAGCTATCTCTTTATCCCATGGTTTTCACAATACTCATAAAATTTATCAAAAGTGATTTATCCTCCTCTATCTGATCTTAGACATTTTATCTTTAATCTAGACTCATTTTCAACTTTAGCTTTGAATATTTTGAACTTCTCAAATGCTTCAGATTTTTCTTTTAAGAACGCAACCCACATCATTTTATAATACTCATCAACAAATGAAATAAATAACCTTTCACAATAATATGATCTTATTTGAGTTGGTCCACATAGGTCTGTATGCACTAGATCCAATTTGTTCTCTATTGAATTCTACTTTCTTCTGAATGAGTTCTTTACATGCTTTCCCATCACACATTCCCTACACATAGTATCAACTGGTCTTGAAATACTAGGGAGGTCTCTTACTGCCTTTACATTTCTTATCTTTACTATATTGTCAAAATTGATGTGACATAGTCTTTTTTGCCATAACCAACTGTCATCTACTTTTGCAATAAAACAACTTGCTTCTGAATTAAGCTGAAAAACATCAACATATAGAATATCATCAGTGTTGTTCTTTCCATCCAAAGTGATAGCTCCTATGCCTATGATAGGTTTAGGAGTGTTGTCTCCAAATCTAACCATGCCACCTTTGTATTTATCTAGATGTACAAATCTTTCTTTGTCTCATGTCATGTGATGTGAACATCCGTTGTCAATGATCCTACCTGTTCTGATGTTTTCTTATGAAATCAATGCTAGCTCTTCTACTTTCTTTTCATCTTCAATATCCATGTCATCAAAGATTTTCTCCATATCTTCAATTGAAATAAAATCCAATCTCATCTTCTACAGAATCTTTATCTGTCACTCCATCTTTAGCATAATAACATTCTTTTGTATACTTAGGCTTGTAATTAGTTTTGTACTTCTTGACTCTTGTAGGACACTTAGATGCAAAATGACCAATCTTGTTACATAAAAAAAATTTAAATGGTAACTGACCTTCATATTTTCCTTTTCCTTTTCTTTCTTTCTTAGAAACCATAGCAATTAATTCTTCTAGTTCTTTATCATCATCTTCATCATCAAAATTACCAGAAGTGTTCAAAGATTTCTTACCATGGACTGAGGCTTTGAATGTTGTTTCATTTTTAGGCTTTGTCTTCAATCTTGATATCTAAAATGCTAAAATCTTATTGATTAAGGTCTGTCTCTTGAATTCTTTTGAAAATTGCATAATCTCATCTAGGATGTTTATCTTTCTCTCATAATCTGTTGTCAGAGTAGTCATCAATTTATCTATTATGTCTTCTTCAGAAATATCACCACCATTGTTTTTGATTCCTGCAAAAGCTTCATTGATTCTTTGATTATAGGCTCTGATTTTTTCTTTAGGTAGCATCTCCACTTTGTTGTATCTTTTCTTCCATGTCTTTCTATGCGCAGTCTTAGCTTGGATATCTCCTTCAAACATGTCTTCTAGGTACTTCCAAATTATGTAGGCTCTTTCTTCTTTCTTGATCTCTGAAAACTCATAGTCTGATAATGCACTGATAAGGGCTTCCTTGGAAATTGCATTTTGAGTGAACATTTCTTTTTGTCTATTTGTTGCATCCTCTTTGGCAAGGTCTGTTAGAGAGGGAACATGAACATCTTGAGTAGCTGCTTCAAAAATTTCAAAACCAACACACTGCAAATGTGTTATCATTTTGTTCTTCCAGACTAGATAATTCTCTCCATCAAACTTAGGAATTTATTTTCTAACGAATGCCATCGGATCAACCTCAAGCTATTAAAATTTCTCTCTGAGACACTTGGCTCTTATACCAATTCTTAGGAATAGTCCCAAGAGATAACTAAGAGGTGGGGTGAATTGGTTATCTACAAGATTCAATTCTTTATCTAATTAAGTACATAAGAACATTAAGCACATACACAACAAGATAACACTTAACACAACACCAAAATTGTGGTTACAGGGAAACCCAAATAGGTAAAAACCCCGGTGGGAATTATCACCCACTATAAACTACACTAGAGTATAATGATCCTTGTTAGAAGATCATACAACCTTGTTAGGATTTAATCTTTACAATGAATAAAGTACAGTGACCTGGTCAAGGGTCAGACCTTGTTAGGTGTCTTGAATAAATAACTGTTAAAGGTGAGGACACACTATCTGGGAGCACACTACTCAAATGGTGAAGGTTGAAACCTTCTACACAATAGATACACACTATATCTAGATATTGGTGAACTATGAATTAGACCTATTGTCTTGATCAATTCCAATAAATAGCATACATTCTCTTCTTCTTCACATAGATCTTCAACTGATGTTTGATATGGCTTTACTGGCTCAATACTTTCACACCTTCTTATACTACTTCCATAATTCTCAATCAGCAACCACAACTGATGGGCTATAAGTAGCCTTCTCCAAAATATATAATCAAGTAGGCCTATTAGAACCTTATTGAAATAATATTATTGAAACAATACAAATCTTCAACAACCACTCCAATGGCTATACTAAGCACGCAACACAAATAGGACCACGCAACCCAATATGAGTAGATGCGTCACTTCACACTATCAGCTCCACCAACATAATTGAAACTTAAATCTCAAGCTAAAATACATTATGCACTCTTAACTAGACAACCTTAGCTCATAACCAAACACTAAACCAAAAACACATACCATAATGATAGTCACAACCATAGAAACAATAAAAATATTGTCAGCTCCACCAAATAATATTCTGAAACTGTAACTAGAAAATAGAAACATCATATCTCAACTTCAACTGCACAACTAACTTTGCACTCATGAACATAGCTTCATTATAATGTCTATAACATAAATATAAACACGCAAGGCTCCCTCATAACCATACTAATAATTACATCCAAAACTCTACTTTCAACACTATTAGGAATACTGTTGTTACAAACAACTGCACAACTATCTTCACTCAGAATCAACCTTTGCATCTATGATATCATGCTGATAAAATATCCATACAACATATGCTCAAGGCTCTCTATATATAACTACAACACATTTCTTACCATATGTTTTCATCAATGATAAACATATAGTCAACACTGGCTTGCTAGAAAATCTCCAACATTTAATATCATCAGGATCACTATCTTTGATGTCCTCAATGAGTACATCAAGTGCATTATTGTCAATCCCTTGGATTTCAACTTGATCGAGTGCATCTTGAGTTAAACTCATTACCTTGGTGGCATCTATTATATTAGGTACCTCGGTATTTGATATGTTAATTCTCTATTTTGATGCCAAATCTACATCATCAACATGAATTCCCTTCCCTTTTCTCTTTAATTTCTTCTTGAGAATAATGGCTAAGGCCATCTTTTCTAACTCTTCTCAGGCTTGTATAATTGAAGTCTAGATGAGTTCACTATTCTCATCTATGTCTACAAGATTTTCAGTAGGTATCTGCAATGCCTAGTTCTTTACTCGAAATCTCTTTGAATATTTTCTCATTAATTCCTTAACTTCAAGAATTGTCAATGTAGGAATTGCCAAAAATAGGGATTATTCCCTCATTCTTTTCTTAGTATTCAAGGCATTGGACCACTTCTACAAAATTCTCTCTTATAATGCCTTGGGTAAATATTTCAAAAACTTAATCAGTACTCTCTTGAATCTAATCATCATCTGTATAATTGCCTCTTCAATTTTATTCTGATCCTCAGTTGACAAGTGCTCAAACTGACTAATTTCAGGATCACTTAATCCTTTGTTTTCAATTATCTCTTTAGCTACCTCATCTATTGACTAAATCTTATTTACAAAAACCTTGAATTAATTGTTATCATCTTCATCATCATCTAAATCATCTTTTCCTCTAATTAACTTTCTTCTTTTTCTAGGGGCCTTAGTAGTAGTTTTAGTACCTCTCTTTTTATATATCTTTGTTGATGTAGCTGCAGTTGGCCCTAATATCTTTACAACTCCTTTCTTTAGTAAGATTGAAGCTGCAATTTTTGACCTTGTTCATGCCCTTTTCTACACTTCTAACTACTTCTTCTTTGGAGTTGGGGAAGTATGATGTGAGTGTTCCAAGGCTTTCTTGCACTGCAACCAAGAGACCTAGCTTGTCTCTTCTAGGAACCTAATCTCCTCTAGGTCCTGATTGGCTTAGATGATTAACTAAGACCAATTCCAACTCTTCTCTAATATTTCTTAACCCTTGTGCTTCACCTTGTAAGACTAACACCTTTTAGATAGTACAATTCTTCTCCCTCACTTAGAAATCTCTAAGTGTTATCTTCTCACAAACTCAAATATTCATTGCAGGGGTGTCCATCCTTATGAAAAAATTCATAAATTTTCCAATTTGATCCATTTTATAAGGATCTTTAAGCTTATCCTTACCGGGTTCAAGGATTCACCATTTAGAGATCTTAAATAGGCCTAATTCTTGTAGCCTTTACTAGTGACTTTTTGCCAGTTCTAGCAAAACTTTTCCAAAGACCCTAAAAATATAAAGCCATATTTGGATACCCATTTAGAATTTTTAAAAGATTCAGTGGGTTTTAGGGTCTGACAACCTCTATACACTAGCTTCCTACAAACTAGGACAAATAGGGCTAATAGGCCTAGTTTCTAGGACTGGTTGTAACCTTGCTTGTAACTCACTCCCAACTTGGTCAAATGGATTGGTATGAACTCAATCCACCTAGTGTGTTAAGATATTATGAAACCCTACTTGAAACTATACTTTTTCCATACAGTACCTCTCTACCCTGCAAGAAACCTTCTCTTCTTCACAACCTAAGCCTCTAACCGGACACTCTATGCTCGCCTAGGGCCTAGTAGTAAAAATATCTCTCCAAACTTTCATGACTCCTAATCCTAAAAATATATACATTGATGACTCCCCTAACATATCCATCCATCCTTAGGTGTTTCCTATGGCTAGATTTCATGGGGGAGCCATGAATGCACCGACTAGTCAGTACAGGACCACTAAGAACTCTAAATCAAAAACAATTTATTAAACAGAATAAAACTACTCTAATAAACTTTCCTATCAAATAAAAAATTCTTATAACTAATCAAAGAACACTATGCAATCACTAATTTAGAACTTTCAATCCATTACATCTGACTATCACCACAAAAGCTTGGGATCTTCTCTAAAACAGAGTTGCAAAGCTCTATTGCTATTCACAAAACTATTACAATGAATACACACACCTCAAGATTTGAGTCTTTGGTCATATTAGATTTCATCTTCATGATTCTAGGGCCTATTGGCTGATCTCCCACTTCCTATTATCAAGGGGATCGAAAGCAACCAAATTGCATGCAACATTTGCAACAATTGCAAATGTTGTCATGACAACTTCTTAACAACATTTGGCATCTTCCTCTATGCCTTGATCATATTTCTTAGGACCTCTATCCTCTCTAGATTTTGAGGAACCAACTCATTTAATGACCTTATGGCATCTTTACAACATCACTATGTGCTTAGAACACATTTAAGACTCTATTCTAACCTTAGACTTCTAACACTAAGAAAAATTAATAACTACTAACAATGGCTATTTGTGTGACCTTAGTCCTAATGACTAACTCACCTAGCCCATAGTAGCAATGACCTTCTAAGGCCTAAAAACAAATTAACATCCTGACTTGGATAGAGTCAAGTACAAGCCAAAGAAACTATCATTGAGGTTAGCCTAGGTGTGCTCCTGCACCATCCTCCCCAAAACAAAAAGTTCAATCCACCCTTGGATTGATGATGGTTGGATCAATTTCCATCTTCTTGAACTCTGACTCCTTTATCCATACTACATCAGCATTGGTTTGACCATGCTTCTTTATCAAGTGTTTCTTGTATGTTTTGGTTCTAGTCTATTTGTAGACTCTTGTATCCAATACACTGTCATCTCCTCTGACTGTAGCAGTGGGTAATTGGAGATCTTCCACATCTCTGGTCACTTCATGAAGTTTTTGATCCATATCTTACTGTGGTCCTTTGTAATGGACTAAGTCTGCAATGTTGAAGACTGGAGACAGTCCATTGTCTTCTGGTAGCTCAACTCTAAATGCATTATCACCATACTTAGCTAAGATAGGATAGGGACCTATCCTTCTCATTTGCAACTTGTGAGGGACTCCCTTTTAAAGTCTTGATTTTTTAAGATGCACCATAACCAAGTCACCCACATTAAACTGAACTATTCTTCTACTTTCATCCACCTTGACTTTATGTTTCATGGTGGTTTCTCTCAAGGTCTTGCTCACTATATCATGGATCTCCTGCATAGCACATGAAAATTCATCAGCATATCCACTTCCCTTCACTCCATCCTTCAAATCTCTTAGTTCATCTACTCTTCTAGGATGTAGTCCATAGACTATTTCAAAGGGACTCTTCCCTGTGGATCTGTTTATAGTGTCATTGTAGGCATATTCAGCTTGCCCAATCAACTAATCCCATTGTTGACCACACTCCTTAATCAAGCACCTTAGTAGATTTCCAAGGCTTCTATTGACAACCTCAGTCTGACCATCATTTTGGGGATGGTAGGCCGATCCAGAGGACAAGTTAGTGCCTAACCTTTGCCAAAGAGTCTTCCAAAAATGACTCATGAATTTAGTGTCTCTATCTGACATAATGTTGATAGGTAACCCATGGATTATTACAATCTCTTTGAAGAAAAGAGAGGCTATTTGACTAGCATCATTAGTGGTCTTACATGACACAAAGTGAGTCATCTTGCTAAATTTATCCATAACCAAATAAACATTATCCATACCTTGTCTTGTCTTGGGTAACCCAACTACAAAATCCATACTCAAACATTCCCATGGCCTAGTAGGAATAGGTAGTGGTTGATAAAGGCCTATATTTGAAGAAGTTCCCTTGGCCTTTTGACATACTACACAACTTTCCACATACCTCCTAACATCAAGATTCATCCTTGGCCAATAATAGAACTATTACCCAAAATTCCCTATCTATTCAATTTTGGCTACAGGCTGGGCTTCATGCAGAGGGCTGCAATTAAAACCATGTTGAATACCCTAAGAAATTTTCATGGGCCTTATGTTTTTCCTCTGGTCTCTGCAATTCATTTTTACTCCCTGGTCTACAAGCCTCTCAATTTGAAAATATAGCCATTTTGGCCAAAGGTCCAAATTACCCATATGCTGGAAGGTTGTGACCCCTTGCTCTATTTAAGTGGTTTGTTGCATGATCACATAGGTCATTTTCATGCTATGTGATCATGTGACTAAGGTTTGTTGCTGGGGTCCCCCTTTAATATTTCCTAAGTTTCCTATGTCCCAACTTTTACTATTTTCATCGAGCCCAATTTCAGTTCACAGTTAGATCCAATGGTTATCGCATCATCTCATGGGATCTTCCGATCCCATGCGATCATGTGACAACCATTGATGTGGTATCAAAAAAGACTTTGCAGTGGACCCAAAGTATAATGTAGGCCCCAGTTGATCAAAGATCTATAGTGGTCACATGTTTGCATGGAATCTTCTGATTCCATGTGATCAATTGATTGTCCTTAGATCTACTTTACTTCCAAGCCTTCGGTAGTGGGTCCTCAGGTGGTGACATGTCCATTTTTTGGTGGCCGGCTGGGTGATGATAGGGCTGTCGGTGGGTCCAATGGTCGGTGGTTCTACAGAGGTGCCAGTTGATCTAAGATCAATAGCTATCGTATAATTGCATGGGATCTTCCAATCCCATGCGATCATGTGACAACTATGCGATCCTTTGGGTGTCTGGATGGACATTGTCATGGGTCCGGTCGATGTGCGGGTTTCTTATTAGTCCACGCTAGGACAATTGGCATTTATTATGGGCCCGAGTATCTTGAGTGGTAAAAAAGGAAGATCAATGGCTGTCGCATGATCTCATGGGATCTTTTGATCCCATGCGATCATGTGACCACCGTTCGATGGTCAAGGACCAGATTCTTTTGACTTCTACGGGTCCGTTTGCTGAGGTGGCCAATTTTTATTAGTCCTGGTTGTTATGATGTGGCCTTTGACTTTTTCAAGGGGGTTGCAGTGTATTTTTCTAGGTTTTCTTCTGTTTGTTCATGTTCATCGAATGCAAAGGCACGGGTAGCTCAAAATTTATGATTTCAGGGGTGGTTACAGTTGGAAAGAGAATGATGTAGAGATCTAGACAGTTGTTCTCAGTGGATTCTTACTTTCTAAGAGTATTAGATTTGAGCATTCATGACAACTTGACTTGCAGAGAAGTAGTTGGATCGAGGTTTTTTGTCTGCAAGTAGATTCAGTATAGGGATGGGCATGCAAAGATGAATATCTGATCGGTTGAGATATTTTCATGAACATTTATGATTAGAAATGACAGGTTTAGGGTTGGAATATTTTATGCAGATTTATGTAACACTAATGAGATTTTTTGCTCATGCCTGTGTGCATTAGAGGAGATGTATATAATGTTTTTTGAGAGCTTTAGAGCTTAGAGTTCACATTTTGTAAAGAGAAAAAATATCTTTTCTTAGAAGGCTATCTGTGACATTTGTTTTTTTGTCCTCTGGTTTTCTACATTCTGTAACTTCCCATTGATAATTCAGATATTGAAGATATTTTGTGACATTTCTCATGTCCCTACGCCTTCTTCTATGAGTTATCTCTTAATGAGTTCAGTATTTGCATGCTTCTCAGTGATATCTTAGGATTCTTGATCCCTCTTTCTTTCTGCAATTTATGTGTATGCTTGTGAATGATCTAATTTGAATGCTTTTGTGGGTATACTTCCACCCCTAGCAATCTATCTCATTCTTATACCCAACTGTAGAGGTGAATGTTTGTTTATAGGTCATAGATTGTTGTATAACTCCAAAGAGTGTTATTGTTTGTGAAAGAATCTCTCTCTTTCCCTGAATACCCTCTTTATTTTCAGACCCTTCTATGAAATATTTATGCAAGCCTATTCAGTAAGTTGTGATCTCCTAGACCTAAGTTTATGCATTGAGTCCATCTTTTATACTGTAATTCATACCTTCATTTTAGTGTATCACCTAGTAGGTAGTTTTCTTTCAGTCATTTCCCTTTCCAAGCATTCCTTCTATCCCTTTTCCCAAAAGATTTACTTTTCTTGTCTAGAAGCAAATTAAGGTGATTATCTAAGAGGAACCAACCTAGAACCTGGAGGTCTCATCTCAATTAGCATAGGTCCCACAACCTGGAGATGATTCCCATGTTATACTAAGTTATCAAGACCAAGAGAGCTTGAAACAAGGGTGAAAACTTAGTGTATAACAATTTTGGCACGCCTGGTGGGACCAAAAAGTCATAGTTTTCATAGTTCTTGCTAGTTTTGATATGCTTCTAGTAGGTTGTAGACCTTTGAGAGGTCATTGCTTTGCATATCTGGCGACTCTGAGTTCACATCCACTAGTTTCAAAGAGATTCAGTACCTAAGATGGATTACCATCCTTCTTTTCATGAGGACATCCCTTCATTTCATGGATGTCAGCTTTATCAGAATAGTGGTACTTCTAATTTCATGTAGGACTATCCAGTTGCAGCAATAAAGAAACATTCACCTCATGCTTGCCCCCCACCCACCCAACTTCTAGTATCATGGCAGCATCAATAAATAGATCAACAACCTCAAGGGGAGATGCTTTCCATAAAAGAGCATGCTTATCATGCCCAGATCCAACAACAACAAGCCTTGTCTCAGCTGGATCAAAGTTATAGGAGGTATCTGGTAGAGCAATACAAGATAATGATGCCAAGCTCGCTGAAGGGTTGGAAGCACAAAAGAGACACTATGAAGAGGTGTTGGGAACACAAAAAAGGAATATGCAGACACAAGCAAAGGAGTAGTTTGATGCTAGATGGAAGCAGTATGAAGAAATCATTTTAGGATAGCGGCAAAGCCAAGTAGCCCTTACAAGCAACCTGGCAGCACTAAACAAAGTTTATAAGGAAAATTTGATTAAGGTTAGTGCTACTATAGCTGAAAAGGAGGAGGATTTTCAAAGAACATTAGCAGCTCAGAAGGATGCTTATGAAGAGTTGGAAGTTGATAAGAGTAACTGTGAAAGAGTAGTTCAAGACCAAAAAATTTTAATGGAGGCCATGTTTGATAGAGGCAATGAATTTCAGATTGAGAAAGAAAAGGAGTTGAGAGCTCATGAGGAGTTTCATGAGAGAGAGTTGTAGGATCTCAAGAAAAATATAGGATTCCTGGCTTCTATAGCTGAAACATGTAAGAGAGGCTATCAAATGTAGATTGAGAAATGTTTTCAACTCAAAGAAGAAAAGGAGATCATTGAATAGAAGATTGTTGATCTCAAGGAGGTTCTCTCTACACAAGTCAAGACAAATGAGTTCTCAGCAAATCATGATAATTGTGCTGACAATGGTATGCTTCTCCTACAAGAGAATCTAGAAGAAGAAGAGGGAGATCAATTTTGGGACAAGATGGAATACTTTTGCTTGCATCTTGATGACAATCCCACACTTCTAGAGAACACCTACAAATTGTAGGAGATAGTCATTTCTAGCCAGTATGATGAAGAGAACAATTAGACTGAAATACTCTCTCAAGAGCCTGAGTTTATCAAGGAGAGCTCTAGGTCCAACATCTCTCATGGCTACCCTATCAGGCATTTGGCTAGGATGGAGGTTATCAAATGAGTAAAAATTATGCCAGCACCCCAATATGATATTCCACTAGGGGCTGAAGCTGAGAATGAACCAAATCAACTTGTTGTCCTCATTGACCAAGTAAGTAAGGTCTTATTGCTGCTTTTTGTTTCTCCTTAAAATGATAGTGCCTACAATCAGCTTGACCAAGTGAGTAAAATCCATATCAGTCAAATCCTTGTCAAGCAGGTGATTCTGCATATCTCCTATATTTATCTTTTAATAGCTTTCTAGAGACATGTGGATTATTGTAATCTGAGAAGGATGGGAAGTTATTTTTCACAAATAGTAAATGGTTTTGTTTGACCAGTGTTAAGTACTAGCTAGTTTAGGTTAGGTTAGCTTCCCTCTTTTCTATTTCTTGGTTAGTTTCCCTATTTTCCAATAAGTGCTTGTGCACAAGTTTGTCCCTCTGGTTCCAATTCCATCCCTCTATCAAAGTTTTTTGCTCAAGTGATGACTCCAGGCCAAATGAATTGCATTAAGGCTACTGGTTTCCATGTCTAGCAGGCTGACATCTAGCATAAATCACCAAAATGTTACCCAAAATTCCCTATCTATTCAATTTTGGCTACAAGGTAGGCTTCATGCAGAGGTCTACAATTTAAACCATGTTGAATACCTTGAGAAATTTTCATGGGCCTTGTGTTTTTCCTTTGGTCTCTGCAATTCATTTTTACTCCCTAGTCTGCAAGCCTCTCAATTTGAAAATATAGCCATTTTGGCCAAAGGTCCAAATAACCCATATGCTAGAAGGTTGTGACCCCTTGTTCTATTTAAGTGGTTTATCGCATGATCACATAGGTCATTTTCACGCTATGCGATCATGTGACTAAGGTTTGTCACTGGGGTCCCCCTTTAATATTTCCTAAGTTTCCTACATCCCAGCTTTTAATATTTCCCTCGGGCCCAGTTTTCGATCACAGTTAGATCCAATGGTTATCCCATGATCTCATGGGATCTTCTAATCCCATGTGATCATGTGACAACCATTGATGCGGTATCAACAAAGACTCTGTAGTGGACCTGAAGTATAACATAGGCCCCAATTGATCGAAGATCTACAGTGGTCACATGTTCACATGGAATATTTTGATTCCATGTGATCATGCGATCGCCGTTAGATCTGCTTTACTGCCAAGCCTCCAGCGGCGGGTCCTCGAGTGGTGACATGTCCATTTTTTGGTGGCTGGCTGGGTAATGACAGGGTCATCAGTGGGTCTGATGGTCGGTGGTTCTCCAGAGGCACCAGTTGATCCAAGATCAATGGTTGTCACATAATTGATTGGGATCTTCCAATCCCATGTGATCATACGATAGCCATTTGATCCTCAGGGTGTTTGGACTGATGTTGTCATGGGTCCGGCCAATGTGCTAGTTTCTTATTGGTCCATGATAGGATAGTTGGCATTTATTGTGGGCCTGAGTATCTTGAGTGGTAATAGAGGAAGATCAACAGCTATCGCATGATCTCATGGGATCTTTCGATCCCATGCGATCATGCGACCACCATCTGATGGTCAAGGACCATATTCTTTTGACTTTTGCGGGTCTGTTTGCTAAGGTGGCCAATTTTTATTGGTCCTGGTTGTTATGATGTGGCCTTTGACTTTTTCAAGGGGGTTGTATTGTATTTTCATGGGTTTTCTTCTGTTTGTTCCTATTGATTGAATGCGAAGGTGCGGGTAGCTCAAAATTTATGATTTCAAGGGTGGTTGCAGTTGGAAAGAGAATGATGCAGAGATCTAGACAACCGTTCTCAGTGGATTCTTACTTTCTAAGAGTATTAGATTTGAGCATTCATGATAGCCTGACTTGTAGAGAAGTAGTTGGATCAAGGTTTTTTGTCTTCAGGAAGATTCAGTATAGGGATGGGCATGCAAAGATGAATATCTGATCAGTTGAGATATTTTCATGAACATTTATGATCAGAAATGATAGGTTTAGGGTTGGATTATTTTATGCAGATTTATGTAACCTTAATGAGTTTTTTTTCTCCTGCCTGTGTGCATTAGAGGAGATGTATATAATGTTTTTTGAGAGCTTTAGAGCTCAGAGTTAACATTTTGTAAAGAGAAAAAATATCTTTTCTTAGAAGGCTATTTGTGACATTTGTTTTTTTGTCCTCTGGTTTTCTACATTCTGTAACTTCCCATTGATAATTCAGATATTGAAGATATTTTGTGACATTTCTCATGTCCCTACGCCTTCTTCTATGAGTTATCTCTTAATGAATTCAGTATTTGCATGCTTCTCAATGATATCTTAGGATTCTTGATCCCTCTTTCTTTCTACAATTTATGTGTATGCTTGTGAATGATCTGATTTGAATGATTTTGTGGGTATACTTCCACCCCTGGCAATCTATCTCATTCTTATACCCAACTACAGAGGTGAATGTTTGTTTGTAGGTCGTAGATTTTTGTCTAACTCCAAAGAGTGTTATTGTTTGTGAAAGAATCTCTCTCTTTCCCTGAATACCCTCTTTATTTGCAGACCCTTCTATGAAATATTTATGCAAGCCTATTCAGTAAGTTGTGATCTCCTAGACCTAAGTTTATGCATTGAGTCCATCTTTTATACTATAATTCATACCTTCATTTCAGTGTATCACCTAGTAGGTAGTTTTCTTTCAGTCATTTCCCTTTCCAAGCATTCCTTCTATCCCTTTTCCCAAAAGATTTACTTTTCCTATCTAGAAGTAAATTAAGGTGATTATCCAAGAGGAACTAGCCTAGAACCTAGAGGTCTCATCTCAGTTAGCATAGGTCCCACAACCTAGAGATGATTCCCATGTTATACTAAGTTGTCAAGACCAAGAGAGCTTGAAACAAGGGTGCAAACTTAGTGTATAACAAGAACCTTTGAACAAGTTCTTGGGTCTTAGTGATCCCAAAGTGACCACTCAAAGCACCATTATGCTTTTCTTGTATCAAATTCTCTCTAATAGAGCCTCTAGGAACACATAATTGATTCCCCTTAAACAATAGATCACTTTGCAAGGTATACTCAGCATATCTACTATGAAAATGATTCTTGTATTCAGCACATACCTTATAAATTTCTTCAAAATCTTCATCATTTGCATATAGATCCTTGAAATGATCTATCCCCATGCTCTTCAACTGAATTTCTTAGATTGTGAGAGCTCTTCTAGACAATGTGTCTGCCACTTTATTGAGGACCCCTTTCTTGTGCTTGATATTAAAGGTATAAGCTTGTAGGTATTCAAGCGACTTCATGTGCTTGTGACTCAACTTTTCTTGTGAATTTAGGAAACTAAGTTCTTGATTGTCTGAATACACAATGAATTCTTTGGAAAGCAAGTAGTGCCTCCATTTTCTTAGAGCTTGGACCAATGCATACATTTCAAGGTCATAAGATGAGTACTTTTTCTTTTCTTCACTTAACTTTTCTGAATGAAAAGCCACCGATCTGCCTTCTTGGCTTAGAACAGCCCTAATTGCTACATTGCTAGCATCGCACTCAATGGTGAAAAGCTTCTCAAAGCTTGGCAACACTAAAACAGGTTGGGTAGCTATATTTTCCTTCAACAACTCAAATCTTTTTTTAGCATGCTCATTCCATATAAACTTTGTTTTCATTCCTCCTTTGGTTGTGTCTAACATAGGAACACAAATAGCACTAAATTGCCTTATGAATTTCCTATAATATTGTGCAAGGCCATGAAAACTCCTTACCTCTATTGTTGTCCTTAGAGTAGGCCAATTCATGATAGCCTCCACTTTTCTCTTGTCCATTTTCAGATTGCCATGTGATTGGACAAATCCAAGGTACACTAGCTCTATTTTGATGAGCTCGCACTTCTCCAAGTTGATCATCAACTTCTCATCATGTAGCTTCTTGAAAACAATATCAAGACATTATAGGTGCTCACTCCTTGTCTTGCTATAAATCAATATATTATCTAGATATACTACTACAAACTTACCTATGTATTCTTTGAGGACTTCATTCATGAGGCTCATGAATGTGTAGGGGGCATTGGATAATCCAAATAGCATGATAAGCCATTCATACAAACCGTCATTGGTCTTGAAGGTTGTTTTCCACTCATCTCCTTCATGTATTCTTATTTGGTGCTAGCCACTCTTCAAATCTATCTTGCTATAGTACTTGGGTTCAACTAGACAATCCATTAAGTCTTCAATCCTAGGGATAGGGAACCTATACCTTATGGTTATCCTATTGATAACCCTTGAATCAGTACAAGTCCTCCAAGTTCCTCCTTTCTTAGGTGCAAGGATAGTGGGTATGACACATGGACTAATGCTCTTTCTAATGAAACCTTGGTTTAGGAGTTCTTGTATTTTCCTAGCAATTTCCTCATTTTGTTGAGGGGTCATTTTGTAAGCTACCTTATTAGGTAGGGTAGCTCCTGGGATAAGGTCTATCCTATGACTTATGGCTCTTTTAGGGGGTAAGTCTGATGGTTTTCCATCACTCACTATACCTTGGTAGGTCTACAGCATGTTCTTTAACTCCTTGGGTAACTATGTCTCCTTAGTCACCTTGCCTTCATCTCCCTCTCTTGGTCTTAACACCAATGCATAGCCAACTCCTTCACTCTCTTCCATGGCTTGTAATAACTCCTTTTCACCCATCATAAGTACATTTGGACCTGTTGTCTTCACCTCAGCATCTTCCAATAGTGACTATATTTTGAAGGTCACATTGTCCTTCTTGAAAGAATAAGATATCTTTCCTCCATCATGTATGGCTTGGCGGTCAAATTGCCATGGTCTACCTAGGAGAAAATGACATGCATCCATAGGTAATACATCACACAAAACTTTGTCTTTGTACCTTCCAATGGAGAACTCCACCCATGCTTGTTCATTTACCAACACATGTTGGCCTTTATTGAGCCAAGTGACCTTGTAAGGATTGGTGTGGGGTATCCTTGTCAACTTTAGCTTGCTAACTACTTCCTCTGACACAATATTGTTAGTAGAGCCTGAGTCAATAATGACCCTACATACTTTCCCCATTATCTTGCACTTTATCCTAAACAAATACCTCCTTTAGCTTGGCTCTTCCTTTACCAGCTCCTTTATCAAACTTCTCCTTATCATAATATTCTCTCCTTCCTCTAAATTCATTGGTACTTCAGCATGCTTCTTTGTTGCATTAGACTCATCTTGAACTAGGTTAGTTCTCTTGTCAGCTCCTTGTGAATAACTACCTTTCTCTAGACACCTATAGGTAGGGTGCCCCATTTGATTTCAATGGTAGCATTTCATATTGGCAAAGTAGTTGCCTCTTCCTTCCTTGTCCACCATTCCTTCCTCTAGAGCTAGATCTTCTTCCTCTACCACCTCTACTTGAGCTTCCTTCTTGCTTCTCACTAAATTTTATGTCTCCTTGAGTCCTTGATTCATAACTTCTCCCACCATAGCCACCTCTTTTTCCTCTACTATCCTTGCCTTTACCTTTACCTTTGGAGGTTTCTTGTTTCCTTTTACTTTTCTCTTCTATCTTCAAGGCCATTTGATAGCATTGGCAAATGGTTTTAAAGTTCACTAGACTCATTTCTTCTTGAATAGACCATTTGAGGCCATTCAAGTACCTTGCAAGCTTAATGCTTTCATCTTCATCTACCTTTGATCTCAAACATAGCTTTTGAAACTCCTCGGTGTATGCTTGGACATCTAGATCTTTTTGTCTAAGATTGTGTCTCCTCCTATGAAGCTAAACTTCATAATCATTAGGAAGGTAGGTTTGCTTCACTTTGGTTACCATGCCCTTCCATGTAACTATATGACCTTTTCCATCCTTTTCTCTCTCAGTTTGCACAAACTTCCACCAAGTACGAGCTGAACCTCTTGGCCTAAACTTGGCCACCATAATGTTTTGTGCCTCAAAGATACCATCACATTCAAAATGGTTCTCAATGTTGTCTATCCAATCCACAACTAAATCTAGATCCATTTGTTCAATAAATAGTGGCACACCTTCCAAAGCTTTGCCACTCAATGTCTTTAGTGCCTTTAAGAAGGGCTCTTCAGGAAGAACAAGGTTAGGTGTTGATTTTTCCTCCTCCAACTCTAATTCCTTTTCCCTTGCTTCAACTTATTCCTTTTGGTCAATTTTTTCTTTCACCTTATCAGCTTTGTCTTGGACTTCACCCAAGAGCTACTCCATTTGAGCTAGTCTTTCCCTTAATAGTTTATTATCTTCTTCTTGTTCCTCAACATTCTTGGCTAACTCGGTGTTAGTAACCATTGATTTGGCTTCTTATAACACAAAAGAAGTATTCTCTCCCACTAATTTAGTAGGCTGAAACATCCACCACAAGCCTGATCAATTCAAGCTCTGATACCAATATGATATGAGTGTTCCAAGGCTTTCTTGCACTACAACCAAGAGACCTAGCTTGTCTCTTCTAGGAACCTAATCTCCTATACGTACCAATTATCTTAGATTATTAACTAAGACCAATTCCAACTCTTCTCTAAGATTTCTTAACCCTTGTGCTTCACCTTGTAAGACTAACACCTTTTAGATGTACAATTCTTCTCCCTCCCTTAGAAAGCTCTAAGTGTTATCTTCTCACAAAATTCAATCTTCATTGTAGGGGTGTCCATCCTTATGAAAACATTCATAAATTTTTCAATTTGATCCATTTTAGAAGGATCTTTAAGCTTATCCTTATCGGGTTCAAGGATTCACCATTTAGAGATCTTAAATAGGCTTCATTCTTACAGCCTTTACCAGTGACTTTTTGCCAATTCTAGCAAAACTTTTCCAAAGACCCTAAAAATATAAAACCATATTTGGATACCCATTTGGAATTTTTCAAAGATTCAGTGGGTTTTAGGGTTGAACAACCTCCATACACTAGCTTCCTACAAACTAGGACAAATAGGGCTAATAGGCCTAGTTTCTAGGACTGACTGTAACCTTGCTTCTAACTCACTCCCAACTTGGTTAAATGGATTGGTATGAAATCAATCCACCTAGTGTGTTAAGATATGATGAAACCCTACTTGAAAATGTACCTATTTCATACATTACCTCTCTACCCTGCAAGAAACCTTCTCTTCTTCACAACCTAAGCCTCTAACCGGGCACTGTCTACTCTTCTAGGGCCTAGTAGTAAAAATAGCTCTCCAAAATTTCATGACTCCTAATCCTAAAAATATATACACTAATGAATCCCCTAACATATCCATCTGTCCTTAGGTGTTTCCTATGGCTATATTTCATGGGGGAGCCATGAATGCATCGACTGGTCAGTACAGGACCAGTAAGAACTCTAAATTTTAAAAAAAAAATTATTCAACAGACTAAAACTACTCTAATAAACTTTCCTATCAAATGAAAAACTCTTAGAACTAATCAAAGAACACTATGCAATCTCTAATTTAGAACTTTCAATCCATTACATCTGACTGTCAGCACAAAAGCTCGAGATCTTCTCTAAAACAGAGTTGCAGAGCTCTATTGCTATTCAAAAAACTATTACAATGAATACGTAGACCTCAAGATTCAAGTCTTTGGTCATATTAGATTCCATCTCCATGATTCTAGGGCCTATTGTCTGATCTCCCACTTCCTATTCTCAAGGCGATCCAAAGTAACCGAGTTGCATGCAACATTTGCAATAATTGCAAATGTTGTCATGACAACTTCTTAACAACATTTGGCATCTTTCTCTGTGCCTTGATCCTATTTCTTAGGACCTCTATCCTCTCTATATTCTGAGCAACCAAATCATTTAATGACCTTATGGCATCTTTACAACATCACTATGTGCTTAGAACACATTTAAGACTCTATTCTCACCTTAGACTTCTAACACTAAGAAAAATTAATAATTACTAACAATGGCTATTTGTGTGACCTTAGTCCTAATGACTAACTCACCTAGCCCATAATAGAAATGAAATTATAAGGTCTAAAAATAAATTAACATCATGACTTTTCTAGAGTCAAGTACAAGCCAAAACAACTATCATGGAGGTTAGCCTAGGTGTGCTCCTACACCAAAGTAGAAACCAATGTAGATTCTATATCATTGTCTAACTCAGTTTCCTCACTGTCATGTGGTTTGTTAGAAAGAAGTAACTGGCATTTGGTTGCTACCTCAACCGGTGTGCTCTCAGATGATTCAACATTATCACCAAATTTCTTTACAAGATTTTTCTTCATTTTCCTTGACTTCTTTGTAATTTTGTTGATAACTAGGCCTATTATAATTCTTTTCTTGGCATCTTCATAGGTTCCAAACCTTTCTAAATTGACATCATTAGGTACAACTAATAAATATTTTATTAATTTCGAAGTAAAATTAATGTCCATTTCATATCCCGTAGGGGCTAACTATTTTTTCCTAGGCTCCATAGCCTTAATCAATGTGTGATCGGTGTCAACTAGAAAACATATGTCCTTCTCATAATATTCTAATAATTGTCTTGGAATTCTTCTTTGAGAATTCATTTTGCCTTTAAATTTCTCAAAATAACTATCTTAAATAATATTTAGATTATTTCCCAAGCCCTTAATCAATTTTATAATTTGCAGTATGACTTGCTTGTTGGTTGACTACTCTATATTACTGACGGATGGGAAAAATCATTGCATATAAAATAATATATAAACTAGCAGGGATCCAAACTTACATGTGTTAGACTTTGTCGATCGGATTGTCTTCATGGTCTCTTCAATCTGCTTCAAAAGAAGCTTGGTGAGGTCCAACTGAAAACCTTTCTTTATCATTTTAAATGCAATATCAACAGCTCTACATGGCACACTATTCAGTCTTCTTGAATGATAAATATTATAACCAATGACATGAGCTACAAATTTTACTTCAGGGTCCTTGATTGTGTTAATTTTCATAGCTCGGTTGTCCCACTCAGCTCCAGTGTTCTTCTCAATTTCTGCCCTAGATGCACTGCGAAATTCCTTTGCCTTATCAATAGTAGGATACGTAGTGACAACATGAATCATTTTCTTCATTATTTTAATGGGCTCATCCAACCAAAAATTTCCATCATGAAATCGACTGAGAACAACCCTAATCAATTCGCTCTTGAAATCTTTCAAAAAATTTAGGACATTCACCAGACCTAGTACTTCCAGTTGCTTGTAATCAGATTTCAGTTTACCATCTTATCTACATAGCTTCTGATAAGCTTCATACATGTCAAAATATCCAATTTCTCCTATCTTGTAGTGAATGTACGATTGCACATCCTTGACTAGTAGAACCCTAGGCAGTATGCTTGATAAAGCTCTTGTTTGATCAATTTGTGATGCAACTTCAGGATGAAGTTTGTATCGGGGTTCATTACATGTTTTAGAAACAATAAGGTTGAGTTCCTCCTCCTCTACAAACTTATACTTGTTTACTTTTGATGCTGACACCATGATTTCTTAAATTAGGGTTTCAGTAAGTACGAGTATGAATAGCTCGGTAATAATAGAACTTACACAAAAATTTCAACAAAATCACTCTGAAAGTCCTTTGCACAAAATCACTCTGGAAACTCTTTGCTCTTAGTAAACACTGGTGAAAAAATGAACTAAGTTCATCGTGTATTTATAACTTTTTCAAATTCCTGCTCAAACCTTTTACAATAAATGCTCTACCTACTCACATCTCAACGACAACTATCAAACTCACTGAGTACCACAAAATACCAATAGCTTGGTTAACATATAACTTTTCACTCGATTAATACCGATACTCGGTTAACCTTGCATAATAGTCAGCGATAGGTAACTCCTTACTCGGTCTAGCATATATTGACTATAAACTCTTTAAAGTCCAAAACTTATAAAACCATAATGCATCTCAATTCATGAGGATTTGTTATGCACACATCTAATATAAGGAACTATATGTAAAATGTGATCAATTTGAAATGTTAGTTCCATACATACCTTTTTCAGCTTAGGTGGAGGTGTCAATGTCACCCAATCCAATGGACGAGGTTTCACCAAATGCATTGCTTGACTCATCATTATCAGTTGATGCCTTTCTCCACATAGTGTTTCTTATCCTAATGATATCTGCAATTGTATTTCCTTTTTCAAAAACTTGTGCTTGTGGTGCTTAGTCTCTGCAATCTTTACTTAGGTGACTGACTTTGTGACAGTGTAAACATGTCATACCAGTTCTTGTCCATCTTCAAGACTTTCTAGCCCATCTCTTCCTCATACAATTAGCTATAATATGTCCATACCTTCCACATATTGTGAATTTAACCCATGTGTTATAATCCCAAGTGTAAGCATTACCTTGTCTTCTCGGTTGATAAGTTTTATTCTATTCTTTCGGTGTCCAAACTTGCATCATCTTTGTTCAGCATTCTTGTGAGGTGTATCCATGCATGTTGCAAGTGTGACAGTGTTTCTTCATGTAGGTTTTGTTACAATTCCTATTCAACTTAGATCTATATTTATATGCTTGATGCCCAAACTTGTTACAACTATAACAATGACCATTAAACTTAGCAATGGTTTTAGGTTTACCTTGTGCTTTACTTTTGCAAACATTTGAAGTGTGGCCCACTTTACCATAGTGATATCATGTCAGTATCTTAGGTCTCTGATTCTAGTTTTTATTCATCTATTCAACTTGCTTAGATGATTCTCCTTTCTCGATGTAGCCTAATCAAGAAGTACTTCCAAGTCCTCTTTGACTAATAAAAAAATCATCAATTTTCTAAGAACTGTCTTCAGCCTTTTTCATCATCTCATTATGTTATTGTTTCATCTTCACTTCATTTCTCTTTTTTTCATTTTCTTCCTTGAGTACTCCAATATCTTCAAGTTTTCTCAATAACTCATTATTCACTCAGTTGATCTCCTAACTTACAACAATCATCTGATTGGATATTTCAAAGTGATGCTCGCTAAGTCTTAATATCTCAATTTCTTTCACTTGTAGTTGTTCAGTCATTTGTCTTCTATCTTCAATAGCCAAATTTCTCTCTTGTTCAACTTGTCTATCATTGTTCATCACATCAATCATTCTTACCATTTGTGTCTCTTGACCGATTTGCAGGGCTTTCAGATGTTTAGTCAAATAAAGATTTTGCTCAGATAAATTAGAAATTGCACTTTAAGAACCATCAAAAATACTGCCTAAACTAGATCCAATATTCTCAAATAGATTATCAATACCTTCTTCATGATAGTTAGTCTCACTTTCCATAATAGCCATATTCTTTCTCTGAACCAGTAAATTTTTCAATGCATGCTTAGCTTGCTTGTATTGCTCAAAAAGAATCTGCATCTAAATCTTTTGATTCTCTATAGTTTTGTCCAACTTGTATCTCTCCATGTTTAGATCTTTCATCTTCAGTGATTAAAACTTCCAGTAAGAGAACTAGCTATGATACTAGTTATTGGAATGGAAAGATAAGGGACTAAGAGGGGAGGGGTGAATCAGTACCCTCAAAAACTTTTTATTGAATACTCAATCTACAAATAGTAGCTAACTAATCTATCCAACTAAATCCATTGTTTGCAACATTCAATCAAATTACTTGCACATGTAAAGTGCATGAAAAACAAACAATAATTCAATCACATAACACAGATATTTTTGTTATGCAGAAACCCTTGTGAGAAGGTAAAAATTGAGGTGGGGATGACACCCAAAAATTCTTCACTACTATAGATAATAAAGTATGTCAGTTAAGGCTACAAGTTGTGATCACTTGTAGTGATGTTACCCTGTTAGGAGTAACAATAAGATCAACTAGATCTACCTTGTTAAAGGATTTAAACAACACTAGTTGAGTGTGTACTCAGTTAAGAGATTTACAATCAGATTGTTAAATCTAGACTCTGTTAAGAGATTTTGCTAACTCTATTACAATGATTAGAGAATAATAGAAAGTATCTGTAAATGAAAACTATACTTGTCTGAATCAGATCTATGATATACTTAGTAAATATCACCTCAATGTGTAGTAGTATGTCCTCTGTTCTGATCGATAGCCTTGACTGATTCTGAATAAATTAAATTTGTATCTCTGAATACTGCTCAAATCATGTCTAAATTCTGATGTCTTGAAGGTGGCTACTACTTCAAGATCTACTTCTTGATTCACTTCTTCACACTTGTATCATCCTTCCTTATTGTGTCAAAATGACATGAAATACAATTATATAGAAAAATACTATGATTTCCATAACTGTCATGACCTAATTAGGTTTACGTCTTCTTAGGAAAAACCTAAGATCTACAGTAGACAAAATTAACCTAAATCTAAATATTACATAGGGATCATCATTACATTTAATGATTACATCTATAATAAATAATCCTTGATCTTGGTAAAATATTTAATGAATCTGTTGTAACCATTTACATAGATAAATGTGTCATAACAGATTACTATGTCATTTCCTAGATTGCTCGGTAAACATAGCCAATACTGCTCGGTAATTATACGGGTGCTCGGTGTCCAATGTGCTTGATGTTTACTGATGCTCGGTGCTCGGTATACTCTGATGCTTGGTAAAACTACTCTAGTACCCAGTTAATCCTGTTTCCATTTAGCTCTCGGTACTACCTTATGAATACTTAGTATGAAGACTTGTATGTTTAACCGACTAGCATAATATAGCTTCTAGTTCTTTCTTTTATAGACTGATCAGCATAGATAACTGACTGATCCACTTTTATACTAATGAGAACATCAAATACTCAAATAGAGATAACAACCTTTTGAGATTGTAAATAAAATACAACCAAGAGGTATATAAGATTTGAAGGATGTTGTTGGTGAAGAAAAGAAAAGTGATGGAGTAAAGTTTGTTGAGTTCATGAAGAAATTGCATGAAGAAGTGAAACATAAGTTAGAGAAAAGTAATTAGAAATACAAAGACAGAGATGATAGATCAAGAAGACATAAGACTTTTTCAATTGGGGATGAAGTAATGGTACACTTAAAGAAAGATAGATTTCCTGTTGGAACATATGGGAAGCTGAATATGAAGAAATTTGGTCCTTGCATGATGTTGAGGAAATTTGATTGTGGAAATGCTTATGAGATTGAGTTACCTGATGACATGGATATATCACCTATATTCAACATTTTAGATTTGTATGAGTACCATTAATCGGATGAAGAAATGATAGTACTCAATGATTATCCTAAGAAACATATAGAAGAAGTTGAGCAGATTTTGGAACAAAGATTTGGCAGAAGCACAAGAACAAGACAATATATAGAATATCTAGTAAAGTGGAAGAATAGACCGGGGTGGTCCCACAATATTGTGTCCCACTTTTTGGCCAACTTTAACATGGAGATTAACATTCTGAGAAAAAATTCACTTTCGAACGTTTGTTGCTGCAAAACTATTAGGAATTTGAAGATGATGTAAACTAGAGTCTTTTAGAATTTTCTTTCTAGTTTCTAAATATTTTTTTGTTAGAATAACTGAGAGGGGGGTGAATCAGTTAATCACTGTCCCAAGTCAAAATGTATAATCCAAAACAAATATTTAAAACATCTGATACTCGGTAACTTAAAATACTTTTACTGTATGTGCTTTTACCGATTACCAGTCTATAACATATAGTAGTTACCAATCAAATAAAATATGCAACATGCAAATATGACATCAAACAAACATCACAATAAACACATAACACAAGAGATTTAACGTGGAAACCCTGTGAAGGGAAAAACCACCTGGGACTAGCAACCCAAAATATTCACTCTTCTAAAGTGAGGTCAGTGAAAGCCCAACCCTATTAAAGCTTACAAACACACTATTAGGTGTGACCTTGTTAGAGGATTTTAGACCAACCATTATCTTCCAACCAACATTCACTATGGGGTTGATAGGATAACATTGTTAATTCTATGAATGATACATAAAAGACTTTCTAGTCCACTTGATTAAGAGATTTGACTGTGTACAATGGTTAAAATGTAATAGTAGGTGATCTACCTTAATACAACTTCAATTGTAGATGTATAGATCAATGTTAGGCTCATTCAATCCTCTGATCATTAAAACAATTATGTTTCAATCAATGTTCAGTAACTTACTGTCACTCAGTAATAGCTTCCTATCACTCGGTAAATACTCTGCAGTTCGGTTCTCAATAACTAGTATGATCAGACATGCATGAAAAATTGTTCACATGAAAGTTCTACAGTCTCCTTCTTCCAGCATTACATTTTACATTATGAAATTCCAATCTCTTAAATAGACAAGTAAATCATTTTCTTCTCCTCCATCATATTTTTCTGCTTAATCATCTTTGTTGATTTTACTGCTTAAGCATCCTCGGCTGATGTGTCAATAACACATTTCATTTCAATCCATTTGATCTTTCTTGAATTTTGTTAGCCGTCGATCTTTGTAACAAACTTTATCTGTAACCTTGAAATCATACACTTTCTAGCTCATTAATCTTATCGGCTAAGCTAGTCATTTAATTCATTCTATTCTATTTGGTTAACAAAGAAATGCATCAATGAACATAAGCTCAATTTACACTATGCTTGGTATACACTACACTCCATCGGTGTATACTAAAATGCTTCATCAATCGACAACACTGCTTTGCATCTTTATGCTCTTTTCTTCATCATAGATGAATGCAACATAATCAATTCAATATCATAAGGTCATAGACTCATCAAAAAGTTACTCAATGTATTCCTTATCCTGATTTGTCATATCCATCTTCCTCATGTAGATATTTATGTTCTTCATCTCTTTCACTCCTTTTCTCCAGATGTTTCACTATAGTAACTTACAAGATAAGTGTTGTCAAACTAGTTGACATCAATGAAAACACAATACTAATTTAATCATCTTACACATATAATCAATTAGCTCGGTGATCTTAAATCATAGATTCTTCAATTAGGTTCTAAATCAGTTGCAGTTCATCAATCTCTCCTTTTGGCATTGATGGAAACTCAAGTAATATGAAATATACCATACACATACCAAACATGTATTCTAAAACTCTGTGAAAAATTTTTGTACAAGATCTCCCTTGGCTTAATATGTTTAATTACTATGTTATAAACAACATTATAAATACAGCTTTGACATTCTACAGATATGATCTTTTCAGCTCTCTTATTCATGCTTCTATTCTCAGTAATTGATCTTCAATGCTCTCCCTTTCTTTTAGACTATCTCTCCCTTAGATAGTTCTCATTGGTGCATATTGTTGAAAATATTGTTTATCTCTCCCTTTGATAAAAATTCCAAAGAAACAAATAAACAAACAACTCTTCAGTAGCCATGTAACTCTTTGTTGACCAGTACATTCTTTGTATCTTTGTATACTGATATGCCAATCTATTTTAGTTCTCCAAACTTTTCACAAATTTAGACAAGATCCAAAGTGTGAGTTGTGCTGCATCAACATTAATGATCTTCTGATAAGATTAGGCTGATGCAACATCTAGATCACATTAGTGACTGGTAGATAGGGGACGGACCCCAAGTCTAGTCCTCAAGTATTCAAATGTCTCCTTCGGTAACGGCTTTGTAAATATGTTTGCAAGTTGTTCCTTAGATGTAACAAATTCTAGCTTCACTTGCTTCTCATGTAATTTTTCTCTTAAGTAGTGATACTTAATAGATATATGCTTTGTCTTAGAGTGCATCACTATATTCTTTGAAATATTAATGGCACTAGTGTTGTCACAATATATAATCACCGGCTCAGTGATTACCTCATTCATACCTTCCAACACTTGCTTAATATATGCATTGTTTGAACAATTTGTAGTAGCAACAACATACTCTGCTTCAGCTCTAGATTGAGAAATGCAAGCCTGCTTCTTACTTGTCCATGTAACAAGTCTTTCACCAAAGAAAAATGCTCCTCCGGTGGTACTTTTTCTGTCATCCACATTTCCAACCCAATCAGCATCGGTATAGACCTTAAGTTCAAACTTTCCTTCCTTAGGATACCATAATCCATAATCTTTTGTTTTCTTCAGGTATCTTAAGATTCTTTTTGTAGCAATCATGTGTGATTCTCTAGGGTTTGCAAAAAATATAGAAATAATTCCCATAGCATGTGCTATATCTGGTTTACTATGAACTACATACATTAACTTACCAATCATAGATTGGTATAGTGTCTAGCTTACCTCTGTAGTTTCATCTTCCTTAGTCAGTTTACATCAAGTGGCTATCATTTTTCCCACAGGTTTAGCATCTTCCATGTCAAATGTCTTCAATACTTCCTTTATGTATTTAGATTGTGTGATGAATATCCCATCACTCTGTTGAATCACTTGTAAGCCTAAAAAGAACTTAATCTCTCCAAACATAGACATTTCAAACTCTATTCTCATATCATCGGAAAAGGCTTTACATATGTGATCTTAACCTCCAAAAATAATATCATCCACAAATATTTTAGGAATAAGAATAGTATCATCAGTATCTCCTTTCATATACAAATTGTTGTTCTCACTAGTTCTAACAAATCCAATACTTAACAAGTAGTTATGCAGCCTCTCATACCAGACTCTTAGTTCTTGCTTCAAACCATATAAATCTTTATGTAATCTACATACCATGTCTTTGTTGTCTGGATCAACGAACCCTTCTGGTTGTTCTAAGTAGACCTCTTCTCCAAGTATTCCATTAAAAAATGTTGACTTAACATCCATTTGATAAACTTTGAATTTCTTGTGTGTAGCATTTGCAAGTAGCATTCTAACTCCTAATCTAGCAATAGGTGCAAATGTTTCACCATAATCAATGCCTTCCTCCTGTGCATATCCCTTCCATACCAATCTATCTTTATTTCTTGTTACCTCACCATTTTCATTCAGCTTGTTTTTGAATATCCATTTAGTACTGATAACATTCTTGTCCTTAGGTCTGGGTACTAAACTCCAAGTTTTGTTTCTCTCTATCTATTCTATTTCCTCTTTCATTGCATTAACCCATTCATCATTTTCCAATGCAACTTTTATATTCTTCGGTTCATATTCACAAACTAGACATGTACCTTGTCTTGCTTTACTCCTTGTTTGCATGACAACTTGTCTATTTCCGATAATTTATGTCTTAGGATGATGTCTCTTGAAAAATCTTTCCAGTACTCGGTCTCTTCTTTATTGTTCATCCTGTGCAGGTTCATTTTCTTGCTCGATAGGTCCATCCTGCTCATCGGTTTCTCTTTCCTGTTCCTCGGTATTGGTTTTTTGTTGACCGGTTATCATAGGTTGCGGCTTTAGTTGATACTCTAGTTGTTCAATGTAAGTGAATCTACCATAGTCTTTCAATTTCTTTCTACTTTCCTCTACATTCTTGTCATCAAACTAATCAACTCGAACATTAGTACTTTCAATAATTTTATAAGTAGCTTCATTCAGAAACTTGTATGCTTTGCTTTCAGTAGAATATCCTAGAAATATCCCTTCATCACCTTTTGAGTCAAATTTCTCATTTCTTTCATCTTTCAGAATAAAACATTTGCTTCCAAAAATCCTGAAATAACTTCCAGTAGGTTTGTGTCCAAACCATAACTCATAGGGTGTCTTGTTAGTGTCCTTCTTCAATTGAACTCGATTCAAAACATAAACAGTTGTACTGACAACTTCCCTCCAGTATGTCTGAGAAACATTCTTTTGCAACATCAGTGTCCTTGCATAGTCAACTATTGACCTATTCCTTGTTTCAGCAATGCCATTTTGCTAGGTTATCCTCGATGCAGAGACCTATCTTTTAATACCATGCTCATTACATAAATTAGTAAATTCATCATAGATAAATTCACCTCCTCTATCAGATCTTAGACATTTCAATTCCTTACCAGTCTCTTTTTCTACTTTTTCTTTATACCACTTGAACATCTTAAATGCTTTAGATTTTTCCTTTAAGAACATAACAGTCATCAATCTAGTATAGTCATCAATAAAAAGAATAAAATATCTATCACCATAATAACTCTGAGTTCTCATAGGACCACATAGGTTGGTATGAACCAACTCAAGTATCTTCTTTGTTGAATAATCCTTGCTTTTGAAACTAGATTTAGTCATTTTCCCTTTCTGACATTCATGACACATAACATGATCAAGTTTTGACAAGTTAGGTAGACCTCTAACTCTTTTTCTTTTATTGATCTTAATCATGCTATCAAAATTCACATGGCATAACCTTTTATGCCACAACCAATCATCTTCATTTTTCATCATCAAGTAAGAAGACTCATCAGTATCAAGATAAAATAGATTACCTCTTGATTGTGCACCAGTTCCAACTAGTCTTCCTCCATCATAAAAAAAATTCACTTTCTTTCTCTCAAAAGCAACTCGATGACCTAAATTGTTCAGCTATGCCACACTTAACAAATTATAGTTTAGTCCATCTACCCAATAAGCATTATCACATTTTATTCTATCATTTATCATCAAGGATCATTTACCTCTTACCATATAGGGTGTATCATTACCTATCTTAACTAATCCTCCATTGTATTCTTTAAGTTGATCAAATTTCTCTTCATCACCATTCATGTGATGTGTATAGCCACTGTCTATGATCCATGTATTATTTTTGTTGACTTTAGAGACTAGTGTTATTTCTAAATGTTTTTCTTCTTCCTCGGAGTCATCTTTCATAGCAACAAATACAACTTCTACATCATCATCAGAATCAGATTGAGATTCATTATCTTCGGCTATGTAACATACCTTTTTACCTTTTTCATTATTGTCTTGGTTGTCTCTGTTGTTGTATCGATAGCTCCTGTTGACTCTCCTGCCATAGCTTCCTTTAGATTGGTCTTTGGTTCTATCATCATCTCTCTTATGTGGACATCTAGTAGTAATGTGGCCAACCTCTTTATAGTTAAAGCATGCTAAAGGTAGCTTACCTCTATATCTTCCTTTACCTTTAGGTAACCTTCTAGCTATAAGAGCTTAAAGTTCATCAAGCTCATCATCAGTATTGCTATCAATATCATCATTCTTATTATTCTTGCTACTAGGCTTACCAATCTTTAGAGAAGACATGAAAGTAGACTCAACAATTGGTAAAACACTATTATCAAAGTTATTCAATTCAAAGGTTGTGAGCTTACCAATCAGAGTGTCAAGAGTAAGGTTGGATGCAGGCCTTGCTTCATGAATTGCAAAAATCTTGATTGCATAAACTGACAGTAAAGTTTTGAGAATCTTTCTTATCATTATTTCATCATCAATAACACCATCTGATGCTCTAATAGAATGTACTACCTCTTTTAGTCTATTTGAGTATTGCACAATATTTTCACCTTCCTTCATCTTCATATCATCGAATCTCCCTCTTAAGCTTTCAGCTCTGGCTCTTTTAACATTCACATCACCACTGTATATTTGAGAAAGTTTATCATGCATGGCCTTGGTAGTAGTACACCTTTTAATATCTTCAAATTTGACATCGGTACAAGTAGCAGAAATCTCCATCATAGTAATATTATGTTCATGTCTATCTCTTAGTTAATCAAGAGTTAAGGGACCAGGGGTCGGTTCAATGTAACCATTCTTTATCAGTTCTAGTGTAGAATTCCCAATTCCAGATATGTGCAAATTCATCCAGCTTTGCCATACTGTGAAGTTCTCTTTGTTCAATCTTGGCACTTCCCTCATATATTTTGAGATCTTTGTGTTGAAGTCCTTAAAAATCTATTCTAAGGAACCAACGCTCTGATACCAATTGTTAGAATAACTAAGAGGGGGGTGAATTAGTTAATCACTGTCCCAAGTCAAAATGTATAATCCAAAACAAATACTAAAAACTTCTGATACTCAGTAACTTAAAATACTTTTACTGTCTGTGCTTTTACTGATTACCAGTCTATAACATATAGTAGTTATTGATCAAATAAAATATGCAACATGCAAATATGACATCAAACAAACATCACAATAAACAAATAACATAAGAGATTTAACATGGAAACCTTGTGAAGGGAAAAACCACCTAAGACCGGCAACCCAAAATATTCACTCTTCAGAAGTGAGGTCGGTGAATACCCAACCCTATTGAAGGTTACAAACACACTATTAGGTGTGACCTTGTTAGAGGACTTTAGACCAACCATTATCATCCAACCAGCATTCACTATGGGGTTGACAGGATAACAATGTTCATTCTATGAATGACACATAAAAGACTTTCTAGTCCACTCGGTTAAGAGATTTGACTATGTACAATGGTTAAAATGTAATAGTAGGTGATCTGCCTTAATACAACTTCAATTGCAAATGTACAGATCAATGTTAGGCTCATTCAATCCTCTGATCATTAAAACTATTCTGTTTCAATCAATGTTCAGTAACTTACTGTCACTCGGTAATAGCTTTGTAATGCCCCGCTAGGGAACCCAAGAGAACTTAACCTAAACATTCATCTAAGTTTGTAGAATAATCATATAAAATCACCCACATAAGCAATAAATCAACTGAAATCAAATGACATAAAACCAAGAAAACACAAGAGAAGGGATCTACAAATTCATGCCAACTAGATGAATTTGGGTAGGGTAGTCAAACTGACACTTGTCCAATCCTAGGACAATTGGCTTAGGTTAGGGTTTTAGATCTGTGTTATCTCCTCTCTCTTACCATTTGAGACATTACGATAGGGAACGCTCATCCTAACAATTCAAGGAAGATGATGCCTAGTACCTATGATCCTGCATACAACACCCGTATGTATAAACATATATAAATATATAACAGACAATGGTGGGGATCAGCTAATCATGTGGATCTCACAAGCAAGTAACTGCGACTCCATCCCTCAACCACATCAGGCACGTCAAATAGAAGTATAAAACAAATACATCAACCATACACATGCAAGTGTGGGGTTAGTAAAATCATACGTGTCAATGATTTCCTAACATATAAGCTATCATCCTAAAGTAATCATAACATTTATAAAATCAGACTAGGGATGGGGTACTACATCCACCCCCCTAGGATTAGGCTTACTCCTAGAATCCTACAAAGGATGAGGATATGAATCCCCCAAATAGGAAGCATTTACTTAAAATATAAAACATAACATTTGAAAACAAGTCATAACATAAGAATATGATATACAGCCATTAAGGACAATATAATTCTAGTTTAGGAATGAACTGAAAGTCACGTTGATCAATCATTCATTAAAAATTTAAAATAGATCTAAACCTTTATTCATTCATCATCATAGAAAACATCTAGGATCAATTGCATAAAGAACACATTCATATCTATAACAAATAATGAGTTGAGAAGTTCATGAAAATCTATCTAGTTAATGCAACACTTATGCAAACATATATAATACACAACGATTATATCTCACACAACAAACATAGTACCATCTCTGTGATGTACTCCCTTATACATAATATTATGGGTTCAATGATGAACATGATAGATACAACATTTATCATAAAATGGGGCCAACAATAACAAACATTCAGAGTAGCCACCACAAAACTTAAAAAAAGTAAAACCCAAGCGGGGGAATCATAAGTCCAACATTAAATCATGAGATCTCTCAATTTCAACAATAAATTAAGTGTGACTAGCATCACAAAATAGTAATGAAAAGAGAGTTAGGTGACTAATCCAATCATAAAAAATTTTAAAACTTCAATGCTAGCCCATACACATCACGAAAAATTCATAAATCAACCATAGATGAATCATCAATCATAACACATCCACATAACAAGGTGACTAGTAGTAGCCACACTCAAGGGAGTAGTTGCTTCATGACATCCAAACTTATTTCACCCTAGATGCATTAGAGAAGGTAACCATACACAATAAATAAAAAATAATTATATGTCTATGTTTGGTTTCAAGTTTAACAGTTTGAACATCTAATGGGCACACAACTTTCAGAGTTCCCAGTGTAGAACTCATCTCTTTGATACCAAGTGTAATGCCCCACCAGGGAACCCAAGAGAACTTAAGCTAAACATTCATCTAAGTTTGCAGAATAATCATATAAAATCACCCACATAAGCAATAAATCAACTGAAATCAAATGACATAAAACCAAGCAAACACAGGAGAAGGGGTCCACGAATTCATGCCAACTAGATGAATTTGGGTAGGGTAGTCAAACTGACACTTGTCCAATCCTAGGACAATTGGCTTAGGTTAGGGTTTTGGATCCATGTTATCTCCCCTCTCTTACCATTTGAGACATTGCGATAGGGCATGCTCATCCTGACAATTCAAGGAAGATGATACCTGGTACCTGCAATCTTGCATACAACACCCACATGTACAAACATATATAAATATATAACAAACAATGGTAGGGATCGGCCGATCGTGTGGATCTCACAAGAAAGTAACTATGACTCCACCCCTCAAAAACATCAGGCATGTCAAACAGAAGTATAAAACAAACACATCAACCATACACATGCAAGTATGGGGTTAGTAAAATCATATGCATCAATGATTTCCTAACATATAATCTATCATCCTAAAGTAATCATAACATTTATAAAATCAGACTAGGGGCGGGGTACTACAAGCTTCCTATCACTCAGTAAATACTCTGCGGTTCAGTTCTCAATAACCAGTATGATCAGACATGCATGAAAACTTGTTCATGTGAAAGTTATGCAGTCTCCTTCTTCCGACATTACATTTTACATTATGAAATTCCAGTCTCTTAAATAGACAAGTAAATCATTTTCTTCTCCTCCATCAAATTTTTCCGCTTAATAATCTTTGTTGATTTTTCCACTTAAGCATCCTCAGCTAATGTGTCAATAACATGTTTCATTTCAATCTGTTAGATCTTTCTTGAATTTTGTTAGTCATCGATCTTTGTAACAAACTTTATCTGTAACCTCAAAATCATACACTTTCTAGCTCATTAATCTTATCGGCTAAGCTAGTCATTTAATTCATTCTATTATGTTTGGTTAATAAAGAAATATGTCAGTGAACACAAGCTTAGTTTACACTGTTCTCGGTATACACTACATTCTGTCAGTGTATATTGAAATGCTTCATCAACCGACAACATTGCTTTGTGTCTTTACGCTCTTTTTCTCATCATAGATTAATGCAACATAATCAAGTCAATATCATAAGGTCATAGACTCATCAACAAGTTACTCAATGTATTCCTTATCCTCATTTGTCATATCCATCTTCCCCATGTAGATATTTTTTTTCTTCATCTCTTTCACTCCTTTTCTCCAGATGTTTCGGTATAGTAACTTACAAGATAAGTGTTGTCAAACTAGTTGACATCAATAACAACATAATATTGATTTAATCATCTTACACATATAATCAATCAGCTCGGTGATCTTTAATCATAGATTCTTCAATTAGGTTCTAAATCAGTTGTGTAATCATCTAAAAATGGTCATCTAGACTATTAGCCCCTTGCTAGCATTATTTGCTAAAATCATCAATTGCTTATTTTTGATCAAATCTTGGTTCTATCATTTATTCAGTTATTTTCTATGGGCTAACCATCTTATCCTAAGTCTTTATTTATTTAAAAAAAATTTCCTCCCCTTTTAATAAATAAAAAGCTCCCACCTTTTCCTCTTATCCTAAGTTGCACAAATAAAGCGTTATTCCTATTTTATAAAAAGGGAAAAAGCACTTTTTGTCTCATATGGGCACAAAAGTCAACTCTTATTTTCTCATTGGAGGATACTTTTGCACATGGATTGCTCCTCTTTGATGCTCCACTTTTGATTAAATCTTTCTCCTCTTAATATCCATGGTCCATTCCTTCTCATTTCTTATAAAAGAAGAGCTCTCTTCTTCATTCTAGATCCCAAACTTTTTATGCTAACTTTATGCTATAGGATTTATTGGAGACTTTAGAGCTTTTGAAGACTTTGGAGCCTTTTGGAGATCTTTCTATATTTATCTTTCATTCTTGCATTCTTAGCTTAGCTTCATGTTTATGCTTTCTTAGATTAGTTTCCTTTCAAGCTCTACCTTAGATCTCACATAGTCTAAATAGTAAGGATTTGTAATACTTCTATCTTTCATTTTTATAGCTTATCTTGCATTTCCATTTCTAGCATAGTTGCATTGCATTTGCATTTCTATTTGATTCTTAGGGATATTAGCATTCTTTCCCTTGTCTTCATTTGAATCTCCCATTGCATGGTTTACTAGCAAGGTTACTGGCTTAATAGCTCCAACTAAGAGCATTCTTAACACCCTTGCACTCGATGCCTAGGGAGCTCTAAATCAATTTCTCAAAGTTTCCAATCCATGGATTCTCTTGGAGGCAATGATTTAGAGAAGTGCACATTCTAGTGTGTACAAGTTGCAGTTCATCATTTTTTTAAAATTAAAATTTATTTAAATTCATTTTTCCTTCTCCTTCGAAAAGTGGGCTGCGTGAAAAAAATGTGTTTTTAAGGAGTTACTGTCACTTGGATAAGCATAATTTTTTTTAAAATATGATAACGATGTAATTCTTTTGAGATTATACTTGTAACTTCAATATCTAAAGGATGCAATTTGTTTCATTCATTTTGGGTCAATATTTCATAGTTTATTAAATTTTAAAGTGACAGTAACTATAATTTAGACATAAGGTCACTTGGATCGCTCTAACTTGATCTGTGTATATCGAAATTCATTTTTTCTTTTTTTTTTATAGAAAGGTAACACAAATACTCTTTTCCTACATATTTTTCATAATTTTTTTTTTGTAATTTACTATGTTTCCCAAAGTCTTTAAGAGATAGGTTGTTGAGTGACCTATTGTGTAAATTTCTGGTTTTTTGAGAAACGTTACTTCTAGTCTTTGCCTTTCCTTTCCTTTGTCTCTACAAGTGTGTTCATCCAGTTTAGGGTTTAAAAGTTTCAAGGTTTTCTCATGTCTCCTTGCCCTAGGTTTTTTTTTTTCCTTAGTAGGGTTATTTCTCTCATACGTCTTAAGTGTTCCCTAGTTTCTTATGTTTTCATGCTACCTTTTTGGCCACTTAAGATTTTGAATCTACACGTGATCTTTCTTTCTCTTAGTGTTCGCTAGATCTTAGATTAAATTTTCAAGTCACTTTTTCTTTCAGCAAATCAGCAAATACATCTAGGTCTATGTCATGTTTCCCTTTAGTCGCTTAATCTCCAAATACAATCAGCGGTTAGTTTTCCTTTCAACGATTCAATGACTATCTAGTCTCCCAATCTCTATATCTTTGGTGGTTTTCTCTAAGCATTCAGTGACCTGATGCAACACTTATCTCATGTTTTCTTGATTGAGCAGTTAAGTCTTTAATTATTCAGTGATTAAGCGACAGTCGTTGATGATTTCCATGATTTCCAAGATCAACAATGATTTTTTAATCTCACGATTGGTTGTGCTGATGACTAAGTATCTAGCAATTCAGTGACAAAGGTTTTCTCTTGTTCGCTATATTTTGGTGGCTTCGACAAAAGGATTTGGTGATACAGTGACAAAGTTTATTAAAGGTGTAAAGTCTCTTTAGTCACTGGATCTTAGGATAAAATGGTTAAGTTCTAAATATTTTGGAGATTTAACGAATGAAGCATTCACTCAATCTTATGATCAAATAGTAAAGCCCTAAAATATTGAGCAATTCAGTGATAGCTACCAATTACTTTCAAGATCAACGGCCAGTTCTTAATCTCAGAATGAAACCCAAGTTAAGTAAAATATTCAATGAATTGGCGAATAAGGGTTATTTGTTGAATCTCCAAATTAAATCATGGTTAAGAAAATCATTATGAGATCATGAGAGTCTTTGTTTGTGGAATCTCATGATAGAGCAAGAGTTAAGTGAAGCTTTCAAAGATTAAGAGATAAAGGTTGTCACCAAATCTCCAGATAAATATTGTGGTCAAGTTCAAGATACTCAAGTTTAAAAGAAGCTTTATTCATTGGATCACCAGATGAAAGCCAGGTTAAGTTAAAGATTATGAGAATCAGTGAACTCTTTAGTCTCTCATTCTCTAAATAAAACCATGGTTGATCCAACTTTCTTGAGAATTAGAGAATGCTTTCAGTTGCTCATTCTCTGAATAGCCATCGAGTGAAGATAAAGGTTTAAGGGTTAGTTTGAGGACCATTGATGATTTCCAAGATCAATGGTAGTTGCTAAATATTTGAGTTAAATCATGAGTTAACAAATCATTCTGAGATCATGAGAAAGGCTTTGTTGCTTGATCTCCAGATTTAACCAAGGATAAGTAAATCATTCTGAGATCGCGAGAAGTCTTTGTTTGCTGGATCTCTGAATCAAGAAAAGTTAAGTGCTCATTAATAAAAGGGTTGATATCTATTGCTATGTGGAAAAGTACTCTGCCAAGTTGGATTAAAGCAAAAATCTAGCCAATCAAAAATAATCAAGGGTTTTTTATCAATAAGTGAGGGTTTTAAAGCCAAAAACTATGATCATTGCTTTTCTACTTTCTTTCTGAGTTTTTAATCAACCTATCAACATCCAAGCCATGGCTAGACTTGATTTGAAATTGGTGTTATGTAGAATTGAATGCAGAAGTGATTGGGGATAGATTTGTAATGATCTTGGCAATATTATGCATTCAATAGTTGATGATATATAGACAGGACATCATTTCTTTCAGCACTCAAAGTTTTCTGAAGGTAATTGTAATTTTTGAAGTAGTAGTAGTGAGTATTGAAGTAGAAGGAGTTGTAGAATTTAGATATTTTCATCAGAGCTGAAGGATGAGTCAACCAGAGCCAAGTTGAGCATCATCTAGTGGAGAAGCTATGGAACAAGGTGGGGAGGAGAAAGGAAATCCAAACTACTTAGATGAATTTATCAAATTTCTCCCCGACTCAAACCAGAACAAAAAGGTTAATGATGAGTCCTTTGAAGATTTGATGGAAAATTACATAGACCCTCTCATTCCATCTGGCTTAGGTTACACTATCTTCACATACTTTTATAATAATATAAGTAAGGCTATCCCAATTTTCAATGCCTGGGCCTTAGGAATGGAAAATTTGATTATCGTTGATGTTTTCCTAGATGTTGATTCTCATTATTGAGTTAGCTAGGCTATATGACCCCATTTAAAAAACTATTAGGAAAGATGACCAGTCTGCTCTAGTAACTCTAGATAGGGGGTCTTTTATGAAGGCTTTTGATTTCTATTCTTCCTCTTCCATGGAGATAGACCTAAAGAAAGAAAAGAAAAAATACATGAGTCATGTAGGCTCTGTGAAAAGATGGATGGTTAGGCACATCCCAAAGATAGGAAAATATATAGCCTCTCTCCTAGCACACATGAATTTGTTGGAAATATTCAGGAATTAACCGAGTTACTGAGAGGGGAGGGGTGAATCAGTAACTCCAAATTTTCTCCATTACAGATGTATTAACATATAATTCACTTTAACCTTTTGCATATAGAAAGCATGAAACTTAAAAGCATTCACAACAATGACACATAGATTTGGTTACCCAGAAACCTTCCAAAAGAAAGTAAAACTGGGGTGGGGATGAAACCCACAAAGCTTTAGTACTGCAGAATATAGTTGGCCGGTTAAGGCTTACAATTGATCACTTCTGATGATCTGCCCTGCTAAGAGCAATAAGGATTGCTAAATCCACCCTGTTAAAGGATTTACAAACATACAATGAAGTATGCACTCGGTAAAGAGATTTTACAAAAGACTGTTAAGTCTACCCGGTTAAAGGATTTTAGTACTGATTCACCTATTAGGATGAAACAGTAGATCTCTTATTTTGCAACTGGATTGTTGATTGAGATTCGCTGATGTACTGATCACCTTCTGTGATGAATTTGTCTTTGCTGTTCCTTACACTGCTGAAGCCCTTTGTAATTCGCTTATCTCTGCCTTTCTTTCTTTTTCACATTTATACTCATTACACATCTTGGCATTTTTACAACATTGTTTATATACAAGTCTAAACAATTAATTACAATTACAATTACAAAGTCAGCTTGACAAATAAACATAAGTGCTACTAAGTCAGCCCAAGTATGGTTACATGGTTCCTGCAAACTAACTCGGTGACTTTCTGATACTCGGCGTCCACTGCATTACTCGGCATCATCATGCACTCGGTAGAAGTGAAGGCACAGTTCATACTGACCACTCGGTAGGTTTTGAACTCGGTAAATACTAGTGACTCGGTAGAGATAATGTTACTCAGTTTACACTGTCCTGCTCGGTTTGCACTATCTTGTTCGGTTTGCACTGTCTTGCTCGGTTTGCACTGTTCTGTTCGGTTTGCACTGTTCTGCTCAGTTTGCACTATCTTGTTCAGTTTGCACTGTTCTGCTCGGTTTGCACTGTTCTGCTCCGTTTGCACTGTTCTGCTCAGTTTGCACTGTTCTACTCGGTTTGCACTATTCTGCTCGGTTTGCACTGTTCTGCTCGATTTGCACTGTTCTACTCGGTTTGCACTGTTCTGCTTGGTTTGCACTCAAAATGCAAATAAGTGTTGTCACTAGTGGCAATTCTGCTTAATGCCAACAATCTCCCCCTTTGGCATTAGTGACAAAAACACTTATTGCCCAAAACTTATATACATGAATCATGCGGAGTTTTATTTTGATTTTTCAAAATTTGTCTTTGTTATAGGGCTTTATACATTATCTCCCCCTTTCAATGTGCTAACTTTTTCTTCTATATAAATCTTCTTCTATACATATATCTCCCTCTATACATATCTCCCCCTTTTTGATGATAATGCCAAAGGTGTATATACAAGTGATTTATAGAGAGAATCCAAAATTTGATAGAAAATCAGAATGTACCTTCATTATTAGTGCCAGGGTTCTATCCCAATTTTCTTGCAGAATCTTGCATGTTTGGATTGCAATTTGGACTTCTACAGAAAGTTCAATCATGTGATCTGCTATAGAGAACTGATTGTCATGAATCAATGTTTTGGAATGTTCAATGTGCTTATACATTGTATTCATGATGGGAAGGATCATGTTCTGGATGTCTAGCAATGTGGATCGGATCCTTGTGTCTTCTTTTAGTAGATCTGACTGCATATTTGATAGGTATGAGATTTTCATGTGATGAGCAGAGCTTGAACTTGGTTCAAGTTGTAGCTTTTGTATGCTAATCTTCATATCCTCATCCATTTTATTCATTTTATCCTTGACATCCTTTGTGAACTCGGCAATATTGCACAGTCTGGCCAAAAGAGAGGTAGCATTTGAATAGGTAGATTCAATGTTTGACAAAACTGAAGACAATTCTACTTGGTTAATAGCTATGTGCTGAGCAATGTGCTCAAGCACTTTATTGTTGAATCTCTTCTCAGCTCTTTCAACTAACTTTTATGTCCCAGATGAATCCTCATTGTATTTATTTACTGCTTCTGCTAATTGTAGCAAAACATGTTGGGAGGAGTCTACTTTAATACCTAATGCATCAGACAGAATGTCCTTAGCATCCTTAATGATTTGATATTCCTTGTCTCTCTCCTCTTTAAGCTTCTTTTTCTTTGCTTTCCTTTGGAGGATTTCACCTATATTTTTCATTTGGTCTGCTGATAGATTTGCAAAATCTAATGTTGGAATTTCTATTTCTTCATCTAGGTCTATATCCTCTACTATATTCTTACCCAAAAATCTTATGCTCGGTTGAGCTTTAGGCTTATCTGTACTTAATGCCTTAGTAGTAGTGACAGTAGACATAGTAGGGCTGGCTATAGAGACTAGTATACTTTCTACTGGAGAACTTAAAATATTTACACTTGTAGATTCAAAAACTGGAAAACTTACTACTGAAAAACTTGATGAAGTGGGAGACTACAACTCGGTAGAAGAAATGGTGGTTGCTTCTGTTGTTGCTATAGGTGATTGGACAAATGTTGAAGTTGTCACAACCATGCTTGAAGGTGTCTCTGGGCTAGATGTATAAACTTTTACTGGAGAGGTAGGAAGTGATGCAATGACTTCTGCCGCTATTCTCACAGTATCATCTACCTCAGTGGCTTCTTGTTGTTCATCACTGTCATCTTCAATGTCTTTTATTATGACTGTTTCAATACTCGGTTGGTGAAGATGGTATATGTTTTTCCATGTGCCATTTGTAGCCTTCACAACCGATTCAATATTGTTGATCAGAATCAAACAAGTATTGAACTTTAATGTCATCTTACTTTCATTTTCCTTCAATGCCTTCTTTACTTCATCATTTTTCAAGCTCGGCATTAACTGTCTCAGGGTTTGATCAAATATGTCTTTTACAGTTTGCTTGGCATTGCTCCATCTCATTTTTATTGGATCTAATAGAACTACTGGAACCTGTGGGGCTATTTCTTCAGGAGAGTATTTCCACTGTCCCATCTTTTCAATAACAGCATCTTCTATTTCCTTCTATTCTGTTTCTATTCTTGTTTCATATTTAAAATATTTTATGTTACTTACTCCAGATCCTGATCCTTCTCTAAAAAGTTTGATCCTCTCTTGAAAGTTTAGAGGAGGCCTTTTGAATACTATGTCTTTGTCTGCCTTGTCTACCTTGTCTGCCTTACCTCTTGCACTTCTCCTTGTAAATACAGCAGTGGGAGGCTTAGGTGCCTTAGTGATGAATACCTTTCCTTTCTTCTTTGCAGGTTCTGGTTCCTCTGTTTTCTCATCCTTTTCCTCTTCTTCTTCATCTTTTTCTCCTTTGTCCTCGGTTAGCATTTGCATTTTGGCTATCCTCTTCTTTCCTTTGTTTACCGCCTGTGGAAGCTTTATGCTTAATTCAATTCTCACCTTAGCTTCATCATATGTTCCAAAATATGGAGCTTTGGGATTGACAGGCTGATTAAGAAGAGCTTCAATGATATTCTTGGTTTCATCAATATTTACCTCATAAGGAAGAGGTTTTACATATACAGTCCTCAGTTTAGCTGCTTGAATATATACATTGTCACAGTCCACCATGAAACAAATGTCATCCTTATAATCTTCCACCAACTTCTGTGGAATTCGGAATCTGTCATTCATTTTCTCTTTGAAAGACTCAAAATAATTATCCATGATGCTTTCAAAATTTTCACCCATTTCTGAAATGTATTCATTTATCTCATAAAGGACTGGCACATCTTTTCTCCATACAACTTTTCCTTTGGAAGGGAAGAATTTCTGAGCATAGAAGAATAAACAGACCAGTAGAGATCCAAACTTACATGGATTGTTTTTGGAAGTTTGAATGCTTTCCATGTTTTTGTTAAACTATTTTAACAATAAGTCTGCTAGGTCAAATGATAAGTTATTCTTGACCACTTTGTATGCTAGGTCAATAGCTTCACAGGAGACACTATTCTATCGACTTGAACTATAAATCTTATGGGCAATTATGTGTGTACCAAACTTCAGTTCAGCATCGGTAATGCTGCTAACTTTCATGCCTCTACCGTCCCACTCAGCTAGGGTTTTCTTCTCTAGTTCCGTCCGACCTAGGGTTTTGGTAGTTTTTGCTTTGTTCAACATGGGAAGACCGGTGATTTGATGAATCATCTTCTTGGTGATCTCTATGGGTTGCTCAAGCCAAATCTTGCCATCATGTACATGGCTGAGAATGTATCTAACCCATTTCTCCTGAAAGTTTCGAGGTAGATGTGCAATGTGAACTAATCCTTTATCTTCCAGATGTTTGTGCTCGGGTTTTAGAATACCATCCACACACAGTTCCTCACACACAATATCTAGCTCTAGGTTTCCCATTTCTTGAATTGAACAGTTGAAATGATTGCAGATATCGTTAATAAGTAGTACCTTAGGAGGAATCTGAGATTGAGCTCCGTTCAGATCTAGGGCTGCTGCAATTGCGGGCACGATCTTGAAATATGGTGCTCTCCATTCCCCTTGGACTAACATTTCTGATCCTTTCTTTGCTGAAGTGTTGGATGATGCCATGGTAGCTTACAGAAAATTTCTTTCACAAAAGTATTGAATCGCTGGGTTGCTCTTGAAATTTTCTACTCTCAAAGTGCTAAAGGTTCACCGTGAAGAATGAGTTCGATTTCTTGCCTTTTGTTTACAACTCTGTCATTAATGCTCAGTACAAATTAGGGTATGAATTCTGACAGACTGTCACCCACTAAGAATTAATTGCTCGGTAAAGACTTCGCAACTCGGTGAACTCGAGAATTTATATTGCTCCGACCTCACTCGGTAAAGACTGGTACCGACCTTGCTCGGTAAAGATTGATACCGACCTTGCTGTGATCTTACTGCATCTTGTATGCTGATTTAGATCTTTCTTTTAATTTGGTTTTGGAACTGCTTGAGATTGGTCTATGAGAATACAGTTCCAGTGCTTTCTTGGAAATTTAGTTTGAGTCGGTAGAGCCACCCATTCCATTACTTGGACTGGTTTGCTTGGTAGATTTAGGAATCCATTGTTGTCTCACCTGTTTCCTGACCTTAGTTGCTTCATTCTTCTTTCCATCTTCAACTTCACTAGCATTCATGTAGTTTTCGGCTATGTGACTGAGTTTAGTGCATTTGAAGCATCTTACGGTGGTATCTCTTTTCCTTAGATGATGTTTTATGCAATTCATGCCAATGTGTCCATATTCTCCACAGTAATGACATCTACACTAGGTGTTGTAGTCCCATCCAAACATTGCTTTCATAATTTGTTCTGCTGGATTGAATGTTTTGGATCTACACTCGGATGCCTTGTGACCTTGTTTGTTGCATTTGTGACAATTACCTCTGAATCTTGGTTTTTCCCTACATTCATTTTCTTTGTGACCATGTTGATTGGAGTTGTAGCATTTTCCATTGAATTCTTCTTTTTCATTGCTCCAACATTTATTTGAAGTATGTCCTATTTTACCACAGTGATTACAAGTAGGTTTCTGATTTCTTTGAGTACCTTGCTTAGAAGATTCACCTTGTCCTTTGTATCCAAGTCCTGCTTTTCCTTTTTGCCTATGAAGATTTTGCTCATACAGCTGATTCAAGTCTTCTTGGCTTTTCAGCATTCCTTCATTGATTTGTTTTTCAGCGTTTAGGTCATCCACCAATCTTAGATTGATTTCCTTTTCAGATCTTAGTTCTTCTCTTGTGCTTTCTATTTCTGATCTTAGATTTAAAATTTCCTCATTTGTATGAGAGATTTGATCAATTAGGTTTTCTAGCTGAAGGGTTTTATTTTGGACTTCATTGTTCCTTCCATCCAATTCATCTTTCAACTTGTTTCTTTGTTCTAAGATCTCACAAAATCTTGTAGAGTGTAGCTCTTGTTCTCTTTTTAATTTTCTCACTTCTTCCTGCAAAGACCCATTCTTTTCTAGGAGTTCTTTGACAACATTGTTTGCTTCATCTGAGCTATTTGAGGGAAAAAGATCTTCAATCTTTTCTTCAATGTAATTCTGATCATTCATCTGATTTGCAAGTTCCTTCCTTCTTCTTAGGGATTGGGAAAGATGTTCTTTTGCTTCTTTAAGTTTAGCTATGGCCATTTCCATATCTAGCTTTTCATTTTCAATCACCTTGTTTAGTTTGAATACCTCCAATGTCTTGGATCTTTGCTCAAGCTAGTTAAGCTTTGTCTTGAGAACCAATGCAGCTCTGATACCAATTGTTGGAAATATTCAGGAATTAACTGAGTTACTGAGAGGGGAGGGGTGAATCAGTAACTCCAAATTTTCTCCATTATAGATGTATTAACATATAATTCACTTTAACCTTTTGCATATAGAAAGCATGAAACTTAAAAGCATTCACAACAATGACACATAGATTTGGTTACCCAGAAACCTTCCAAAAGAAAGTAAAATTGGGGTGGGGATGAAACCCACAAAGCTTTAGTACTGCAAAATAAAGTTGGCCGGTTAAGGCTTACAATTGATCACTTCTGATGATCTGCCCTGCTAAGAGCAATAAGGATTGCTAAATCCACCCTGTTAAAGGATTTACAAACATACAATGAAGTATGCACTCGGTAAAGAGATTTTACAAAAGACTGTTAAGTCTACCCGGTTAAAGGATTTTAGTACTGATTCACCTGTTAGGATGAAATAGTAGATCTCTTGTTTTGCAACTGGATTGTTGATTGAGATTCGCTGATGTACTGATCACCTTCTATGATGAATTTATCTTTGATGTTCCTTACACTGCTGAAGCCCTTTGTAATTCGCTTATCTATACCTTTCTTTCTTTTTCACATTTATACTCATTACACATCTTGGCATTTTTACAACATTGTTTATATACAAGTCTAAACAATTAATTACAATTACAATTACAAAGTCGGCTTGACAAATAAACATAAGTGCTACTAAGTCGGCCCAAGTATGGTTACACAGTTCCTGCAAACTAACTCGGTGACTTTCTGATACTCGGCGTCCACTGCATTACTCAGCATCATCATGCACTCAGTAGAAGTGAAGGCACGGTTCATACTGACCACTTGGTAGGTTTTAAACTTGGTAAATACTAGTGACTCGGTAGACATAATGTTACTCGGTTTACACTGTCCTGCTCGGTTGGCACTATCTTGTTCGGTTTTCACTGTCTTGCTCAGTTTGCACTGTCTTGCTCGGTTTGCACTGTTTTGCTTGGTTTGCACTGTTCTGCTCAGTTTGCACTATTCTGCTCGGTTTGCACTGTTCTGCTCAGTTTGCACTATCTTGTTCGGTTTGCACTGTTCTACTCGGTTTGCACTGTTCTGCTCGGTTTGCACTGTTCTGCTTGGTTTGCACTGTTTTGCTTGGTTTGCACTGTTCTGCTCGGTTTGCACTCAGAATGCAAATAAGTGTTGTCACTAGTGGCAATTCTACTTAATGCCAATAGAATTCCCCTTATGAGTTTAAATCCCTCAATTTCTATATGAAGTTTTTGTGCCATGCATTGTGTAGAGTTCTAGGGATAGATGGAGATCCAGAGATGCTGCCAGTAGATTTATTATGATTATCCTTGATATTTAGAAGTCTCATGCTAATATCTATTGGAAATATTCAAGACTATCTAGGTTACTAAGAGGGGAGGGGTGAATCAGTAACTTCAAAAGTTTTAACAGATTCAGATCTTAATAATATTAGATTGATAATCTGACTGCATGCATGAGTAACAAAAAGAATAAAACATTCATAACACTTAGAACATAGAAATTTGGTGACCCAGAAACCTTCCAAGTAGAAAGTAAAATTGGGGTGGGGATGATACCCACAAAACTTCAATACTGCAGTATAAAGTTTGCCGGTTAAGGCTTACAATGATCACTTCTGATGATCTGCCCTGTTAGGAGCAATAAGGACTGCTAGGTTCACCTTGTTAGAGGTTTTACAAACATACAATGAAGTATGCACTCAGTTAAGAGATTTTTACAAAGACTGTTAAGTCTACCCGGTTAAAGGATTTCAAGCTGATTCACCTGTTAGGATGAAATAGTAGATCTCTTACTTGCAACTGTACTTGCTGATTGAGATTCTCTAATGTACTGATCACCTTCTGTGATGGATAGATCTTTGCTGCTTCTTATACTGCTGTAGCCCTTTGTAATTCGCTTATCTCTATCTTTTTCTCCTTTTTATATTTCTCTTTTTCTTGCTTTTTGGATATGACATAAAACATTGTTTATCTATCAATCTAAGTCAATTCTAAAACAATTACAAAGTCGGCTCTTAAACAAGTAAACACAAATATTACTGAGTCGGCCCAAATATAGTTACACGGTTACTACAAACTAACTCGGTGACTTTCTGATACTTGGCGTCCACTACGTTACTCAGCATCATCATGCACTCGGTAGAAGTGGAAGCTCGGTCCATACTAACCACTTGGTCGTAGTTTCAAACTCGGTAAATATTGGAGACTCGGTAGATAAAGTGTTACTCGGTAGAAACTAAATTTCTTGTTTAACCATGCAGCACTCGGTAAACACTGTGAAACTTTGCGAGCTCGGTATGCACTATTCTACTCGATATGCTCTGTTCTACTCGGTAAACTCTGCTCTACTCGGTAAGCTCCATTCTTCTTGGTATGTACTATTTTGCTCAGTATGCTTTGTTCAGAATAAGTGTTGTCACTAATGACAATCATGCTTAACACCAACAATCTCCCTCTTTGGCATCAGTGACAAAAACACTTATTTCCAAAACTTATATACAAGAATCATGCTGAATCTTTTTTTGATTTTTCAAAATTTATCTTTGTCAAACTATTGTTTATACATTTCATGACTCCTTTATATAGAGTACTTTCTCCCCCTTTCGTATTACACACCTTAATCTTATACACTTTCTCCTATACATTTTCTCCCCCTTTTTGACAATAATGCCAAAGGTGTATATACAAATATTTTACAGGGAGAATCCAAAATGTGAAAGAAAATCAAAATGTACCTTTATGATTAGTGCCAGAGTTCTATCCCAATTCTCTTGTAGAATCTTGCATGTTTGGAGTGCAATTTGGACTTCTGCAGAGAGTTCAATCATGTGATCCGCAATGGAAAATTGATTGTCATGGAGTAATTCTTTTGAGTGAACAATGTGCTTTTGCATTATGTCCATGATGGGAACGATAATGTTTTCAATATCTAGCAGTGTTGACCAGATCTTTGTATCTTCTTTTAATAATTCTAACTGCCTATTTGATAGGAATGTGATTTTCATATGATGTGTAGAGCTTGAACTAGGTTCAAGTTGCAACTTCTATACACTGTCCTTCAGATCCTCATCAATCTTATTCCATTTATCCTTGACTTCCTTAGTGAACTCGACAACATTACATAGCTTAGCAACAAGTGAGGTAACATTGGAATAGGAGGACTCAATATCTATCAAAACTGAAGATAATCCTACCTGATTAATAGCTATATGCTGAGCAACATGCTCAAGCACTTTATTGTCAAACTTCTTCTCAGCTTTCTCAAGAATCTTTTCTGACGCAGAGGAATCCTCATGGAACTTGTTTACTGCCTCAACTAACTGTAACAAAATAGGTTGAGAGGAATCAATTTTAATACCTAATGTTTTTGACAAAATATCCTTTGCATCTTCAATAATTTTATATTCCTTGTCCCTTTCTTCTTTTAGTTTCTTCTGCTTTGCTTTCTTTTGGAGGAGTTCACCAATGTTTTGCATTTGGTCTACTGAAAGATTTGCAAAGTCTAATTTTGGAATCTCTATCTCCTCATCTAAGTTTATATCCTCTTCTACATTCTTACTCAAAAATATTGTACTCGGTTGAGCCTTAGGATCAACTATTATTGCACTTAATGCCTTTGTAGAAGTTATTGTAGACATTGTAGGACTAGCTGTGAAAAATGATAAACTACCGACTGGAATACTTGAAGGGCTCAAAACTGAAGCATCCACAATTGTAGAATCAAAAACTGAAATACTTACTGAAGTATCCAAAACTGAGGTACTTACTACTAGAAAACTTGATATGGAAGTAGGTACTAAAGTAGATATAGGAGACTGCAACTCGGTAAAAGAGGTGGTAGTCATTTCTGTCAATGATACATTGAGTTGTGCTAGTGATGATTTGACATTTGATGTATCTGTGGAAGTTGTCACAATCATACTTGAAGTTATCTCTGTGCTAGGTGTAGCAACTTTTGCTGGAGAGTGAGGAAGTGAGGCAATGACTTCTGCAGCTATCCGAACAATATTATCTTCCTCATCACTTTGCTTGTCTACCTCGGTATCTTCTTCATGTTCATCACTGTCATCATCAATATCCTTGATTATCAAAGTTTCTGCACTCGGTTTGTGAAGATTATAGATGTTTTTCCATGTGGCAGTGGCACTCTTCACAACCGACTCAATATATTTGATCAAAATCAAACAACTGTTGAATTTGAGTGTCAACTTATTTTCATTATCTATCAATGCCTTATTAATTTCAGCATTTTTCAAACTTGGCATTAATTGCCTCAAGGTTTGAGCATAGATGTCCTTGACAGTTTGTCTTGCATTGGACCATCTCAACTTGATTTTGTTCAGCAAAATTCTTGGGATTTGAGAAGCTATCTCTTCAGGTGAGTATTTCCATCTTCCTATTTTCTCAATAACAACATCTTCAATTTCCTGCTGCTCTTCCTCAGATCTGATTTCATATTTGAGAGATTTGAAGTTTGCAATTCCAGATCCTTCTCTCATATCCTTGATCTTTTCTTTTAATGAAGGAGGAGGCCTTTTGAATACTATTTCTTCACTGTCTTTGCCTGCCTTGCCTCTTGCACTCCTTCTTGTAAATACTGTAGAGGGTTGCTTGGGTGCCTTGGTGATAATTACTTTTCCTTTCTTCTTTGCTGGTACTTGTTCTTCTTCCTCCTCATCTTTTTTCTCTTCTTCTTCTTCAAAGTCCTCTCCTTTTTCCTCGGTTGACATTAAAGGTGTGCTAGCTTGTATTTTGGCCATCCTCTTTCTTCCTTTGTTAACCACCTGTGGAAGCTTTATACTAAGCTCAATTCTCTCCTTAGCTTCTTCATATGTCCCAAAATATGGTGCCTTTGGATTGACAGGTTGATTAATTAGGGGCTCAATAATATTCTTGGTTTCATCAATATTTACCTCATAGGGAAGAGGTTTCACATGTACAATCCTTGGTTTTGCTACCTGTATATACAGATTATCACAATCCACCATGAAACAAATATCATCTTTGTAATCTTCCACCAATTTCTATGGAATCCAGAATCTATTGTTCATTTTCTCTTTAAATGATTCAAAATAGTTATCCATTATGCTTTCAAAATTGTCACCCATTTCTGAAATGTATTCATTCATCTGATAAAGAACCGACACATCTTTTCTCCATACTACTGTGCCTTTTGATGGGAAAAACTTTTGAGCATAGAAAAATAAACAAACCAATAGTGAGCCAAACTTACATGGATTGTTCTTTGAGGTTTGGATGCTCTCCATGTTCTTGTTGAACTGTTTCAACAAAAGATCTGCTAGGTCAAATGACAGATTATTCTTTACAATTTTATACGCTAGGTCAACTGCTTCATACGGAACACTATTCTGCTGACTTGAACTGTATATCTTATGAGCTACGATATGTATAACAAACTTCAATTCTACATTAGTAATTTTGCTTATCTTCGTACCTCTACCGTCCCACTCAGCTAGGGTTTTCTCTTCCAGTTCCGTTCGACCTAGGGTTTTTGTAGATTTTGCCTTGTCGAGCATGGGAAGACCAGTGATTCGATGAATCATCTTCTTCTTAATCTCTACTGGTTTCTCAAGCCATATTTTACCTTCATGTACTCGGCTGAGGATATATTTGACCCATTTTATCTAAAAGCTCCGAGGCAAGTGTGTGATGTGAACTAAACCCTTATCTTCCAAATGTTGATGCTCTGGTTTGAGAACACCATCGACACATAGTTCCTCATGAATAGTATCTATCTCTAGGGTTCCAAGCTCTTGAATTATACACTTAAAATGACTATGAATATCATTAATAAGGAGTACCTTAGGAGGGATCTGAGATTGAGCTCCACTCGGGTCTAGGGTTCCGGCAACTGCGGGCATGAGTTTGAAATCTAGTGCTTTCCATTCTCCATGAACGAACATTTCTGAACCTTTCTTCACTTTAGCGCTGGATGATGCCATGGTAGCTCGGTGAACATAGTAAATTCTTTGAGGAAAGAGAATATCTTGCTGAAATATGCTTCGAAACGCTTGATTGCACTAGGAGACTTTTGTTCGCGGTGAATAGTGAACTTGATTTCACTCCTTTTGTTAAAACTTTGTCATTAATGCTCAGTACGAATTAGGGTATTGAATTAGAGAGGTTGTCATCCACTATGAATTAATTGCTCAGTGAAGACTCCGCAACTCGGTGATCATATGAATTCATACTTCTCCGACCTTACTCGGTAGCCAAATGAAGTTAGGTTACTCCTGACCTTGCTCAGTTGTAATTGATACCGACCTTCTTGTGATCCTGCTGTATCTTGCATACTAATTTGGATCTATCTTCCTTTCAGTTTAGGAACTGTTTTGGAATATGTCTATGAAGATACAGTTCCAGTGATTTCTTGGAGACTAGTTAGAGCTCATAGAGCCACTCCCTTCATTAGTGACTTCAGGATTGGTTTTCTCAGTAGGTTTAGGAATCCACTTTTGTCTCATCTACTTCCTAATGTTATTTGCTTTTTCTTTCTTTTCATCTTCAATTTTGCCTAAATTCATGCAGTTTTTAGCTATGTGACCAAGCTTAGTGCAATTATAACATCTTATGGTAGAATCCCTTTTTCTCAAGTGGTGCCTTACACAATTCATGCCAATGTGTCCATATTCTCCACAGTAATGACATCTACACCAAGTGTTGTAATCCCAACCAAACATTGCTTTAATAATTTGTTCCGTTGGATTGGGTGTTTTAGTTCTGCATTCTGATGCCTTATGACTTTGTTTGCTACATTTGTGACATATGCCTTTAAATCTTGGTTTTTCCTTGCATTCATTTTCTTTATGACCAAGCTGATTGCAATTGTAGCATTTTCCATTGAATTTTTCTTTTCCATTGCTCCAACATTTGTTTGAAGTATGACCAATTTTTCCACAGTGATTACAGGTAGGTTTCTGATTCTTTTGAGTACCTTGTTTGGAGGATTCACCTTCCTCTTTGTATCCAAGTCTTGCTTTTCCTTTTTACCTATGAAGGTTTCGTTCATACACCTGATTCATATCTTCTTGAGATTTCAACATTCTCTCATTGATTTTCCTTTCAGCATCTAGCTCACTCATCACTCTTAAATTGATTTTCTTTTCAGATCTCAGCTCTTCTCTCATATTTTCATTTTCTGATCTTAGAGTCAAGATTTCTTCATTTGCATTGGAGATTTGATCAATAAGATTTTCTAGCTGAAGAGTTTTATTCTGGATTTTGTTGTTCTTTCCATCTATTTCATCTTTCATCTTGTTTCTTTGTTCCAAGACTTCACAGAATCTTGTTGACTGAATTTCCTATTCTCTTTTCAATTTTCTCACTTCTTGCAGAGATCCAATCTTTTTTAGAAGTTCTTTGATTGCATTGTTTGCTTCATCTGAGCTACTTGAAGGGAAAAATTCTTTAATCTTTTCTTCAACATACTGGTGGTCATTGATCTGATTTGCAAGTTCCTTCCTTCTTTTTAGGGAAAGGGAAAGATGCTCTCTTGCTTCTTTGAGTTGAGTTATGGCCATTTCCAGATCTATCTTTTCATTCTCAATTACTTTGTTCAGTCTGAATATCTCCATTGTCCTGAATCTTTTCTCAAGCTGTCAAACTTTATTTTGAGATCCACTGAGCTTTGATACCAATTTTTGGAAATATTCAAGACTATCTAGGTTAGTAAGAGGGGAGGGGTGAATCAGTAACTTCAAAAATTTTAATAGATTCAAATCTTAATAATATTAGATTGATAATTTGACTGCATGCATGAGTAATAAAAAGAATAAAACATTCATAACACTTAGAACACAGAGATTTGGTGACCCAAAAACCTTCCAAGTAGAAAGTAAAACTGGGGTGGGGATGATACCCACAAAACTTCAATACTATAGTATAAAGTTTGCTGGTTAAGGTTTACAATGATCACTTCTGATGATCTACCCTATTAGGAGCAATAAGGACTGCTAGGTCCACCTTGTTAGAGGTTTTACAAACATACAATGAAGTATGCACTCAGTTAAGAGATTTTTACAAAGACTGTTAAGTCTACCTGGTTAAAGGATTTCAAGCTGATTCACCTGTTAGGATGAAATAGTAGATCTCTTACTTGCAACTGTACTTGCTGATTGAGATTCTCTGATGTACTGATCACCTTCTGTGATGGATAGATCTTTGCTACTTCTTATACTGCTGTAGCCCTTTGTAATTCGCTTATCTCTGTCTTTTTCTCCTTTTTATATTTCTCTTTTTATTGCTTTTTAGATATGACATAAAACATTGTTTATATATCAATCTAAGTCAATTCCAAAACGATTACAAAGTCAGCTCTTAAACAAGTAAACACAAATATTACTGAGTCGGCCCAAATATAGTTACATGATTACTACAAACTAACTCAGTGACTTTCTGATACTAACCACTCGTTTGTAGTTTTGAACTCGATAAATACTAGAGACTCGGTAGATAAAGTGTTACTCGGTAGAAAATAAATTTCCTGTTTAACCGTGTAGCACTCGGTAAACACTTTGAAACTTTGTGAGCTCGGTATGCACTTTTCTGCTCGGTATGCTCTGTTCTTCTCAGTAAGCTCTTCTTGGTAAACTCTGCTCTACTCGGTAAGCTCTATTCTTCTCGGTATGTACTATTCTGCTCAGTATGCTTTGTTCAGAATAAGTGTTGTCACTAATGAAAATCATGCTTAATGCCAACAAATATCGACTACGATTACATCTAGTATGTAATCGATAGAATGCATGAAGACTTAGTTGTTATTAAATAGAATAAGAGACCCATTAGGTTCATGAATTATTCCCTCCTAATGCATCTGATTTTGTATTTCAATATTAATAGTCTGGATGTAAAGGTGTTGAAGCCTAGGTTCATGTTTGAGGGTCAACCTAATCTAGTGCAGTATTAGCTGAGGGTATGGAATTACACCTCCAATGAATGTGATTTCTACATTTTTCAGAATTGGATAATCTACCCAATTCTTCAATTAATGGGGACCAGTGTAGTAAGGTTACAGGTTAGGGTTTTGAAGTTTTTGAGGCCCATGCAATATGAAGATAAGTGGAAAGGAAACCATAATTGGGGTGATTTCTACTCAGGATAAAATTTCACTAGCATCAGAGTTTATGGATGTGCATAGCCCCCACGTTTGCTTCCAAAATTGGTGCCCCTGAGGGTCTCAATTGGAAATCATCTGGAAATTGATATGGACTGATAAGAAACATTTGGCACCCCACAAGAAGGGTACTTTCACACCAAGGCAATTTAGGATAGGAAACTTCCTAATGGGAAAGAGGGTGCTACCACAACTCAGTGCATGGCTCAATCACTTTAAGATGACTTCTGGTATTTGTAGATATGTTGATTCTGAGAACTTCATCAGAACTGCCAGAATGACATTGATCCCCAACATTGATACCATCAGGGAACATGAGGGTTGTGATGATGAAGATGTAATAAGGAACATCTTGGATGAGGATGAGATTGGTGTAAGGCTCACCAAGTTTTATGATTTATTCAAACTAGAAACTCAAATTATAAAGGCCAAAATCAATTTTGAAGGTTTCTTCCCTGATCTCCCTTATCTAAAAAGAATTGATAGGATGATTGAGATGCATGGTACCATGTCTAGTCAGCTAGAGGGACTGCTTGAGGAAAAATTGGATGTGGGTAAAGATTATTCCTCATCTGATTATGAGTACACTAATGAGTCATAGGAAGGTGACAGTCCACCTTAAGCCAATGACTCTCATGTCATTGATTTGACCCAAGATCCACAAGAGGAAAATGATACTCCTGAACCACCATAGAAAAGGAAAAAACTTGAAGTAGATGGACCCTCCAATGAGAAGAAACAAAAGAAAATAACAGATAGAGCCTTTGCTCTAGTGCCTAGTGACCATGCCTATCATCACAATTTTAGGAAGACCATTAGAGGGCATGGAACCAAGTGATGAAACTTTAAGGGCTCTAACTTCTTATGATCCTAGCATAGAGAACATCTCTATTGAGGAGGCTAGAGAGATGGTGAGATCTAGTGGAATGATTTTGGTGCCTGGTTGGGATTTGACCTCAGCATTCATCATTGATTAGATAAGGAAGCAGCCAAAGGGAAGCCTATCTTATGAGGCCCACATGGTGATATGATCAGGGGAAGTGGATATGATCCTAAGTCCCAAGTTGTAGCAATGTGGTCCTTGGCTCCAAGGACCCAAAAACCTTCCTTGGTTAGTATAGAAGATAAAATGGAGGGGGACAAGATCATCTAGACTATCCAAAATACTAGTGATCTTGAGGTATCAAAGGTTGTGACACACTTTTCCCACTTGAATGAAGCAAATACAGCCCAATTGTCAAACAAGTATGCCCAGCTATTTGAAAATTTAGTAAAAATAGACAAGGATAGAGACTTGAGGCTGATGAAGATTAAGGTTTTGGAGGATGAACTAGAAGACTTAAAGGCTAAGCTTGAAGAAGCTTCTAAAGTAGTTCCCCCTCCAACTCTATAGATTGAAACTGTAGCCCAACTTGTGACAGGGACCTCTGACAAGGTAACAGATGATTTAGAGAAAAATAATCTTGATTTAGCCTTAAGGGCTATCCCTGATATCATGAAACATAGGTGTGAAAGGATTAAAGAGAAAATGGACTCAGTCCACCAATCTTTAGGCATGCTGCAGAAGATCAATGAGAATGTGAAATAGGCGGTGGTTACTTTGGAGCCACTCTTTAATGTATGGTCTGGGAGGAACACCCTGTTTGAAAAACTAGATGCACTACAACCTCATCGGCATGATATCCCTAAGGTGGTCACTGAAGTTTATGAGAAGATAGAATTGATCAGTACCACCTGGAGCTTTTTTAAAGGAAAGAATATCAAGTAAAGGCTAAAATGGCCATGTTTGGTCAAGGCTATAGTAAGTTTTTGCCTTCAGTGTATGGTGATTATGGTAATCCCATAGGTCTTGAAGAGTGGAATTCAAGCATGAGCTAGGTAATAATCAGGTAGGAGGCCTTGCTCAGTGATGATGGCTCATTAGACATGGATGGTTTCAACAACATTATTGATAACCTGATCAAGCTAGAAAATAACTGCATTAAGTTTGTTGTTGACATTAAGGCCATTACTGATTCCAGATGGGATAGGAAAATCAAGTTGTTATAGGATTTGCAAGGGTATAATTGGCCCTCAGAAGATGATGTGGCAGCATGGGATAGAAACACCAAGCCCAAGAAGAAGAAGCCAACTATCATTGAGTTAGAGGCAGAAGAAGAAGAAGAGTGAGCTACACTTGGCACCTGATCTTGAAATATAGGGAGAGAAATTATCATATAGAGAATGATGTAGGTTAGCCTATAATGGTTTCATCATTCATGCAACAACCTCAAGTAACTGCTCAGAAATATCCTCTGACAAAGGTGCCACCTATGAAGATTCCTTTTGTTAGGAAATTGCTTTATGTTCCTCTAGTCTCTTTTCATCATGTTTTGTACTTTTTGTATGTAGTGCAAGTCACTATCCTGGCTATCTGAAGCTTTTTGCATCCTTTCTTTGAGGATTCCAAGATAGCCAGTGATATAAATAGCAAGTTTTCTTATTTTAGAGTGGTGGTGAATATTACTTTGTAAAGAGAGTTCTGGTAATAGTATTTTTGTCTTAAAATTCTCTGTCAAGAATGTACTGATACAGTTAAAATATTAATATAGTATACTAGAACTCCTTTGGTTATTCTATTTGTCTTCATATTTTGATTTTGAATTCCTTTATGTATTAAATTGTAAGGCATTTTGATACATTGTTTACAAGGTAGATATAAGGGTTAAGCTTAAGTTTCTTTCAAGGGAAGGGTAAATCTTAAGGGAGATCTCTGAGAATTTGTAATCTACATAAGAATTTGATAGCAGGATTAGCAATTGGAAAAATGAAGTGTAAGGCACCTCATTTGGGTTTTGGGATATTTATTTTAATGGATTTTCTATTGATGTAGATTTTCTGACTCTGATGCCCTAGGATCTGGCACTAGTTATGGCTTGATTTACATTTTTTCACCATCAACAAATCAAATAATCTATTCATTTTAAATTTGTTGTATAATTTGAATCTGTATAATCTATCTTTAGCACATGGATAACTATTATAATGCTTTAGAGAAGCAAATTTGAGAGGTAAACCCGCCTGAGCTTGAAGCTCAAAGTGAAGAAGGTTTTTAACCTTAGTACCTTAGTGTTTGAATTTTTTTAGATGCATCTATTGGAAGTACTAGAGTTTCATATCAACTATTTTTGAATCCTATTTATCATCTACAAGTTTGAGCACTAACATGACCAAACAACCTATGTTTAGTTAAAGTATTATTTAAAAGTGATAATGAACTTAATGTGTATTAAAATTATATTCATTAGAAAGCTTGTTCCAAATACCATCATTTGACATCATATGTTTGAAAAAACCATCTTGTTTGGTTCTTGTCCCAGGCCTTAAAAGGCCATTTGTTTGTAGTTCACTTTTTTTCTCAGAGAAAAATTTCAATTTAGGGATCTTCATGCAAAGACCCCCTTTGCACAAAGACCCCTAAGGGTCTTCGTGTGAAGGGTCTTCTCACAAAAACCCTCATGTGAAAAGTCTGGTGGAGAAACACCCTGCCAAAATTTTTCCCAGCCTACTTCGAACGAAGTAGGTTGGCTAGTTATGAATTTTTTTTGTAAAAAAATTTAGAATGGTATAAAACTAAAACATTTTCTTTCTATTTTCTACCGAATTGCAATAAATTAATTCTCTTTTTCTATTTTTTTTATATTATTGATCAATTTTTACAAAGGCATTTTTTGGAGGAGGATTGCTATTTCTATTTTTTCAAAGGCATAATTTTGGAGAGGAGAAATATTAGATCAAAGTATTTTTTGAACAAGAGAATTTTTATTGGTGATCTTGTGGAAGACATTTTTTGGAGAGAATAAATGGGGAACAAGAAGGGAAGACAAAGTAAATCTACTAGAAAAAGGTCACCTGGTACTAAACAAAGAAATCGTGAAGCTACATTGACATATTATCATAAAACTAAAGAAGGTTAAGGAAAAGCTGAAGTAGGAGGGTTAAGTCAAGTCGAAGAATTGCACATTGAAGAAGGGTTAGGATCACTCCCTACATAACCTTTAGCAGTTGATGTTGGAGAAGGGTCAAGATCACGTGCTCCTACTGGTATGGATGAACTTTTAAATTTAGCTCAAACTGTAAAGAGAAATATTAATTATAGAAACTTAGATCATTTAATTACAATGGATGTGGAGAATTTGAGATCACTTGCTAATGTTCAACCCTTAAATCTTGCTAAGAAGAGATCAATGAATATGATAGCAAGAGAAATATTGGCTAAATTTGATAATTTTGAAATACTTGAACAAGCCCAATCACTTTTAGTTCTACTTATAAACAAAAATCTGGAAGGGGTATTAAAATTATTGGGTATAGACACAACATCAAAGAAGAGAAAAGTTGTTGACATGCAAACTGATATGATTGAAAATATTAGGAAATGTTTGAACCAGGTAGGGAAGTGATCTCAAACTAAAGATAAGACCATTACAAGAAAAGTTATGTTGACATCCATTGTAGGTAACACTATGCTCTGAAAAATACAGATATCTTCAGTTTCATCTCAGTTTGGTTTTAATAAGAAAATAATATCACAATATGTTAATAGGAGAATACTTTTGGATGATAGAACCTTGGAAGGCAATTGGGCAATCATGTGTAGAGATCCTCGTTCTGATAGGATTGATGGAGGAATCAAGAATTTGGTCATATTATTTTGGAATGATAATACACATCCTTCATCAAATAGTAGATATGTTATCAGACATAGAAATTTTAGCTAATCAATATGAATATCACTAGTACATTTGAGGTCAAATTTCGACGGCCATTTGTCAGATTTGCAACACTAATTTGTCAGCATTTTGATAGATGAGTTCGTCACCATTTTTGCATAGGAAATTGTGACAGAAGACGTATCTGTCAGTTCACCGACACCACATCACGTCGGAAACTTGCACATGGAAACAACTTCATTATGGCATTTCCTGCGGTTCATCCATCGAAATTCTGACACCATGACCTATCAGAAATATACAATCTCTGTCAGAATTAACTGTCGAAAACATATCCTTTCCGACATTATAACTGTTGGAATAGCGACAGTTTCCACCTAATTCTGATAGATATACATGTCAATGATATGGCATTAATGTCAAAGTTTCTGTCAAAAAATTATTATTTGTGACACTTAAACTATTGGAAGAGCGACAATCCTTCAGCATTTCTCCGACATGTTTCCCTATCAAATGTATAGCATTACAGTCAGAAGTATTGTCGTAAATTATTTTTCTTTGACATTTTATCTATCGAATGCATAGCACTTCTGTCAAAATTAATTATGACGTGTCGAAAAACTGATGAATATGCACATTAAAGATAAAACAGCTCAAGAGACCATCATAGGTTCTCTCTTTCTTTAGTCTATATTATTGATAGAATGTTTTACCTTTCATTAGCTCATCAAATCTGGGGATTTGAAAGAATTTAATAGAATATTTTCATGACAACGTATATTATTTAAGTTGACATTGCACAAATTTATCTACTTCGCACACTTGTAGACTATGAGGACAGTGATAAAGAAGCATGGCCATGGGAGGAGATGCTTCTTTATTGCCGTCTTCATAGTATACAAGTGTGCGAAGTAGATAAATTCATGCAACGTCAACTTAAATAATATACGTTGTCATGAAAATATTCTATTAAATTCTTTCAAATCCCCAGATTTGATGAGCTAATGAAAGGTAAAATATTCTGTCAATAATATAGACCAAAGAAAGAGACAACCTATGATGGTCTCTTGAGCTATGTTATCTTTAGTCCTAGCTATTGTCCTAGCTACCTGTCAATCGTCAAGAATAATCACCGCCTTGCATGTATGTACACTGCACAAATTGATCCCAGTCTCACAAAAACATTTTACACTTGTACATCTCATCAATATTGGAGGCCTAAAGTAATTTTATACGATCACTAGCACATTTCGTGCATGGATGAGAAATAGTATCCAAAGTTTCTAGATAACTATTTTTTAGAAGAGGAATGAGTGCAGGCCAAAGAAGGGATAATTCCACAATAGAAAGGAAGACATCTTTTTAGCCTGGGTCTAAATCCTACCCCAATTTTTGAAGGATCCAGGGCCAATCTAGAAAGATGTCTTCCCATTCTATCTGCAACATTGTGTCCATCCATGATCTCAGGAATATCATCGTCTTTCTACTCTTCATTTGCCAAAATATATCACTTCTTAAAGCATGCAGAGTAATCTTATTAATAAAAGAACTCTTGCCAACATTAGGGTACCCACAGATCAAAGTAATTGATGTTATTGGTGCTTGTGCTCAAGGATATCGATTCACTATTTTGAAATGGGCAAATCATTTTTATTTCATTTGTAGAGAAAAGGAGTGGGAGAAAACGAGTGGGTGAAAGTTGATCGAGCACGAGAGAAGGAATTGCATTTTATTTGATCATGAATGCTCTCTCAAATGACCAATCATGTTTTCTATTCAATTTTTTTTGGTGTTTTTTTTTCCCATATTCAGTAGATAAAAATCATGGCGGCAGCCACTTAGCCATCTTTTTGATGTTCCAGGTATTTTACAAAGATATAGGTATGTGGATTTATCATTCAGTTGCTTGCAGTTATTGGTCAAATAAAAATATTTTGTCAAGTTGAAAGGGTAAGATATCAGTTTGGTGTTTTCGGTTTATGTTAAAAGTTGATTTGGTAAAATCCTCAAAAAACACACTACATGTTCTAAAATATAAAGAAGTTGAATGTTAAATGTAAGATATATATCTCATCCATAGTAATCAAAAGAAAGGACATGAAAATTATAAGGAGATTTACCAATCCAAAAATATAAGCGAATAGGAAACATGATTGGTACCTTATGAATTGGTTTTTGAGGTGCACAATCTTCATCAATCTCCTAAGAACAAGACCCCTCCTCATGAAAAATGCATTTAACAAATTAAACAAATCTACAAAACTGAACCAATGGCATGTTCTTCATGTGGTACAAGGAAGATTTGGCTATGAAAAAAAAAAGTGAAACGACCTCATCATTTTTATTTCGATTGGATAGAGGAGTGAAAACTGAATGTGAGAGAAGGTATGCAATTTCTTCATCTTTCAAGCATCTAGCATCATATTTGACTGCAAATTTTAAATGCATTGCATTTTATTTGATCACGAATGCTCTTTGAAATGACTGCATTCTACTGGTGTCGTGCCCTAGCCCATGCTTTATCTCCATTATTTGATATTATTGGTACTTGTGCTCAAGGATATCGATTCACTATTTTCAAATGTTTGGATCATTTAGATAGTTACATTTCCTGACTGTTCCTCTAGTACACAGTCAGTAAATGTAACTATCTAATGATTATATGTAATTTTGAATGGATTAAATGCTTTATTCTTGGTAGAAGTGAATGGAAGGAATAGTGTGTATTAAATACAATCCAATCACTTATTGAATTCTTTGGAGACTATTGGTTTGACTGTCCATGCGCTACCAGTGACTGAGATTCATTAAAGGATACAAAACCCTTCATTTTGGGATTATTGTGTGTGGATTCAAATGTAGGTTTGATTTGGTTAATGTTTAGAAGAGATCAATAAAGTATTTAAAGACAATCTTACATGTTTGGAGAGGTTTGAGAGGCACTTATCATGACTATACCCTCACAAACATTAGCATAGACTGGTTTTACTAAGTTTCCTTTCTCTATTTTGAGGTTTCCTTTCTCTACCACAAGGGTACAGTCAGAGGGTTCATTGACAAAATGATCCTTTGAATGGTTACTATGAATATGAATGATTTGATATAGCATATTGCTTATTTTACTTGAAGTTTGGAATAGCTTGTACAGGGGTGAAAGTAGTTTTGATCATTTTGGTTGTGACCGTTCCTCTACACAGTCAGGAAATGTAACTGTCTAATGATTATATGTAATGTTGAATGGATTAAATGCTTTATTCTTGGTAGAAGTGAATGGAAGGAATAGTGTTGGTGTTAGGTTTCATTTATTATTGAATTCAATGGTTTCCAAGATGTGTTGAGGAGTTTGCTCCTTGTTTAATGTTGATTTTTCTTGCACAATCCATGCATACAATAGTGAAGTTACAAAACTGAATCAATGGCATGTTTAAAACAAAGAAATAGAATGATAATAATATGCTAAAAATTCTATTTTGTTTAATACACGCCAAAGGACCGCATTCTAAATTGCTGTCACTGAAATGACTGCATTCTACTAGTGTCGTGCCCTAGCCCGTGCTTTAACTCCATTATTTTATGTTATTGGTGCTTGTACTCAAGGATATCCATTTTTTTGAAATGTTGACTGTGGTTATCAAATGGACAGCCCGTGAGCTTCTAGCTAGGTGCCATTTGCATTGATAGCTTAGGGCATCAAATGTATTGTATCATTGATAGTTGATACTTTGTTAAAAGGAAATAGGACAAAGAATGATTTTTATTTAGTTTCTCTATTTTGATCGCTAAGTGGCTTACAACCCTAGAGAAGTATATGCAGATTTAAGAATGCAATTGCAGAATACATAGCAGCCGATAATTCACAATAAATCCATGCAACCAATTTGAATAGAAATTAATATAAAGAACTAGGGTCCTCCAATGGCCCAATCATCTGGACCTTGATTGTCCCCTCAACTAGTGACCCTTCAAAATTGGGTTATCATGCAATCAGTGAGTGATCCTTCATTCTTTTGGTGAGCTTCTAGGTAGGCACCATTTGTATATTTGATAGCTTAGGGTATCAAATGTATATTTTATCATTGATAGTTGAGACTTTGTTAAAAGGAAATAGGAAAAAGAATGATTTTGATTTAGTTTCTCTATTTTGATCTCTAAATGGCTTACAACTGTAGAGAAGTATATGCAGATTTACGGATGTAGTTGCAGGATACATAGTAGCTGATAATTCACAAAAAATCCATGCATCCAATTTGAATAGAAATTAATACAAAGAAATAGGGTCCTCCAATAGCCCAATCATTGGGACCTTGACTGTCCCCTCAACTAGTGACCCTTCAAAATTGGGTTATCATGCAATCGATGAGTGATCCTTCATTCTCTTGGTCTGCCCTACAACCAAACATATTGGAAATACACAATAAAATGATAACAAGTCTTTCACAATCCCCCTTCCCTCAAGGAACACTATCAACCATCCCTTCCACATAGCATTTCACTGTTGTATGAGTGGATTGTGCAGGAATAATTAACATTAAACTAGGAGCAAACTCCTCAACACATCTTTGTTGTAAACATGCCATTGGTTCAGTTTTGTAAAAAAAATTTTTGTGTTAAATGCATTTAAATGGAACATTAAGCATAGTAATAATATGCTTAGTCTATTAGTAATTGTAGATTAAATGCCCATAACACTTTTATCAGTTTAGCATGTTATTATAAGATACTAAAGAAGACCTGTTATTTGTCAGAGAAATCTTCACTGTCCCCCACAATGAAGACAATGAAGATTGACCTCCAGCCCCACAACAAAAAATATTGTAATAAGAATAAGATAGTGCCAAGAAACATTTTCACAAATATGAAATGTGAGGAAAAGTAATAACATTAACAATGCCAAGATTCATAGCATTAAATTTCACCTGCAGATGAGTTTCTGTAGTGGGTTGCCCAGCATCAAAAATATGTTGAGTTGCATTTGAGCTATAACTAAGAGCATCGTGTAGAAGAGACCCTAAACTTTGAAAGAGTTCTCTAGCTTGGCAATTCAAAATTCAATCTTAAGTGAAATAAATTATAGACATCAACATCAACATCATCATAATCATTAGACATAAATTATAGACACCAACATCAACATAATCATAATCATTTGGAGGGTATTCATTTTGGTCCTTGGATAGTACTATGTTTCTTGAAAGTTCTTGTGATGCTTCTAAACTTTAAAGACATATTTTATGGCTTAATGATAATATAGATTAGTGTTTTTTTTTTCTAATGGAATGTTGTTGATCATTCATGGTCTTGAAGAAACTTTTTATTGTTTTGATTCTCGAGTCTTGACATTGTTTCTCAATATGATATAGACTGACCACAAGATGGTTCAGTTGGTGCTCTCTTTCTATTTAATCATTTGTCTTCTTCATGGTGTAAGTGTCAATATGTTATAATCCAACCAGCATGTCATACCCCCACTTCTGATAAACCTCACAGCATGAAAATCATAGCCAAAGACTTGGGTGATCAACATACACAAACAACGATTACCCTTAGGAAATAAGGATCATTAATATTCATTAATGGTCGGCGGTGATTCCTTGGTAATAAAGGCATTGCCAGAATTCATCATCTTAACCAAGTCATGGGTGGTGATCCTTGAATTTGGAGCAAGGAAGAAGGAAAATTGGAAAACAAAATATGGAATAATTAGGTTGGAATTGGAGAAGAATTCAGAAATAAACTTGAATTAGAAAAAAGCCAAGTTATCTGGTTCTTCGTTTGAGGTTGGGTTCTGATTCTACTTTTGTTCTCCTTTGGATTCGACTTGGGTTCCTTTGGTAGGAACTTGGGTGCTTGGGCCAATTTTGGGTGCACCTGCAATACTATAAATATGATACACGAGGTATTTTATTCATAATTTTATAGGCTAACTCATTATTATGGTAACATGGGTATGACCACACTCCATGCCTTATAATGGTACCTGACATGGAGTGTGGTTCAAATGAAGTTGAACCAAATGCTGACCATGATGGCTATGATCATGATGAAGATAAATATGAATATTAAATCTAAAATATGGCTTGTAATTTGAATTTTCATTGTGAATGAAGAAACTATAGATTTAAGTTGACTCATTCTATGTTGTAGTATATTTTTTCCCTAGATCTACCATATTATATATGTGTAGCCTGTACGGGACATCTTCTGTTCATCCATGTATCATAGCTTGGTGAGAGTTCTTAGGAGAAAGACAAGATGTAAGTGGGAAATAGAGAAACCAATATCAGAACACCACTTGAAGCCTTGCAATGTTGAGAGTGGGATAAAAGCTACACTTGAGACCCTATATAAGGAACAAACTTATTGAGCTTCACTTTTTTTTGAGAATAGTTTTATATTCTATACTAAATAGGACCAACCACGTGAAGGTGGAAGCTCATTTGGCCCCACCCCCCCCCCCCTAACATCACTCTAAATTCCTCGTTAACATCTAACATTCATTCATTATTTCATCCATTAATAAAATGTAACATTCATTAATTATCACACGATAACATTCATTCACACATTAATAAAATGTGACATTCATTAATTATCACACTATAACATCCATTAACACATTATAAAATTTATGAACATTCACTACCACATAATTAAATTCATTGGCATATAAAAATCAGTCATTATCAATTAAGGTGCATAGATGACAATCATTTCTTTTTTTTCTTTTGATTTCTAGTTTTTAAGATGTAATTGTTAAGATGAGTATCGATATCATCATCATGATCATCTACCCTCTCATTAGATCTCAATGCACGCCTAGTTCTTTGTTGATGCAAAGGGGGGTCATCTGCAATAACATATGAAAGGGTTAAATTACAAACATTTTATTATAATTAAAAACATTTTAAACATTTTAAAGTATTTCAGTACTTTACAGGCCATAATCGTATAGCTCTTTACCTGATCTAGTCACATCATCAACATCAAGGTCAGTTTGTCTGGCCTCGGCCTCGACCTCAACATGCTCATTAATAGCAGCCTCTACACTCTCTACAGCTGCAATACAAATTGTTACATTAATCCAAACACCAATTGCAATTAAATTTGTATTACTACACCAATCAATTTAAGATGTTTACATGTATTACTGTGATGCACATCCTCATTGTTATCAACACCCACAGGTTGTGTACGGCAAGAATCGGCAGGCTGCATTTCAATTTCATACACATTCATGTTATCATTGTTTTCTTACTTAAAATAAATTTACTCACTTTATGTTGGAACTTAACATCAAATAAACTAATTGGTAAATAATTAAATTTGAAATATCATCTATTTAGCTTACTTACCCCAACGGATCCATCAGTAGAACCTTGTGCACTTCTTATTCTTTCTGTCATGGCTTTATAGCCTTGTTGGAAGCCAATTCTCTTGTCCTCTTCTATGAGACTTATACTGAACTCCGCGCCCTGCATTTTTGCTTGGTATCATCAAATTTTATTTTATTATTTCATCAAAACAAAAAAATATTTCAAATTATAAATAAATATTTAAAGATCAAAGAATTATTTTTAGTGTTAAAAGCCATGTAAAGATTGTATTTTTCCAACACTTACAACTCGTGCAGCAAGTTTTGAATAATCGCCAGAGCCTAGCTTGTGTTGCCCGTGCTTTTGCAATCTTGCCTTTGTTGCCTTTGATGTGTCAGGAAATCTATGAAGAGATTGAAATATGTTAGTTCATATAAATATGAAGAGTATTTAGTACACAATTACATTCTTAATAGTATTGTACCACTCAAATGGTGCACTTCTCTAAATCATTACTTCCAAGAGAATCCATGGATTGGAAACCTTGAGAAATTGATTTAGAGCTCCCTAGGCATGGAGTGAAAGGGTGTTAAGAATGCTCTCAGCTAGAGCTATTAAGCCAATAACCTTGCTAGTAAACCATGCAATGGGAGATTCAATGAGACAAGGGCAAGAATACCAATATCTTCAAGAATCAAAATGGAGATGAAATGAAAGCTATGATAAGAATGGAAATGCAAGCTAAGCTATGGAAATGAAAGAACAATGCAACTAAGCTATGAAAGGAAATATGCAAGTATTACAAAGCCTCTTAATTAAGCTAGATGAATTAATCTAAAGCACAAAAGAAACTAAGCTAAATATGAAGCTATGAATGCCATGATAAATGAAACTAGAATAACATGTAGATGCAAAAGCCAAGAATGCTCCAAATCTTCAAAAGCTTCAAAGTGACCTAGAAAACCTGCAACATAACATTAGCATAAAAAGTTGGGGGTCTAGAATGAAGAAGAGAGCTCTCCTTTAATAAGAAATGAGAAAGAATGGACCATGGAGATTAAGAGGAAAAAGATTTAATCAATGGTGGAGCATCAAAGAGGAGCAATCCATGTGCACAAATATCCTCCAATGAGAAAATAAGAGTTGACTTTTGTGTCCATATGAGACAAAAAGTATTTTTTCCCTTTTTATAAAATAAGAATAATGCTTTATTTGTGCAAAATAGGATAAGAGGAAAAGTGAGGGGGCTTTTTATTTAATAAAAGGGGAGGGAACTCCTTTTAATTAAATAAAGACTTTAGAATAAGATGGTTAGCCCATAGAATAAAATCAAATAAATGATAGAACTAGGATTTGATCAAGAATAAGCAATTGACAATTTTAGCAAATAATGCTAGAAAGGGGCTAATAGTCTAGATGACCATTTTTAGATGATTACATTTGCCCCTCTTTGACTAATGTGTGATCGATATGGGAACACATTACTTCAAAGAATAGATTAGCCAAGAAGGCAATAGATATAGATCTGACTCTAATGAATGAAGTGCAGAGAGACAGAAAATCCTGCATGGTTAGACTAGTAGCGATAGTACTGAACACTTAGGAAAGAGATGGACAGTATCAGAACTCAAGATGAGAAATAACATGTCAAGCGCAAAGATAGATTGATCAGAGAAAATGAAATGGTCAAGCATATGCTCTGGAGAATATCCAATAGGATATGATGTGTCTGCCCCCTCGGGATCGAAAGCAAAATTAGGTAGAGGGAAGGCAGAAGCAAGAGCAACATGATCAAATCACCAGAAATCATAATCGAAGATGAAAGATGATAGGATAACCATCAAGAAGATATGCCCCAATGAAGACCTTAGAGAGATGAAATGAAATGTGAATGAAAGACTAGAAGGGTGAGAGAGATGGGGATGAAGAAAGAAAAGATGCCCCAGTGAAGATCGAAGGATCAGGCCTGAAAAGGTTAGCCAACTGCGCAGAAGAAAGAGAAATGCGATTTGGATGATCAAGGTGAACTCGGATTTTAGTTTTGATCCTGAAATGAATAGAAAATGATGTGATATGAAAGACATGATCGGGAAGAAGTGAAAGGTGAGAGCAATTGATCGATAGGTCCACAAAAGATGAAAGGAGAGCTCTCTCCATATGCAAGATGCAAAACTAACTAACATGAACCTAAAAATGCAAGCTATTATGAAAAGTGGTTTACTTGCAAGGTTACAAAGCCATTAGACTCTAATATTCATCATTGAGTGTTATTGGTAGCATTGCAAGATCATACAATACACACTAGTATGACTATGTGAATTTGAATATGATATGTATCAGATAGATATGTGGAAATCTCACCTAGGCACCAAAGACATATAAGTCAAGATGACTAGTGCAGTGAGATTCCCTAAGTTTGATATAGCAAGATTATGCTCACATCGAGACACAAGAAAGTCAAGATGACTATAAGGATGCACTTGCAAAAATAGTCAAGGATAATACCTTGTAAATTCTAGAGTCAAGTGAAACAAGCATAAATTCTCATGACAACCAAGATCAACAAAATATACCCACAGGCCGAAAGTAAATAAAACATGTCCTCATGCCCCAGTCTTCTAGCTATGCATCATCGAAAACCATTAGGGAGAGAACACTCAGCAAAGAAATAATCATAGATAGCACATAAAGAAAGAAAGTCAAACAAATCTTAGCAAGTTAAGTGTTTAAGTGTGTGTGTGTGTGTAGGTCATAGAGTCAAACTTTGAGTATCGCATCTGCCAGTGGAAATATCGCATCATTTTGGACTGTGGGTAAACATCTGATAAGTGTTGAAAAACACTTGATGCTAGGGTAGTGTTGAAAAACACAGTTTGGGGAGTGTTGAGAAACACTATTTGAACCAAGTGGTCTGAGAAACCCTGACGTAGAAAGAGACCCAAGATAAGCTAAACAACATATGCCCCCTAGACTAAGACAAGATTCGATTCCAGGCTAGGAGAGGCAAAGCGAGAAGTGGAGCGGAGGAGCACCACATAAGACTGATAGACATAGGTGCAAGGGTCTCAAGCAATGCTTGTTTCTAGGTTTTCACCACTTGATAGATTTTTTCAGGAATTTTTTCAATTGTTTTGTATTTTTGCTACCAAGATGCCTATTTCCAGGTTTTCACCGAGGCACTTTCTCTATTTTTTTTGAATTTTTTGAATTTTTTTTTTTTTGGTGAGACATCAAAGCACCTATTGCTAGGTTTTCACTAGGATGCTCATTTTTTCAAGACATTTTATGCTTTTTAGGATTTTTTTCGGCCTCATACATGAATTTTTTTGTAATTTTTTCAAGATCAATAAGGAATATGTACAAAAGAGCTCAAGAACCTTAGGTAGAGAACTTCTGCAATTGTAGAACATTGATAGGCTCGGTAAGCTCTGCTTCCTTTGATGTAGATAACTAATAGATGCCGGACCCAACTATTGTTGCTGTGATGATAGAAGGCCCCAACCAGTTCGGCCAATAGTAACCAACCCTAAGCAATTTCTGAGCTAACGCGGGATCGTTAAAGTGTGATCTACATATACCATCACAGACTTCAACTAGCACTTTGTTTGACTCCTCTATTTCTAGACACCGCAAGAGAGTTCCATCTAGACCCTTCCTATATAAGTCACTAGAGATGAGGGTAAAGTGCGAGGTGTTATGGATGAGATTTTCAAGGATAACGTGATCTTGGAAATAGAAAAAGATGGTGGCATTGTAAGGACTATGAGCAAGATAGTGTAATTCTTCCACTAGGAACTTAAAGTGTGATTTATGCTTTTTCAATTGTAAAATGGATGTCAAAGTAACCATGACATTAGCAATTTTATTTTTAGATAAGTTCACCATGTTCTTGTAAAGAATCAGCTTTTCATCTTTTATTGAATAATCATCATTTTTGAGAAAATCTTTACTTTTACTTTTTTTAGGTTTAGATACCGCCACAATGTGGTTTTCAGCATCTGACCATTGCTCTTTTCTTTTGATTTGATGATTGAGATACTTGATTTCTAATTCAATCCTTTTTGTTGCTGATTCGTTGGTGGAAGAAGTAATAGGTTCAATGGCATGTTGATCCTAGGTGGACCAAGCTATGAGATCTGATTTTGTGAGATGAAATGAAGTGACTGGTTCAATAGCATTTATGCGAGGGATGTCATCTCTGGTGACAAGAGAGGTCAAGCCTATAGGGTAAGCTCTGAAAGTGTTAAGATCTAGACTTGTCATAGAAGGACCAGCATGGTCCACTAAAGCAATACATGGATTAAACTCATCAGACCCTACGCAAGACTCATCGACTATGTCAGGTTGGTCACCATAAGTATGAACCACATCCACTTCCATATCCACTGTGGAAGATCCGTCGGAGAGAGTATCCCATTCATATTCATTTGAATCTGTTGTTACGCTTCTACTAGGATGCTTGCACCAAGAAGATTTAGGACCTTTAGAAGTAGAGGCTTCAGTGTCATTATTTGTGAGATCTCCTCTTTTCATTAACCACAAAATATTCCTACGTTGTTGGCTTCTAGGTGTAGCGGCTTTAGCTATGTCCTCAACAGGTATGTGTTCTTCTCCCCAAAGGAGTGAAGTAGAAGGAAGATTGTCTCTCATTTGAGCCATAGTGTGCAGTGGTGACTCATCTGTATCTATGTCTGAATCACTAATCATGGGAGCATTTCTAGAATATGTAGGGAGGTCATCATTGGCACTATATCCTGGACCTGTTGTAATCTTAGAGGGTCGGCCATTAGTATGACTCAAAGGCTTGACTAGGGCGTGTCCATTATCATTTATAGGTCCTTGACCTTGATATCCCATTTTTTGCAAAAATTTATAGCATTTACCATAGCGCTTAGGAGAAATAGGAGTAGCAATAGTGGTACTGTCTTCTTTGTCTCTATAGATCCATTCTCTAATAGCTTGTTCTTCTCTTTCTACCTCTAGAGGTACGGACGCTTGAAAAAAATTACCAAAAATTGTCATGGTAGAAGTAGAAGGCTTCATCTTATCAGAAGGTCTCCCATATGATCTAGGAGAAGTAGGCATAGCCGCAAGGGAATCCAACGTGTATTCACCCATACCAAGGCTCATCATCTTAAATGTTTTCTTAGCAACAACTAGGGATGCAGTAGGATCATTACAAGGTTTTTTATGAGGAACACATGTTTTAGTAGCAGCAAGAGCATTAATAGCAATAGAATGATCCCCTGGAATAACAATTTCAGCTCCATTATGAGGGAATTTGATGCACTGATGGTATGTAGAAGGAATAGCTTGCATGTCATGGATCCAAGGATGACCCAAAAGAATGTTATAAGCAAGTGGGATGTCCAACACTTGGAACATGATATCTTTCATGACAGGGCCCACTCAAACAGGTAGCGCAATAAGACCTTTGGAAGATCTTTCAACTTCATCATATGCTTTTATAGTGATTTTTCGCTTAGGATCAATAGAAAATTCTGACAAACCCAGTTGTTATATGACATTGAAAGAGACAATATTTAACCTAGCACCATTGTCTATTAGGATTTGGCAGACTCAAGTGTGGTAGACCATAACTTCAATGTGTAAGGCAAGGTTGTGAGGGTGGTTAAGAGATGTGTCATCTACTTCAGAGAAGGAGAGATAGTGAGGTGATGAGATGTGGTTAACCATAGCTTGGAACCTATCTGGGTCAATGTCATTAGGGACACTAGCTGTACGTAGAGCCTTCTCAAGAATCTCTTTATGCAAAGGGGAAATCTCAAGCAACTCAAAAATAGATATTTGTGTTGGTGTCTGTTGCAACTGATGGACAAGATCATAGCTAGACAAAGCTGGAGGAGCTACTAGTTTGGAAGATGAGGCTAGCTTGGGATCAGGCACAATTTTAAGGACCAGTTTAGCTTGCCCCCTAGTAATAGCATTCAGTGCCTCACTTTGGGAAGATGAACTACCACGTGTTTGCAAGACCAACTTTGGCATACCCTAATCAGCTTTATTATCATCTTGAGTTTGCATCATAAGAACACTCTCAACAGGCTCTACCATGTTGATCACAGGCGAATCAGAAGTATATGTGTAGTTGATCTTAGCATCATGATTCTTCTTATTTGGTTGAGAGAACTGCCCCTTGTCATACTTAGGTAGAGGATCTTTGAAAGCCTGGTGATCAGAATTTTTAACTAAGCCATCTATGAGAATTGTGCCTCCATCAATGAGATCTTGTATAATATCTTTAAGTGTGAAACAATTGTCAATCTTGTGTCCCTTGTTTTTGTGATAGTGGCATTAGTAATCCTCTCTCCACCAATTTGGCTTAACTGGCGGATCATAGGGATGAGTTTTCTTAGGAAGCGTAAGATAATTATTGGCAACCAAAGTCTTAAGAATCACATCATATGGTTCAGCCAATGGGGTATAGACCCATCGTCAGAATTGCTTCTTTGTCTTATCAGCATATGGAGGCTTAGGAGCATCTCGAGTGTTGGCAGATTCTTGTTGTTTTTATGCATAGATGGCATTAGAAAGGTTGAAAGTAGTCTCTTTAGCTTTAGGGATGTCCACCACACCATCATTAACAACATACTTGTTTCTATTCCAAGGTTTGTTCTTATCCTTGCCATTGCCTCTAGTATCTTTATTAATAACAATATCACCCTTTCTGATGGCAACATCTTCAATTCAATATGAACTTTCAACCATGTCATTGAAAGAGGAGAATATTTGTTTCCTAAGATCATAATATAGCTCAGGCACTAGAGTGTTGACAAAGATGTCAATCTTTTCTCTCTCGGGTAGCTGATGAGGATATCTAGAATACAATGATCTCCAATGTTGTAGATAAGTAGCAAAAGGCTCACCTTGATTTTTCCTTAGAGTGCTTAGATCTATCATAGTGATAGGTTGTTGATGTTGTACAAATAGTGTTGTGTGAAGCATAGCCAACTCATCAAAAGTCTTCAAAGGAGGTGTCAACTTTGCAAACCATTCTAAAGCTTGTCCTCTTAAGCTTCGAGAGAATAATCATAGAAAAAATGTGTCTTCGTGAAGGAATTCCATGCTAAGAGCATAAAAGTGATGCACATGGTCATGGGGATCACCATTTCCATCATACTTGTCATATTTAGGAACCTCAATATCCCTAGGAAATGGGACCATGTATAGACTCCTATCAAAAGGAAGAGCACAAATAGAGTCCACAAAAGAAACCTTTGGAGGTTCTCTTTCTATTACCATTTGAGTAAGATGTTGATTTGTCTGACATCCTCTCCAAGGACTTCCAATTTAGTTGGTACTCTTTGTTGGACAATTTGTCTAACATCATAGCCAGGAGGAAGCTTGTATCCTCTAAAAGTCATATATTGGAAATATTGGTCTCCATTGCATTCTAAAATCTTAAGCATCTTTTAATGGGAGACTTCATCTTGTTCAAATGTGATAAGATCCTCACTAGAAATTTCATCAGCGGCCTCTTCCTCATGGTGAGAGGGAGGTGGTCTAGGAACTGAAGAAGGTATAGAAAAAGTTCATCTTGGAGGAAACCTAGGTTGCATGTTGTTGCCATAATTGCCATGAACATCAAAAAGTGGTCTATGCTCATAACCACTAGTCTCGGGTTGCTCGTGAGACATGCCTCTCATAGTCATGCACCTAGCAGCATTCATTATGTTCTCACTGTGTTCCTTATCTAAGTTCTTTTGGTTGTCTCTATGCTCAAAGTGATCTTGCAAATGGTGAAAAAAAAATTGTTCGGGCAAGGTGAGTGAGACACTGTCTGTGTTTTTGGAGGACTTAAATGCTAAAAAGAGGAAACCTCCTTTGTACCATAGGGTGGCCTTAGAATTCTTAGAACTAGAACTAGTGTTGCTAACAAGCGCTCATGAGTATCTAGTAGGAGAAGTTAACTGCGTATAATTGAATAGAGGGTGACTCCCTTGTTCAAATTGAGACCGAGTTGTAACCGACATGAAAAAGAATGTTGCTCAACCAATAAAATGAGACAAAGTTTATTAGATGTTGAGATAAGAAAAAGCCAATGATGATCATTTTTCAAGATAGAACAATAGAGATGGTTGGTCAAAGTGCTCAAGAACTTACAGCAATCAATTGACACAAGCCTAGATGTGAGCAAGAAGCTCGATTAGCAAGTAGCTAGATAGGTAACCGTGTTTTGACAAGTGATCAAAAGTGACATTCGATAGGCTCAAATTCAATAGTTTTAACTCATTTGTTTTAGTCTAGAATAATCCTAAGTATGTAGGTAACAAACCAGCTTTAGATAAGAATAGAAAAGGACACTCTACAACAGGTTAAAATGCAAGTGTAACAGCTCCAAATTGCAATAGTAGCAGGATAGAAAAATAACTCAAAATTCTTGGTTGAAGGTATGCGATGATGTTTTAGTATCGTACGACACTTGACTAGTGAATGTGAAAAACTCAGTTTTGAAAGCAATTTGGTCAATGTTGTAGATTGCAAGTACAATTTCTTGGTTTCAAGCACAATAACATTAGGAAGTAGACAAGTTTGCAAATAGTAGGTGATCAAACATGTCATCAAACACTTGTGCAAGAGAAAAAGAAACCTTGCCAAGACAAGCAGTTGGGATATCAAAATGAAAAATTCTATGAGCACTACCACAATGTTTGTATGGTCAAGAATGTTTGCATGGGTACATAACAATGAGAACAGTTCAAACACTTGCTAATCTAGAAGGACAAAGGCTCAATACTTAGAAACTTGGCCCACACTTGATGTTCCATTGCCTCACACAAAGTGGTTGCCCACAATAGATGTTGGCTTTGTCATGGAGGTGTCAATGATACAACCAAATGAACACAAATGGTGATTAATCTTGGGGTGATCCGGGTTATTCCACTTGGATCAATCCTTGCACCAAGAAGCTAAGCAGTAAAAATTGGGTAGCTTCTATCTATGGTTCTTAGTAAGGGCTTCCGTTCATAGCACCCATCTTGCTCCCCAAAGGGACTCCTTACCTTGTGGCAAGTAACAGACCTCGTGGCCTCAAGAGTACCTTAAGCATTCTTGCTCAATACTTCCCTCATGGTCACAATCCCACAAGTACTCACATCAAGCGAAGACAAGCACTACGTCTACCAAGCTTTTGTGTCCTTGATAGCCTTGAGATTATAGTGGGTTGGAATAGCTCGGTATTAGCTTGTCCCCACTTGGGTCGTTCCTCTTGATTGCTCAAGAGTAGGCCCGCTAAAGGATTCTAAAGATCTAAACAAAGAGTGGATCAACTTATGAGGTTCAAGGTTTTTGTTTCACCACAAAGGTGAAGAGCATACTCCCCTATTTCAAAGTTTTCTCCCAAACACACCAAGCAAAGAGTTCAATTACCCTCTTATTTTCAAAGTCTAAAAGTGGGTTAGAATTTCTAGTTCACCACAAGGGTGAAGAGCATAATTTCCTACCACCAAAAGACTCCTATAACAAGATATTAAGTGCCTATGAAATGAAACAACTAGTATATGCCGCACTTAAAAGAAAAGTAAATAAACAAGCAATTGGTTGTTTTTAGGCATTGGGAAGCCCTGCAAAATATAATTTAGTAGCCCTTTTTCCTTTGAAGCTTTGACATTCATTCTTTTTAGCAAATTTTTCAAGCAAGGAAGGTACCTACAAGCACAACTTGTTAGTCCCACAATGGTTAGCACATCAAAAATCAGATAATCTGCAAGTAAAATAGCTAATCAAATGGAAAAATTTGAAAATGAAACCAACATGGTTGGATTAGGCTCAAAAAGAGCTTTCCAATGATATATCACATTTAAATTTTTGATACCATATGTGAAAATTTCTAAAAAATTAAAAAGAGCTAAAAAATAACCACTTTCAGGTCTGGGCAATAGTACAGTTGCCAAAAATATCACGCGATACTTCATAGTATACTAAGGCAATAATATATTTTTGGGCGATACTTTGCTTTACTGCAAGTGAAAAAATGTCTCAAACAGGGTGATAAAATGTCTCAAACGGGGTGATACTTTAACTGGTAAAGTATCGCGCGACCATATGTGAACTATCACATGATAATCTGAGACTAAAAAACTCAAGAGCTACAAATGAAGCTAAAATTTAATGAAAATGCAAAAAATTAAGGACAAAACAATAATGCTCTACCCCATGGTGGGTGCCAAAAATGTACACACTCAAATGGTGCACTTCTCTAAATCATTACTTCCAAGAGAATTCATGGATTGGAAACCTTGAGAAATCAATTTAGAGCTCCCTAAGCATGGAGTGCAAGGGTGTTAAGAATGCTCTCAGCTAGAGCTATTAAGCCAATAACCTTGCTAGTAAACCATGCAATGGGAGATTCAATGAGACAAGGGCAAGAATGTCAATATCTTCAAGAATCCAAATGGATATGAAATGAAAGCTATGATAAGAATGGAAATGCAAGCTAAGCTATGGAAATGAAAGAACAATGCAACTAAGCTATGAAAGGAAATATGCAAGTATTACAAAGCCTCCTAATTAAGCTAGATGAATTAATCTAAAGAACAAAAGAAACCAAGCTAAATATGAAGCTATGAATGCCATGATAAATGAAACTAGAATAACATGTAGATGCAAAAGCCAAGAATGCTCCAAATCTTCAAAAGCTCCAAAGTGACCTAGAAAACTTATAGCATAACATTAGCATAAAAAGTTGGGGGTCTAGAATGAAGAAGAGAGCTCTCCTTTTATAAGAAATGAGAAAGAATGGACCATGGAGATTAAGAGGCAAAAAATTTAATCAATGGTGGAGCATCAAAGAGGAGAAATCCATGTGCACAAATATCCTCCAATGAGAAAATAAGAGTTGACTTTTGTGTCCATATGAGACAAAAAGTACTTTTTCCCTTTTTATAAAATAAAAATAATGCTTTATTTGTGCAACTTAGGATAAGAGGAAAAGTGAGGGATCTTTTTATTTAATAAAAGGGGAGGGAACTCCTTTTAATTAAATAAAGACTTTAGAATAAGATGGTTAGCCCATAGAATAAAATCAAATAAATGATAGAACTAGGATTTGATCAAGAATAAGCAATTGATAATTTTAGCAAATAATGCTAGAACGGGGCTAATAGTCTAGATGACCATTTTTAGATGATTACAAGTATCACATACCTTCTTCTATTCTCTGGTGGTGTATTTCCTTTTTTTACTTCAGTTTTCTCATTCGCATCCAGAATAATAGATTTCCACTCTAAATCAGGAATGCAAGGGGGGCGCTAGTAATGTGGGTTTTTGGTTAATGTACACCTGTACCGGTCCCTAATATACCTCAAACATATCCCGGCTCTTTGAAGGAGTTTACCCTTCTCAAATGCACAAGGTCCAAACAAGTTTTTCATACTCTCTACGAGATCATCCTTTAACTTTTGATTTTGGGTTTTCCACCTTTTAAGAAAGAAAATAGTGTTAGATTCAAAAATGGATGTAATGATAACTATCCTAGTAATGATATGAAATCAAAATAATGGATTGGGGTTTTAGTTTAAATATGATGTTTCACCCTATACAGATGGTGGGCCTAAATATCCACAAACACTTGTCATTAACTTTACTATAGAAAACATCATTCCCTACAAAATAATCATGGGATCATTATTCAAAGGATATAATAGTATAAAATAAGAACACAATAGATTTAAGCTTCTCATATTGAATGCAAGGTGTAATTAACATACGATTGTATAGTAAAAGAAAGGTCCAATCTTTAAAGTACCTAGAAGTTTTTCTATTTTCAAGGGAAGTTCTTCTTCTTTGGACATAAACAATATGCAATCATTCACCATTCCTGTACTAGTAATACTAGTACATCCAGGAAAATCACCATCAAGTGTTGCATCCCATGTTGCATAAATTGAATCCATTACGAAATGGCCCTAAGAAAGAACACTTCAAGGGAAATAAACATATATATAATGATAGAGAAAATAAAATAGATGTATGAGTATGTGGTGCCATGGCATCTATGGCCATGCTATGTGTTGCCGACATTGCAAGATGTGGTACATCTAAGCCTGCCATCGTATGAGGCGGTGATAGTAAATGATCATTGACATGTGCTGAAGAATAAGATTGTTAGAGCATAATAAAACTAGTGATTAGCATGGACAATATTGTTAGAGAGTAAAAAAAATAAAGTCCAACATGCGATCTACTTGAACCAGCTGTAGTACCCTCATCATGGCCGCAAGGATCAAAATTACGCAAAAAAAGTTGTAAAAGCAACACATCTGCTTATTTTTTAATGACATAAAAGACTATTATAACATAAAAACTATTATTGAACTTTTGTTATAATTAAAAATTACATTAATACTTACTTGGTAATTTTGAGATAGGTGCATCAGTTTAGTTGTCCTCTTTTGTGACTCAAGAGTCAAAGGAAATATAGATGCCAATTCAGCCAATCTATTTCCAATTTTGTGGAGGCATTTTTTAATTGTAGAGGCTGGCTCATCACAAGCACCCAAATCAACAACTAGGTCCTTGTCAAAGGACTCCTCTTCAGGGACTACGGGTTCCTTTCCCTTTATCTGCTGACCACCTATCTGTGACAACAATATTACTAACACTATTAGAATTAATCTAAAATAGTGATGCAAAGAATATAATAAAAAACTTTATTTAACATTTTGCTTCTATCTAATTTGTAGTTCAATAACAAAGAGGTTTACCTATTAGGAAGAAGTGCATGCACGATCATCATTGTCCCCACTACGTGGTTGCTCCATATTGTGGTCATGTGTTATTATTTAAAGTTAACCAATAATTAGAAAGGCCTACATTAATAAATTTCATTAGAAGATGATGATGGAGATGATGTGGATGGTGAGGAGACTCTCTAAATGTGGTTGGCAAAAAAAATCAATTATTTAATGGTACATAGTATGTACCTGCACCCTAATGATAGTGACATTGTTTGTATCTATGCGATTCAAATTGTAATCAATAAGCAGCTCTTCCCCTGCACTTATTGATTTTATCGCACATATAAATACATGATTTCCCTCACGCACCTCAAATATGCAATTGGGTTGCTTAATAGTTGATAGAGGTCGCGTGCTATTTATAAAACCTACAATATTCCCTGATGCTTTTGGCCTTCTGTCAATGTATATAGCCACTCTTTTAATTTTCTCATAGTCTTTTTGTTGAATATAATTTGCCAAGAGTGCATACCTACGCATACTTTTTTTATATTGAACAATTCACATCCAACTTTTGTAATCGTAACAAGGTCCAACATACTCCATGAATTCAACAACTTTGTTGTAAGAGACCTTTATGCCATCCATGGAAAATAAGCCCAAACCATGTATTGACGATGGTGCAATATGATATATCTTGCCTTTAACACTAAAATCAGTGTTTATTGGAGGAAGTTCCTTGGGGACCCATTGTTTCTATAGATTTTGGTACCTAGAGGGCACCTCGATTTCGCCTTTGCTCTCTTCATCATAAGAACATGACCCCCCTTGAGCAAGGACAAATTTCATGCATCTATTGAATTTCCTTCTAGTCTTTTGACCTCTAGTTGATCTTCCTAATTCAAGCATACTAAATGACTCACTTTCTTCACTCGAGGAAGACACATCTAACAAATACCTATTTGCTACTACCTGCACTCCATCAAATGAGAGAGATAGCAAGTAATGTGAGATATTTTGCAAAATGTGAAATACATTAATCTCTATAGGGTGTATTGACTTATACCTGTCGATCCATGAGACTGTGTGGGATTCTCATGAAAGGAGTTCGGGTACCTACATATGTAATTCAATTATCTAATGTTAGCTAAAAAACTCATGATACATATTGTGAGTTTGAAGAGAGTTCGTGCCATGTGTGATAGAACCTACTTTATCTAATATGATGCATTGTTAAACAAATTAAGGGTAGAGTATTTATTACTTAGTTTTTTGTGGGGGACAATGAAGATATGTCTGACAAATAGTAGGTCTTCTTTAGTATTTCATGAATTTTTACCACATATACTATTTCAAACCTTTGAGTCCTTGAGAAGAAGAATGGTGTAAGTTGAATAGATCAGAGTGAATGGGGTGTTGAAACATGGTGAATAGACCATGATGAGATGATACTTGATGTCGTGACTAAGTTTCCCTCACAAACATTAGCATAGACTGGTTTTACTAAGTTTCCTTTCTCTATTTTGAGGTTTCCTTTCTCTACCGCAAGGGTACAATCAAAGGGTTCATTAAAAAAATGATCCTTCAAATGGTTACTATGAATATGAATGATTTGATATAGCATATTTCTCATTTTACTTGAATTTTGGAATAGCTTGTGCAAGGGTGAAAGTAGTTTTGATCATTTTGGTCGTGACTGTTTCTCTACACAGTCAGGAAATGTAACTGTCTAATGATTATATGTAATGTTGAATGGATTAGATGTGTTATGCTTGGTAGAAGTGAATGGAAGGAATAGTGTTGGTGTTAGGTTTTATTTATTATTGAATTCAATGGTTTCCAAGATGTGTTGAGGAGTTTGTTCCTTGTTTAATGTTAACTGTTCCTGCACAATCCACTCATACAACAGTGAAATGCTATGTGGAAGGGATGGTTGATAGTGTTCCTTGAGGGAAGGGGGATTTTGAAAGACTTGTTATCATTGTATTGTGTATTTCCAATATGTTTGGATGCAGGGCAAACTGAGAGAATGAAGGATCACTCACTGATTGCATGATAACCCCACCAAGCATTCTTTCCTTTAATTTTCCACAATATCTCAAAGTATGATCATTATTCTTTACTTTTTTCTATATGCTATTCTTTCTATGGTTTTGTTATCTTAGAAATATATCAAAACCATTGCAGATGTGCATATAAAAGTAAAATATTGTCCTTCAATTGTTCCACATTGAAGCATTTCCTCTTCGGAGTATTCTCTTTGTTTGTACAATATTTGTCAAAAATGGTTCCCATATTTCTTCAAGATCTATTTTAATCTTTATATTGCAATTTTGATTAGATTTGACCTATAGTTGATTTCATTAGTATTTTATAACATATACTCCTAGTGTGAAATGTGGAGAGAAAGAAAGAGACACACTAGGTATGAATTACACGATATACCTATCATCACTTAGCACTTAAACAATAAATTATGGACAAGGAACAACCCCCTAACCTCTAGATGTTTGTTTCATGTTGGCCTCTTATTATATACAAAGGTAGGCATGTCTTAATTAGGCTAACAAGCACAGTGTAGGGGCCATAAATTATGGAACCCAAAATAGTGCACACTTGTATTAAATTAGGTTCACTATACTACAAGGGAATGGAAACCATGCAATAGTGCCTCATGGGGATGGAACAAACCCTTCACCAAGAAGATGATTGTGTCTACAATATTTACTAGAGGCAAAGAACATAATTTGGTTCCAGCAATTACTCCTAAAAGATAATGGCACCCACAAAACACTTGGAAAAGATAGCACTCACTATATCTTTTATCACTCTTTTAAAGCTAGGACAATAAATCTCAAAGATTGATCAATGAATTCTTGAACACAAAGAACCATTGATAGATATGATTCATGTGTACAATAGCCAACAACCAGTTGTTCCAATCATGGTGTCCAATAATTATGTTAGAAAAAGCATCTACAAATCCCTTACACAACCATAATAGATTCAAACCATGAACTATAAGAACCTAACAATGGACTAACAAAGATACAGCCTAAACAAATCTCGATCATATTCCACCCTATTGTAAGGCCCAAGAAGTAACTCTATCTTAAAGCTACACATTCCTCTAGATGAAGCTCAAAGGTCAGGTAGCTGAAGCATAGCAATACTTGAATGAATATAGGAATAATTTGATGTACAATCATTTGCTAGCTTGGTTTGTGGGTTTTCCACATAATATTTTCCCTTTAACCACATTTATAGTTTGAGAAAATAAAAAAAAATTGTTTCAGATTTATATTATCCTTTTGAACTAGCACACTGCCATCAAAATGCATAATCATTGGTCATCTCAAGAAAATTCCTATTGATTAGTAGGATATCCTTATAAAAATTTGATGCATGGATCTCTTGTGAATTATCGACTGCTATGTATCCTGCAACTATGAAAGGAATAGTGTTGGTGTTAGGTTTCATTTATTATTGAATTCAATGGTTTCCAAGATGTCTTGAGGAGTTTGCTCCTTGTTTAATGTTAAATGTTCCTACACAATCCACTCATAAAAAAGTGAAATGCTATGTGGAAGGGATGGTTGATAGTGTTCCTTGAGGGAAGGGGGATTGTGAAAGACTTGTTATCATTGTATTGTGTATTTCCAATATGTTTGGATGCAGGGCAGACCAGGAGAATGAAGGATCACTCACTGATTGCATGATAACCCAGTTTTGAAGGGTCACTGGTAAAGGGGACAGTCAAGGTATGGATGATTGTGCCATTAGAGGACCCTATTTCTTTGTATTAATTGTTATTCAAATTGGATGCATGGATTTCTTGTAAATTATCGGCTACTATGTATCCCGCAACTGCATCCGTAAATCTCCATATACTTCTCTAGGGTTGTAAGCCACTTAGGGATCAAAATAGAGAGACTAAATCAAAATCATTCTTTGTCCTATTTCCTTTTAACAAAGTGTCAACTATCAATGATACAATATACATTTGATTCCCTAAGCTATCAAATATACAAATGGCACCTACCTAGAAGCTCACCAAGAGAATGAAGGATCACTCACTGATTACATGATAACCCAATTTTGAAGGGTCACTCGTTGAGGGGACAGTCAAGGTCCAGATGATTGGGCCATTGGAGGACCCTAGTTCTTTGTATTAATTGCTATTCAAATTGGATGCATGGATTTATTATGAATTATCGGCTGCTATGTATCATGCAACTCCATCCGTAAATATGCATATACTTCTCTAGGGTTGTAAGCCACTTAGGGATCAAAATAGAGAAACTAAATAAAAATTGTTCTTTGTCCTATTTCCTTTTAACAAAGTATCAACTATCAATGATACAATACATTTGATGTCCTAAGCTATCAATACAAATGGCACCTAGCTAGAAGCTCACGGGCTATCCATTTGATAACCACAGTCAACATTTCAAAAAACTGGATATCCTTGAGCACAAGCACCAATAACATCAAATAATAGAGTTAAAGCATGGGCTAGGGAACGACACCAGTAGAATGCGGTCATTTTAGTGACAACAATTTACAATGGCATCATTAAACATATATGCCAGTAATATCAACAAACATAAATCCAAACATTTGAATACAGTGAATCGATATCCTTGAGCACAAGCACCAATAACATCAAATAATAGAGATAAAGCACTGGCTACGACATGACACCAGTAGAATGCGGTCATTTCAGAGAGCATTCATGATCAAATAAAATGAAATGCATTCGAATATGATGCCAGAGGCTCGAAAGATGAAGAAATCACATACCTTCTCCTACACTCGGCTTTCGCTCCTTTTCTCCTACTCCCTCTATCCAATCGAAATAAAAATGATGAGGTCATTTCCACTTTTTTTTTTATCTATACCTCGAATCTGTCAGAATTTCGATGGTCAATTAAACACCTATCAGAATACCGACATCATCGGGGCCTATTACAAAAAAAAAATACCAAATTCGTAATAAAAAGTTACCCGTCAGAAACTTCTGTCGAAATTTGGCCCCAAATGTAGTAGTGTATCATACGAAACATTGGTTGGACACAACACAACATGAAATGTATGTGTCATTTTGTAGTTCACATCCTAATATAAAGATTTGGAAAACATTGTTTGAAAGATTGAAGCCATATTATATCAGGACAAACAAAGTGTTTGAAACTTGTTGTCGTTATCATATTGAATTTGATCTCCACTATCAGGTTTTTAGAAAGTTTGTAGAAGACACTTATGGTTTTGAAAATGCTCCTACTAGATAAAGTGAGTTCATCTCATCCATTTTATGTGACAAAAGAGATGATGTAGCTGGACAAATAAATTGCATAAAAGGAATATGTCAAACATGTGTTGATTTCTCTCTTTTTACTTTGAAAAATGAAAATATTGATGTAACAAAGATGGTAAATTGCAAGAGTTACAAATATGTAAAGAATGAAACAAAATTTGGGAAAGAATCCAAAAGGTTACAATATGTTGAAGAGGAGATAAATGTTGGAGTATTTATGGACAAATTTAAAATATTGATTCAACCTTACATTCATCATGATTTTTTTTTGGCAAAGTGGCAAGAACAAAAATTCCAAATACTGAGAGACAATTTCCCACTTGAAACTATTGTATAAGTTGTTGATTTTGCAGAAACTTATTCCTTTGTTCATCAAAAGGCAATTCAATTGGAATACTATTTTTTAGAGAAAATTACTATTATGGTACATGTGTGTTATCAACACACACAATTAGATTTGGATGGTATTCAGAGCACATTTGAAGCACAAGTCATCAAGAAGGAATTTCATTTTTATATTAGTGATGATAGAGAGCATGACATTCATTATGTAGAACACTACAAGATATTTCTTGAAAATTTGAAAGAAAGAGGTATAAAAATTAATAAACATTATGTTTGGTCAGATGGATGTGTTGCACAATTCAAATCATCGAGACCATTTTATGCACTATGTAGATATCATCATAATAAAAACATACCACATGTTTGGAGTTTCTTTGAGAGTGGACATGGAAAAGGCTAACATGATGGTGTTGGAGCTTGCATCAAACGTGCTATACGAAAGTATCAAAATAATTATAAGAGAGTTCATATAAAAAATGCACATGATTTTGTTTAATGGTGTAAGACACATTTCACACCAAATGAGAATGACACATCATCAGGATTGACTCAAGCGGTGCCACATAGAAAATTTTGGGAGATAAAAGGTATGCACACATTTTTAAATTATTCAAGTGTTTAAGTTTTTTAAGTACATTCTCTATTCAAATTATATTTATAGAATGTATTAAATATGCATTTGTTCAGGTGTGGATAGAAAAATTATGCATGGTTGCAATAGGATAGAAAAGACACAATCTTTGCATTCAGTTATGATTATGAATTGTCGCAATTAGACGTTGAACACTAGGGACTAATCATGCTTTTTTTGTCACTACATTGCTAACAATTATGAGGAATGCATCAATCAAGACCATAGATATGTAGGTGCATGGAATCTAGTGCCACTAGTTGTTACTGATATATTTGATAGAGATGAAGATGAAAACTTTGATGATGTCCCTTTGATTTCTACTAATTACGATCATATCTCGAGATTGGTCAAAATTGGTAAGTATATATATTTCACATTGTATGGTCCATTGAGTTGCATGTATAGATAGATAGATAGATAAATATATTGAACTAAGTAAATTTTAAGATCTCACGCATGTATATATAAATTTACCGTGCAGGAGATGTCTTTGTAGTGATTGTTGAGCATGGAAATGTAGAAGGAGTTGGTTATTATTTACTGCATTGTACTGCAGAGAGGATGAAGTTACTTGAACTTGAAGAAAGTGATGTAATGTTGTTCCCCATAGGTTTGTACATGCTTTACATCAATATATTGAGCTCAATTTGTAAATTTTAAATTTCAACCTTTTCAAATTTCAGATTTAGTTTGTTTAATTTTTTATTGTTAAAATTTGTGACCTACAGGTTCAGTTGTTTTAGAGGGAACATATTTCAAGAAAATCAAAGTAATTCAACATAGTATTCACTTTTTTGATTACCAACCAGAAAATAAGGTGTTTCAATATAGTCACCTAGTAGTTTCCACCTCCATTTGTCTCCATACAGTTAAATCTCAACATGGATATCATAAGTGGAGAATAGATAGTGAGGATCATGAGAGAATATTACATGTTCTCCATAAAAGGTATGAACCACTTGAGTTGGTATAAAAAGTATAATATGTATACCTATTTCATGTGTTAGGACCTACTTGATATCTCTAGATTAAATTAACTATACTTTGTTTATATATTTAAACATATGATGGACTATAATTTGTTGATATATGATGGACCTATTTAATGGTTCAATAGTTTTAATATATAGAATTTTATGTATGATTTTATATATATTCTTGTATACATGTAGGGTTTTATTAGTTAAAGATCCCCTTAAGACATTAGTTTGAACACTAAAAAATTATTAAATTAGTTAGATTACTTATGACATGTGTTAGTTCTTGAATGAGTTAGAATATTTATTGTCCATTAGTTACATGTATTAACTTGTTATTTTTTATTATATTAATTCTAGATCCCCTTAAGACATCCCCTTAAGATTGCTTATTAGTTAAAGATCCCCTTAAGACATTAGTTTGAACACTAAAAAATGATGAAATTAGTTAGATTACTTATGACATGTGTTAGTTCTAGAATGAGTTAGAATATTTATTGTCCATTAGTTACATGTATTAACTTGTTATTTTTTATGATATTAATTCTAAATCCATCTAATAAAATCTAATCAAACGAAACCATCTAATCATATCATATCATCTAATCAAATGAAACTATCTAATCTAATCAAATGAAACCATCTAATCAAATCATATTATCATCTAATCATATCATATCATCTAATCAAATAAAATTATCTAATCAAATCATATCATCTAATCAAATGAAACTGTCATAAATCTATATAATGTCAAATCATAAATCATCTATGTCTAGGTCTGGATAGCATATAAATATATGTCTCGAATCATAAGCTGAAAATATAAAACATATAATAATGACATATATAATGAGTCTCAAATCAAAGATATGTGCAACATGTCCTAAACTAGGGAGTCATCTAGGTGCATGCGAACAGAGTGACCCTCTGACCAACTGCCACAAGCATCCTCTAGCTGTGAGGCAGCAACTAATCCCTGCGAATATAAATGCATGTATAAAATAATAATGTAAAATACTTAAAATATTATAAATGAATGTTTAAACTTACATATTTTTAAAACTTACCTGACCACTAGTAGGTGTCACATCTACTGAATCTCTCCTATGAAGATGCTCTAAGCCCACACTAGAGGTAATGTGCTCTAATCGAGTGTAATGAGCATCCTTTGGTTGTGAAGTAGCAACTGAACCCTATAAATTTAGTAGAATAGTTGGTTATATACATGTGCATAGTATATATTATGCAAAGTACTTGAAATATATAAATACATGTGTATGAGTGTACACATGCATGCTTAAACCTACATATATATATATAACTTATCTGACCACTAGTAGGTGTCACATCTACTGAATCTCTCATATGAAGATGCTTTGATCCCACACTAGAGGTAATATTCTCTGCTAACTATGCCTACAAAATATTATACATTTTTAAACATCAATACACACATCTACATTTAATTTTTCACTAAAACTCCTAGAAAGGAGAAAAGAAAACTTTATATACCTGGATCTCAGGAGTAGGAGGATCATCAATGCACTGCACCATCATATCATCAACTGAAACTGCATCACCCACACCACCTTCAGTCCTGAGCCTCTCTAGTAATGAAGAGTGTAGAGGTGACACTAGTTGGGAGGGGAGTGATGTAGAGATTGAACCATCGGGATGCAATAACATATCCATAAATGATCCAACATCAGTGCCAATGTCCACCTAACTCAACCCATGCAAATGCTCATCAAACGTGTCTAGGCCTTCAGTGGTGATGTGTACATCTCCAACCTATATACTTGGCTCTACAGCTGCAAACTGATCTGTGTGTGTAGAGTGCTCTGCAGAGTGGTGTGAACTATGTTGTTCCTGACTAGATGATGTGTCCTATGTTGGTGGAACTATAGGACCCCATACAAGTCCAATGACATCCTTGACTGGATGTACTGGGATCCTCTACATGTCATCAATATAAGAATATGACTACCGAAGATCCTCTAAAAAGTAAAGCGCCACATCTAAATGAGTATGATGACTAGAAAGTACTTGTATCTCTCCAAGTGCAAGAAGACCTGCAGCTCTATATGCCTCATCACTAGCCCCTGCAGCAGTACTAGATGAAGCCTTAGAAGATGATTTGGCTTGACTCGATCTAGTCAAAATATATCTTCCCACTTTATTTGAAGTGATGCAGGTGGTTATAGAAGAAATCTCCCCTATCATGTCCACTACTCCCCTCTGAGAAGCAATGACCACTCTATCTGCAGTAGCAGTCATTGTCGATGCCACTGTCAAAGTCCTATGTCCAACCAGTTGTCTATGAGGATGTACAACTTGATCAAACCTATGATACTAATCTCGGTCTTTGACTACCGAGCCCCTAACCATAATATCTAAGAAGATCTAAATAGTTGACCCTAAGTCCCAAATGAGACTCAGCGTACAACTGTTGTGCAAAATATAAAGGAATATGGTCATTATTAGGATAACGACCATGTGCTACAAGAAAATGAGGATATATCATGCATGCGATATGAGGAATCACACACCATCTGACCTAATATACCCTCACCTTGGGCTTCCCCTCATAAAATGGGAAAACCTCACATTTGATTATTTCCTTGGGGACACGACTCTGCACCATCTCCAAGGAAACATCACCTGAGACATCATCTCTTAACTCTTGAAAAATATAATTAATAACCTAAGGTGTGAAGGAAGAGTGGGATCTCAACCTGGAAGTCATATCCTCCAAACTGGTCAATACACTGATACAAGTATCTCTGTATATGTCATATGTTGAAGATGTACGAATGGACTCTCTAAGTCAAGCCATCTCTACCTCGGCAGTATGAAAAATGGTCACTATATTAGGAGTGTGAGGTGCATCCTGAGTGGCCATCTAGATGTAACATGTGAAAGATAAGTGTTAAAAATTAAGGACTTGATTACATATTATAACTGTGTAAAATGGAAACAAATATCTGAATATATAAAATTATACTTAATTTACAATACTAGAGTGTACTAATAGTCCTAAAGGGTCCTTGAATGTACTAATTGGTATTAATAGGTCCTATTAGGTCAAGTAAGTGGTCTTATTAGGTCTTAAGGGTCCTAAGAAGTACTAACTAATTTTAATAGGTCATTTTAGTCATATTAGGTAATCAGTCTAGTCTTATTAAGTCTTAAGGGGTCCTATTAAGTCTTAAGTGGTCCTATTATAGGTCTTAAGGATCCTAAGGGTTCTTAAAGAGCTCTATGTCACAGTAGAGGTCCTAAAGGAACCTAGAGTGTACTAATAGTTCTAAAGGGCCCTTGAATGTACTAATTGGTTTTAATAGGTCCTATTAGATCAAGTGGTCTTATTAGGTCTTAAGGGTCCTAGGATGTACTAACTGATTTTAATATGTCATATTAGTCCTATTCGATCTTAAGTCCAGTCTTATTAAGTCTTAAGGGGTCCTATTATGTCTTATGTGGTCCTATTCTAGGTCTTAAGGATCCTAAGGGTTCTTAAAGAGCTCTATGTCACAATAGGGGTCCTAAAAGAATCTAGAGTGTACTAATAGTCCTAAAGGGCCCTTGAATGTAATAATTGGTATTAATAGGTCCTATTAGGTCAAGTAAGTGGTCTTATTAGGTCTTAAGGGTCCTAGGATGTACTAATTGATTTTAATAGGTCATATTAGTCCTATTAGGTCTTAAGTCCAGTCTTATTAAGTCTTAAGGGGTCCTATTAGGTCTTAAGTGGTCCTATTCTAGGTCCTAAGGATCCAAAGGGTTCTTAAAGAATTTTATGTCATAATAGGGGTCCTAAAGGAACCTAAGGTGTACTAATAGTCATAAAGGGTCCTTGGATGTCCTAATTGGTATCAATAGGTCCTATTAGGTCAAGTAAGTGGTCTTATTACGTCTTAAGGGTCCTAGGATATACTAATTGATTTTAATAGGTCATATTAGTCCTATTAGGTCTTAAGTCCAATCTTATTAAGTCTTAAGGGGTCCTATTAGGTCTTAAGGGGTCCTATTATAGGTCGTAAGGATCATAAGGGTTCTTAAAGAGTTTTATGTCATAATAATGGTCCTAAAGGAACCTAGAGTGTACTAATAGTCCTAAAGGGTCCTTGGATGTACTAATTGATATTAATAGGTCCTATTAGGTCAAGTAGGTGGTCTTATTAGGTATTAAGGGTACTAGGATGTACTAATTTATTTTAATATGTCATATTAGTCCTATTAGGTCTTAAGTCTAGTCTTATTAAGTTGTAAGGGGTCCTATTACGTCTTAAGTGGTCCTATTCTAGTTCTTAAGGATCCTAAGCGTTCTTAAAGAGCTCTATGTCATAATAGGGGTCCCAAAGGAACCTAGAGTGTACTAATAGTCCTAAAGGGTCCTTAGATGTACTAATTGGTATTAATAGGTCATATTAGGTCAAGTAAATGGTCTTATTAGGTCTTAAGCGTCCTAGAATGTACTAATTGACTTTAATATGTCATATTAGTCCTATTAGGTCTTAAGTCCAGTCTTATTAAATTGTAAGGGGTCCTATTATGTCTTAAGTGGTCCTATTATAGGTCTTAAGGATCCTAAGGTTTCTTAAAGAGCTCTATGTCATAATAGGGGTCCTAAAGGAACCTAGAGTGTACTAATAGTCCTAAAGGGTCCTTGGATGTACTAATTTTTATTAATAGGTCCTATTAGGCCAAGTAAGTGGTCTTATTAGGTCGTAAGGGTCTTAGGATGTACTAATTGATTTTAATAAGTCATATTAGTCCTATTAGGTCTTAAGTACAGTCTTATTAATTCTTAGGGGGTCCTATTACATTTTAAGTGGTCCTATTCTAGGTCTTAAGGATCCCAAGGGTTCTTAAAGATCTTTATGTCCTAATAGTCCTAAAGGGTTCTTGGATATACTACTTGGTATTAATAGGTCCTAAGGCTACTAGGATGTAGGCTCGGTCCTCCTAGGATAATATTTTAACATCTAACTCTACATTAATAACATTTATACATGTAACTCTAAAAAATATGTACATAATTTAGAGAGAGAGAGAGAGAGAGAGAGAGATTCCTAAGGGATCCAAATAAGGGTCCTAGAGTGTCTTAAGGGGTCATGGGTAACATAAGAGGTCCTAAGGGGTCCTAGGTTACATTAGTGGATCCTCGTATGTATTAATTGAATCTAAGATACATAAATGTGTCCTAGGACAACCTAAGATATGTTAATGGGTCTTGAGGATATGAAGGGGTCATATGTGTCTTAAAATGTGGTAAGGGATGTATAATGGTCCAAGAATGTTAATGGGTCATAGGTGTGATAAGTGGTCTAAGGGATCTTAGGTTACATTAATTGATACTAGTATGTCTTAAGGGTTCTTGCGGGCAATGATGGGTTCGCATATGTATTAACAGAAGCTAAGATAGATGAATGGGTCCTAGGACATTTTAAGATATAATAATGGGTCATACGGGTCCTAAGGGGTCCTATGTGTCTTAAGATGTCATAAGTGATGCGTAAGGGTCCTAGAATGTCTTAAGGGGTTGTAGGCGTCATAATAGGTCCTAAGGGATCATAGGTTACATCAATTTATCCTAATATGTCTTAATGAGCCTTGAGGGAAACAATAAGTCCTTGTATGTATTAATGGAACCTAACATGTACATCAATGGGTCCTAGGACATCCTAATATACATTATAAGGTCTTGATATTCCTAAGGGATCCTATGTGTCTTAATATTTCATAAGGTAGGGATAAGGGTCCTAGAAACTTACTACTATAATTTTCTAACATTTTCTAACATACTACTATCATTTTCTAAAATTTAACTACAATTTTGTAAGATTTCTACAAACTAAAAAATATTTAAAACAAATAACTAACTAATATTTACTAATTTTACTAAAAATGCACGTACCTAAGAGAGACATAGATTCCTAATATATTTAATAAATTTAAAAATAAATATTTTTAATAATTTCTATAAGATCTTAATGTTTTCTAGCATTTTTTAACATTTCTACGATGGTTTCTAATGTTTTGTAAATATTTTCTAACATTTGCTAACAAACTACTACGATTTTCTATCATTTTCTAACATACTAAGTTACAATTTTATAACATTACTAACATTCTACTACATTTTTTCTAATATTTTATAATGTATACTAGAAGTTACAATTTTCTAATGTATACTAAGTTACAATTTTCTAATATTTTCTAATGTATACTAATTTACAGTTTTCTAATATTTTCTAATGTATACTAATTTACAGTTTTCTAATATTTTCTAATGTATACTAAGTTACGCTTTTCTAAGATTTTCTAACATATTCTAACATTTATACTATAGTTTTTAATGTTTTCAAATATTTTAACAGTTCTACTATGATTTTCTAATAGTACTACTATAATTTTCTAACATATTCTAAAATTTAACTATGATTTTCTAACATTTTTACAAACTAAAAATATTTAAAACAAATAACTAACTAAAATAAATATAAAACATATAATTTACAATAAAAAATGAGAAAAATGTGTTTATTTGATACTACTAACAATCTAAAGAGGTCAAAAACTCTTGGGAGGTGCTGATGTCGTAGTGGATGTCACTGGTTCGCTCTAAGCCTTGGGTCCACAAAATCTCAACAGTAAAAAATGAAAATGAAATAGGAAAGCCAGAAATTTATAAAAGAACCTGGCCAAAAGGGGCTTCGCACGAAGAACCCCCTTTGCGTGAAGTGCCCTGTGTAGGGTACTTCACGTGAAGTACCCCATGCAAGGTACTATGTGCGAAGCCAATCATCCACTTCACACCAAGAGGGTACTTGGAGCGAAGGCCCTAAAATTGTTTTTTTTTTCATGAAAACCAATTTTCTTCATCCCAAAAAGTGGGACACACTATTGTGATTACGCCCACCGATTGAAGACAGTTCATGTATTTCACAATCTGAGTTGGATTCATCTTAGGTTGTACCTGCTACATGATTTGGACAATCCTTTCAAATAACCCCAGGTGTTTCATGAGGAGCATTTTGAGTCCTTGGAAATCCTGTGTCACCAAAAACAATTTTGAGTTTTCTGTGTTTCTCGGTTCCTTCTTTGACCGAGTTGGCTCAGTAGTTTCTCGGGTTCCTTCTTTGATTGATTTGGTTGGTTAATTTCTTGGCCCTCAGTCATCCTTTCCTGGTGCTCGGTTATCCTTGATTACCGAGTTGTTTCTTTTGGTTTTATGTTGAGGCCAACTTGTGCATTTAATTATGGTCGTAGATTTAATGTTGGTATCGATCATTGGGAAGCGTGTGGACCTAGATCTAGTCATTCCTTTTGTTAATGGTGGATCTAAAGGCCGACTTGTTTTGGTAGCCTCTTGTATATAATATAGGTGTTGATTTTAGTTTAGGAGTCATTTTTGGTATCATATTCGAAGTTTGAAGGTGGTTTTGAATCCTCGCATGTTGGAGGACTGTTGTAATTGAATTGTAAGATATTGCCCTAACTGGGAAGGCCTTACAACCCGGCATGTATGAATCTATTTGATGAAATATACTAGATTTGATCTACATTCTCTCTCTCACTTTGTGTGTTATTTATTCTGTGTGTGATCTTTGCAAGGTAGATTTGGATTAGGGTGTCCCTTTTGCCCCTCATCCACCCCTACCTTGTGTCATAACCTCAATGTTTTCGCATAGCCACACCACTCTCATATATCACAACTTTCAATAGTGATTTCATCAATTCATATTATCAATTTAGTGGTAGTAGAAATTGAAAACTTTGGTAAATTCCTTTTTGATGTATGACTATAGTTTGTTCAAAAGACTTCCTAAATTGAAGAAAATGGAAAAATAAACTATTTGATGTTCATCGCCAATTCACTCAAGATGTTCTTGCATCAATTTCTCATGTTCAAAACTTGACTTGAAAACTTCAAAATAATAAATTTGGGTTTATTTTATATTTATTTTAGAAGTTTATTATTGGAGTTGATAATGAACCCTGTAGCTCTTAGAAATCACCTGCATCCAAAAAGATATCATATTTGAAAAGAAATACTTTGATTGTGTGCTATACAACATTGAGAAAGATTGTTTCACAATACTCCTTTCCATCTCAATAATGGTCATATTCTTCCTCTTAACTGTTCCATTTTGTTGTAGATAATAGTTGGTTGTCAACTCTTTCTTAATGACTTGAAACTTGCAAAAATTCACAAACTTATTGGATGTATACTCTCCCCCTCTATCTGTGTAATATTTACCCTTATATCCTCTTCATTTATTTTTATTTTACTGTTGAGTTTAAGAAAATGTGATATAGAGAATAGAAAGAGCTAATCTATATTGAGGTTCATTTGAGAGAGACTATGCATAATATTTAGATTCTTGCACATCATAGATAGGAAGCTATAATCCGCTTCTTGAGACTTCCTCTTCATGGATTCTCTCAAGTATAATGGCTTAAAGAAATGTGTCACACTTTGATCACACAAATCCTTCTTCAAAATTCCCAAAATTTTTGATAGAAAAAAGTGTGAAACCCATTCGGACCTGGCGCCTTGTCCCCACCTATACCAAAAGTTATCACCTTAAGTTCTTTCAAAGAGATAGGCTCCAAAAGCATACGGTTGTCTTCTCTACTAACAACACTCAAAATAACCCCTAGGAAGTCCTCTTGGACTAACCTTCTATCTGCCTCATCCAACCTCTATAAATTAGAAAAGAACTCCATAACCTCTCAGTTAATGATATCCATGTCCTCTAAAATTGACCAATTAGAGAGTTTGATGGAGAGGATTTTATTGACGCTCCTCCTCATCTTGACCGAGCTATGGAAGACTTTGGTGTTTTTTTCCCCTCCCTTCAGCCAATTTTCCTAATATTTCTGTCACCAATAGATTTCCTCCCTCTGTAATATTTCACTATATCTACTCCGAAGATCCTTTTCTGTCAAAAAATCTACTTCATCCATCCCTTCCAATAAAACTTTACTATTAAGTGCCTCCAATTGTCCTTCCAAAATCCTCTTCTTTTTAAAAATATCTCCATGTTCCACACCTTTATATTTTGTTTGATAAATTGCAATCTCTTCAAAAATTGAAAGACATGTTCCCATCCTCCTTTAGTGCAGACCTGCACCACTATGCTACCATCTCAAAAAACCCTTGCTCCCTAAACCATATATTTTTCATTTTGAAAGGACACCCAAGGGGAACCTCTTCCTTCTAAATCACAAGTGATACTAGGAAATTATCTGACCCAGACAAACCCAAAATCCCTGAATAAAAAACAAAGGGCAGTGTAGACCAATTCGGAGCTAGGAAGAACCTATCAAGCTTTTTTGCAATGTTCAAGAAACCTAACCTCCTATTGGTCCAGGTGAAAGATCTACCCTTCACAACCACTTCCCACAAACCATTAGAAGAAACAAAGTGCTAAAAATCCAACTAAACTATGTTCAACCCCCAACCCCTCCATTCTTATTAGAGGGTGCCAGAGTAGCATTAAAATCCCCAGCAATAATCAATGTATACTAAAGAGTACCCTCCAGAGAGAGTGAAATTTCCTCCCAGACCAATTACTTATTTTCTATCTTAGAAGGACCATATACATTCACCAAAAAGCTAGAAAAATTGATAGTCAAAGAACTTACTTTAGCTAGTTCCCAATACCTTGATTAAGCAATTGTCTCTACTTTTATCGTTCTAGGATTCCACAAGGTGCCCAAACCACTTGAAGCACCAACAACATCTACAAAGAATCCCGACCACTTCTTGCTGACCCCAAACACCCTAGTTATGCCTTCTTTATCTAGTTTAGTCTCTTGAATGCAAATAACTTGCAGTTTCACCTGATCAAAGCCTCTTTTGATCAAGTGCCTATTGTTAGGGGCATTGCAACCCCTGACATTCCACGTAAGTAGCTTCATGGCTTTCCGGAAGAGGAAAAGTCTCTCTCAGAATGAAGCTTACTTTACCCTTTCAAATTTACAACATCTTCCAAAAGCTAGTGGATAGACTGTCCAGATTAGCCTTAGCTAATTTGTACTTAGATTGTTTAATGGTTCTGATCTCTAAAATACTCGCGTCTTCCATTAGTTCCAAAAGATCACCAAGAAGGTCTGACTCCTCTTCATACTTGACAACTTCAACATTATCTCCCTCCAATCTGAATGAGGACATATGAATGTCCTGGAAAGGTTCATCTCCTATCACCTGTTCTTCACGAGCCTGATGGACTGGGTTGCAGAAGGCTCCCTAGTCGCGTCTTGAAAAACCTTTAATGAATCCACAGGATTAACCACAAGAGTCTCCACCTCTATCACCTGATCTCCCAGCAAAATCACTTGGGTAATAGCACACACAAGTCGATCCAGTGCATAGCTAACACCCCCAAATGTAACTTCCCTGTCAAGAGCTGACCACTCAGCCATAGCCAGATCAAAATTCCCACCCAACCCCATCTAAAGCAAAGGGGGATCGGTCAAATAAATTTGATGAACATCTCCTAGAGCACTATTATCCGATCCCACCCAAGAACTAAAACCACCACCAACCCCACCCCAAACATCCTTCAAACATGGAATCGAATTGGGTTCCTCGCTTTGAGTCATGGGTTTAGGTTTAGATGACGAGGGCATCATAGAACCTTGCATGTTTGCAAAAACTTTAGAGTCATAATTCCTCTCCACACAATCCGTAGCTCCAATCTAAAATATTAGTCAATCTTTCCTCCAAAGAGTTAGCCTCCTTACCTTTTCCCTTCTATGAAGCAACACATTCCTTTACATTATGACCCCATTCCTTACAGTTTTTGCATTTCTCCATTATCTCCTCCACCTCCAGTTCTTGCCACCAATACCCTTCTACCGTTTGGATTTCAATCCCCTTGGGCATAAGAGGATGAGGTTTCCACAATAAAAAAATGCGAGCATACATGCTGAAGTCCTCCTTCACAATCGGCTCATCCAATTTGATCTATTTACCAAGTTTCTCTCCTAGGACTTTAAAAGTATCTTCATTCCAATCCTCATGTGGAAGGTTATACAGTCTAACCCATATGGACATTTCTTCGATCGATGCCTTCACAGGATTAAAGTTGGGAACCTAGTCTTTGATGAAAAAGTCAATTTCGCCGATCAAGAAGGCCTCATTGTACATAATCCTCGTCTTCTCCCTATTTGAAACAGCGATAACCAAAAAAACATTTGGAAGTGACTTAAGAGAGAAATGGGAGCCCCATTCTTCATCAACCCATTTCTGAAGACTAAGGTAGGACGACCATCCACCACCCCATTTCATGAAAAAGGCCCTTGCTCTCAACATTTACACCGAATCCTTCCAAGCCTCTGATTTGATTCTGATATCCAGAACCCTGTCTTTCATCGTAGCTGGGGTATCTTTGGTGATCGACGGTGTTGGAACCTCCTTCCTTGGTTGTCATTTCCTTCTTTTCCACCTGTTTGAAGCCTCCCTTCAAGCCGTTGAAAATCCTAGAGTAACCCCACTGGTTTCATACTGGGGCCAGCCGCTTCCTATAAACCCCACCAAATTCAGAACACCTAAAATAGTCCCCTCCCTGAGAACTATCTCGAGCTCTAGGCGGTCGCCATGGCAGGTGCGTGCCTTACCTGTCTGAGCCTCTGTCAGGGAATCGACCACCAAGGCCTCGATCCACAAACCCTAATCGTCTTTGACGCTCCATTGTAAGCTTCAATTATAATGCCATGTGCATTCCAGGACTTTTTTATTCTTATAAGGATATTGTTTTGTTAGCATATAGTTTGCTCAAATGGATACATGAAATGGATGAGAGTGTGCCTTGATTTATAGATTTTTAAGATAGACAATGGATAGTGGCAATGTGACATAAAGATCAATGTTGGAGGACGAATGAGAGGATTTTAATAAGATTGGGGAGATAGTGAAGGGTTATGATGGAGGTTGTTTGAATGTGAAGCGCTTATATGCATTTACCAAAATTAGTGAGTAGTTACAAATATGAGGGATATGAGAGACAAGTGTACTTAGGTAGTTTTTATTCTTAGAAGTTGGTCGAGAAAATAATACAATTATGAAGAATATGAAAATCCCAAAATTTAGTAGTCAAAATATAATCATAATAAATTAATATTATTTATAATTTTAAACTCGAGTAAGATAGAAAACAAGTATAAATAATTAAAAAATTATTTATTTGTGTGGGTGATGAAAATGGATTGATTAATTGAATCGTAATAAAGTGAGAGAAATAAGATTAAAAATATTTGACTGAAATCATAATTATTTAATCAATTAAAATAAAAATATATAGAACCATATGGAGATTCCTTTTCAAAGAGACTATGCCCACGACCAAGCTCATATGTAATTAAATTAACAAGAGCTCTGATGGAGCTTTAGTCCCTACCATTTGTTAAAAAAATTAAATTCTAAAATTGTGAACCTATATATTAATTCATTGCCAGGTTTGAGCACGTAATTGTAATTGTTGTGTTCACTTTCAGATCTTTGATGTGTACAATTTCATACAATCATTTTCAAGACAGTCCATGTGCCTTGTTTGTGCTTACAGAGTATTCATCTACAAAAATGTGTCAAATCTAGAATTGAAAAATGTGTCAAATCTAGAATTGAAACGTATATCGAATACTTATGTTGTAGTCATGTTAGACACAGTGCTATGATCCATTGACTGTGCATGTAAATAAACTCTTCATCACTTTTTATGGTTTGGGTTATTTGACAACATGATCATCAAGTATGAATTTGACAAGGCGCTCAAGTACATTCATGTTTCACTTAATTGTAAAGGGCAGCACTGTACATTTCTAAAAGTTTTATTTATTTAGGGTCAATCACTTTAACATAACAAGAAAATGAAAGTTGGCATCTCAATATATTGTACAGAGATATATGAAATAGAAAATGATCAAAGTTATAATAGTTTTGGCAGTACACACATTGATAATGACTTGGATGCATATCACCCTGAAATGTGTGTGATAGATATAATTATTAAACATTTATAATGCATGTCACTAGAAAAGGGGGAAAATTTCAGTCATAGGTTTTCTCTTATACAACTATCTTTATTTATGCCTAAAACCATGCCTATGACTGTCTTGTGATGCTCCCTTACTTGTCAAAATTGGTGTATCAATCTATTTGACAAATTCAACAACAGTCCTTGCTGCGTGGTTTGATTCAGTGCTAAGGCAGTCTACACAAAAATATTGTATACAACTGTGAATTCGCATCTTCTTCCATGTCCGAGATCATTTTCTAATGTCGTGAAATATATCTAAACATCCAAGAAAAACTTTAAGATGCCACACACACAAATATATGGCATTGTGCTATTCAAATCAGCACTCAAATTCAAAAGTCACAAAAATGAATTAAAATATGTATTATTTTATTTCAATTAACTATCTCTTCATCATCTTAGCAAAAATTGATGCTTCTGCCCAATTTGCATGGAAGCATTGTCTGGAGCCCTTCTGTGTTTATTTAGACTTTGAAAGCATTATGTTGGTCAGAAGAGACAAATCTATTCATAAAGTAGAGACATGTGACAATCTTTGTCTGACCTAAGCATGTCTTTATTTTCTGATTAACTATTTTAGTTTATAATTGAACTATGCATTTGAAACTCTATTAGCCATTTCACATGAAGTAGCATGATACAAATCTGGGACATGTACAAGAACAATGCATGAGTAGAATGCAAAAGCACAAAATTGATAACGTAAGTATTTTTTTATTGTATAAAAAAGTCATAGGCATAGAGTGATAACATGTTTTCCATTGGCACAAAATAGATAATAGGCTTGTTTTTTTGTAGTATAAGTTGAATTCAGAAGTACAAAATTGATAGCATGTTTTTAATTATATGTTTATGTATATATACAATGTGGTGGATAAGTTTTTTAACAGTATGTTGGCTATGCTAAGCTGCTGGTGTGAAAAGCCTACAAAATTTTTGGCTGCTTTGAGCTTCATTTTTCAAAAACCTGCAATTTTACCAAAATTGAAAAAGTTAGTATGATACAGTGCATTTTTGTGAGTGAAATTCAAACTTACATAAAAGAAATAAAAGACTTTTCCTGTTTAAAAAAGGTTATATCTGGGCTTTCCATTTTATTTGTAAGTATTGTTGTTTGTAGTTTTTAAATCTTCTATGTTGAAGTTGAGAGTTTGTTTAAAAGACATTTGTAGTAGCAAAAAGTTGCACCATATAGAAATTTTGAATATTATAGAACACATTGAAGATTTATTATTGTGGGTGGCAAAGTTGATTTACCTTTAGAAGTAGCATGTAGTAAACCAAAACCTTCTCGCATATGGCTACATGTCTTTATAGGCTCTGCATTTTTCATAGAAGAGTTGGTTGAATATTAGTATTTGCCATAATTTTTAAAAAAGTAATGTTTTGAAATTGTAGCAATAGAAAAAGGGTTTTAGGCAGAGCATTACGTTGTTGGCTTCTTTTTCAATAGAAATGATGGAATTGTTCATGGCAATTGTGAATGTTCCTTGTATTTCAAACTTTCGCATTAGGAAGATAGCTTTTGACATGTTTTTTGTATAAGCTTCATATGGTATTTTTGTAAGTTCGGCAAAGTTTTCTTGCAAGAGTTGAGTATGCAAGTTGCAGGCAAGAGTTCCATCATCAGTTTCAATTATGCATTGTAAGTAGGGCTAGTAGGTGAAACTTGTGGTTGTTGCACATTTGTTGCAGTGAGCAATATTGTTAGTTGAACTCTGGCATACAGAAACTGCCTGGTGGCACAAGTTGCAAAGCGACTGGTATGGTGACAAGTATACATTTTTTGTTTTTAATGTTCCTATAACCTACGAGCACAACAAAGATTGGAGGAGAGGTGTTAGAAAATGTTTTGAATTTAGGCAATAGTAATAAGTATACTATTTTTTAGTTTTTAATTTTATTTGTATTACTTGGACATTGGACGAAGCAAGCGTTTGTAGGAAATCTTTGGTGGCTTCATCATTAAGTTCTTCGATGAATGTGGATAGGCTTGATCTAATGGTAGTTGAACCTCTTGATCCAGTACGCACTACATTCTTCAACAAGAGTAGTGGTGTTCCAGGTGTTTGGGGTGTAGTAAATATTTTTCCCAAGCTTGCTTAGGGATTGCCATGTGTTTTAGGAACTATTAACTGCAAGACAGAAGTTTGTTAGTTGATATAATTGTTGAGTTGGAAAAGTTGAGTGGCATATAAATTGATTTTAAATCTATGGAAATATCTTACCGTTGCAGCATCAGTTGGGAATTCTCCATCTTTAACATGCAGCTGGAATTGTGTTGGCTCTTTATTGTGAGATGCTACAAGCACACCTAAGGTCCCAATTGAATAAGCATTTGTAGAGTGGATCAACTGGGCAATGGTTGTATCTGGTGCTAGTCTTTGTTGCTTGCGGACTTTCTCTATTTTCCCAATTTTTGTTTTAGAACTTAGTTGAAGGCAACAATCGACATCTCCCCATTCATATTGTGTCTTTTTCTTCACTGTGAACTGTGCTAGTCGCACACTTGAGCCTGGCAAAAGCCGGGGCAAGAATGCATCAATTAATTTATTTCTCATACTTGTTGTTATAGTCATTTGTTCGTGACTATCGATGAGATCAACGTGAGCGATTTGTGTTTTTGGTTCATTTGTTGCATTGTTTTTGCAAGCGAGGCCATATGCAACCAATATATCACCTTCAAAAGTAACTACAGATTATGTTGTACAAATTTTGATTATGCTAGATGCTTGAGTGATTTCCAATCTTGACCTATAATCAAGTGAATTATTTTAGTTTGTATGCTACTAAGAAAGAGTTGCAACAGTAACAATAACATAAACAATTAATGATAATTAATTTGTTTAAATCAAGTGTAAGAAATGTATTTTTGCAATATCAAAAATGATTTACTTTTTATGATCTTGATCATTATTTGAAGAAACTGCATCGGCTGGAAGGTTGTTGTGTTGAGAAGGCTCCATTTGTGAACTGCAAAGGAATGCATAAGATGTTATGGCATGTGTTTTTCCAATATTGAAAAAGTTAATTTGACATGATTTAAGATATGTCGTAGTTGTTAGTTTGTTATGCAAATATTGAGTACCTATAAACATTGTATTTCTTTTTAAGAAATAGTTACTTTTTTTAGTGAGGTAGAACATTGTTTGAGTAAGAGCTATTACTTGGGAGAAGTTGTAGAGCTATTGCGAAGTGGTCTGTCCAATATGTTTCTAGTGTAGTGAACTTTATGTTAGCAGTATCAACATTGTTTATCCAAAAATGATCTAACAAAGTATTTGCCTATGTTGTTGGCTTGTCAACAACAAATGATAGTTTGTGTTTTTGCATAAATTCAATGAGCATTGTTCTCACTTTTGTTGAATTTAGCATATCAATGTTGAAATCTCCTGCAATAATCAATTTGGAATTGGATGGCTATGAGTTGATGTTGTTTTGTATCATATTGAATAAATCAGAAATTGGTGCTGTTGGTGTTAAATATAGATTTACAATGTGCAAGGCAATGTCAAGATGCAATAAGTCAATTGTTATGGATTCCAAATGCTTTGTTGCGTAAATTTCAATCTTTTGCAATCTGGTTGTTTTTTTGCAACATGTTAAAAGACCGTGAATAGCTAGTGAAGGATAGCAATCAATTTTTTCATTTAGCAAAGTAAAATGCTCTAGATTATTGTCTTGTTTCTTGGAAGCAAAGTACTGTTGCAGAAAATAGATTGTGATCATGACATATTTCTTGTGCATGCAATGTAAAGCTACGTGTATTTAAAGAGCATATGCTAAAATGGTTTGATGATGCAAATGGAAGGTTGTGTTGTAGTTTCTATTGTTGTGATGTTTGGAGGCGTTGCATTTCATTTTCTACTTTTTGTGATACTTTAAAATTTTGTTTCTCTAATTTGTGTATTAAGTACAATGATTCAATATTTGTTACACGTGATAGGGTAGTGTAAACAAGACCATGTTGATAGACTTTGCAAGGGTCAAAAGCTAGTGCATCCATGGTCAAACCTTGTGCTCTGTGGATGGTCCTTGCACATGCTAATTGAAAAAGAAATTGTGTTTGAGTGACTACTTTTATAGCTATTTTGACTTTTCTAGAGATTTTCGTTATTAGTGTCCATGAAGGTAAAATGGAACTTGTATATAGACTTTGCTTTTTTTGCCGACGTAACTTGCCAATTGTGGGGTCATTGAATTGAATCCAAACAATGTCTTCTTGCTGAGTTGTGTGCAATTGGAAAATTCCATCAGCACCATTGAGTTGACCATCTTGTGTATCAAAATTTTCACCAATTAGCTCAACCAAGATTCATGATTTTACAAAGATTGTGCTGGGCAATAATGACTTTTCAACTAGATAGCGAGTATTTTCAATGGGTGTGTCTTTTTTATCTACAGCTTCTAATACATAAAGCTTAGTAGGCAAGTGATTTAACATTTTTATGTTGTGCTCATTGACAGATAAGTTTCTTTGGAACAAGTAGGGGAATTTTGGATTATTGGGGGAGTCTTGAAGCATGTGGTATTCAAGTAGGAGATATCTTGATCAGTTTGTTGGGATGTCCGTGTACGATTGAGAATGGAAATGAAATGTTCATTTCTTTGTCTAATGACAGTGTCTAGTTCAAAGTATTTGACACTATCAGTCCAAAATGTGTATGAAATTTTTTCATTATTTATTGTTGGTTCTTCGAATATCCACACATCACATATAGGTTGTGTCTGGTAGAAGTCACCACAAAATATTATATCGACATTGCCAAAAGGTTTTGTTGGTGTGTGTTTGATTTGTCTTCGAGTCTTCTGTCAATGTTGTAAAGCATTGTGGAGCTAATTAAAGAGACTTCATCAATAAGTAGAATCTGTAATTGTTCTAGTCTTTTGCTTAATATATCAAGGGTGTTTGAGTCTAAAGGTCACATTTTTTAAGTATTGCATGGCAGATGGAATACAGAACGTGTAGTGTTGTCACCTACATTAAATGCAACTTTTTCTGTTGAAGCTACAATAATGCCTTTCACCTTGAGTGGGTCACTATCTAGTTTCTTATCATAGTATCGTATCATTACTTCAAATAGTATTTTTTCTGTAAAGGTCTTTCTTGTTCCAGCTTCACCTATTAAGAACAAGTATAGTGGTTGTTGGGGTGCAAATCTCTTTGTCATTAGTACATCTTTGACTATGGATTGTTGTTCTATATTCAATTATCTTCGTAGATTGAAGTAATCATGGTTAGTTAGCAGAAATGGATGTTGTATTTCTGAGTATAGTGAGTTGCAAGAATCATTTGTGGAGTTTTTATTTCTTGCATGTGTCAAGTCAGCTATAATGTCATATTTTTCTATCTCATTTTTTTGATTATCTTGTTCAATTTCATTTTCAAAGTGTATTAGTGGACAGTTGTCAATGTTCGCTTGTGTGGCAGCTTCTTCAATGTCACCCCATCTATAATCAATTTGTGCATTAAATAATTTTTCAATATTTGTAATTTGAATCTTTTTTTCGTTGAATGCTGCAACCCATGTTTTATGTCCGATTAATAGTGTTTGTTCACTAATTCTAAAAGGGACATATAACATAAGTTTTTCTCTGCAATAATTCTCATAATCAATGTGTGGATTATATCTTACATAACGTATGATCTGTGCCTTTTTCCGCTTTTGTATCCTGGTTCCATTGTTGGAGTAGAAAGATGTATACTCAGCAAGAGATAGTTTGTCGAATGTTTTTGGTTGTTGTATGTATTTGTCTATTACATATGCATACATTATGTTTTCAAAATTATCCTGTTCTTTTGCTAATAACTTTGGGCTTTCCAACATGAAAATTCTACTCTCTAATGGTGTTGTGTTTATGAAAATAGTTTTTCTTGAACATTTACGTAGTGGCAATGACAAAATAATGTGTACAACTTGGTGGCTAGACATTTGTTGGTAGTTAAGTAGTGTGTTTCCTAATTTGAGTATGAATTGTGTCTTTTCTTGATAAGTATATGTGCATTGTTGTCGCAATTGGCAAAATGCAAGAGACAATGTTCTATCTTGTTTTGTCATATATGAACAACAATAAGATGCAACAGCATATACATCTAATATGAATTGTGTATCTGTATTTGCATACCATAAAGATGGGACTTGCTTTGCAAATGCATTTATCCAAATATCAGATGGATGTCTTTTCAACATAATAGTTCTCTTTCACAATGTTGATTGTAGCATTGCAATGTAATCAGCTTCATCCATTTGGTATTCGTTTAAGAAATTATCAAATGTAATTTCCTTCGTATAGTGTTTATTTTCTAATTGCTTGAAGAAATTTCTTATTTTTTCTTTTATAAGAGTATTTTCAGTTGTCAAGGGCTCTAGTATTGTTGTTCTTCTCATGGGAGGCAAACGAAAACTAAATCGGTAATTGTAGTTTTTGTATTTTCTACAAGTCCTTGTATGATGATGTGTTTGCATCTTAACAAGGTTTGCATCAAGCAATGAAGAATCAAATGAAATGTACTTGTCGACATAGATCTCTATTTCAGTATTTTGACAATTTCCATATATGGGTGCATCTTTAATCCACAACATGAAATGTACATGTTCATTTCCTTGGTTTTGGAATTCGGTGACAAAGTAATCCAACACTTTTCCAAATAGTTGATTATTGTTTAGCATCATTTTACGAAATGCGTTGACCCTATGATTGAAGTATCGACTACAAAAAATTCGATTTTTCCTAATTTCAAAGTCTAAATCCCTATCCTATATAGTTTCATTGTACTTGGATTGATTCTCTATAGATATAACATGCAATGCTTGGCACAATGGCTCCCAAAAGTGCTCAGCACTTGTTAGTGTCACAAAGAAAGTCGGAGGCCCTAATTGTCTTATCATTGCAAATATATTTTTTCTTGTGTTTTCTAGATAGTCTGGAGATGTGCAGATGTTCCTCAATGATCTAAAGCCTAATGGAGATCTTAATATTTTTTCCAAATTTGCAGGGTTGCGTACGTCTTTAGCAAGTAACTTTGTACCTTTTAATTCAGATTTTCTCATGCAAATCCATGCTAATGAAGATATTTGTTGGATAATGATTTTAATGGCTTTGAAAAAAATATCTGTTATGTGTGTTGCAAAGTCATTGTCTTTATGCATGAGCTCCCATTTTTCTATCTTTTGGAACAAAAGGTTTTTGATGATGTCAATTGGTCGAGCAAAACTATAAAATAGAGTTGGAAAGTTCATTTCCTCTGAGTAGGCATCTTGGAAAATGCCAAGTGGCTTAAAACCTTCTGATGGTGCAATTTCAATTATTGTTGTATCAAGGTCTTTAATTGAATGTGGTTCATTGAACCAATGTATAAGTGATTCAGCTATTGGGTCTTCATCAAGTTCAGTATTGTCATTGTGGATTTCTGTTTCTATTTCGATATCACTATGCTTCTGCTCTTTATTGATTACAAGTAAAGATTCTCAATCTTTGTTTATGGAGATGTTCTCTTGTGTATATAATGGAGTTTTTGATAAAGTTAACAAAGCATTCATTACACAAGCAGGCCTAACATTACCTTGTGCATATGCATTTTCATATTGTAGCTTTCATTTCAGTTTTATTGCCATTGTTTTAGTTTCATCTATTTGTCTAGGTAATGCTTGTTGTACCTTATCAAAGTCTATAGGGACATTGATAATTGTTCTGTTTAAGCCATATTGTGATCTTTTATATCCCAGTTGTCTTATTTGTGCAAAAGCAATATGCAAAGAGACAAGTCTTTCTTTTAGAGAACTCAATGTGTGGACAACATTTATTCATGCATTGCATCTTATTTTCCATGGTGCAGCAAAACAAGGGATTTTGCCAAATTGAGTAGCTTTTATACATTGTTTGCAAACAGGTTGTCCAATTTCAAATTTTTTTTGGTCAGAAGCAATGGAAAGTAAAGAGAAAGCCTCAACAAATGCATTATTAATTTTGCGGATATTTTTGTGAAAATGAAGCATTTCACAAATACTGCATGATTGAGAGGGTGTGTCATTGATACTTTGCAAGTATATGTTGACAGATTTTTGGATTACATTCTTTTTTGATGATTGTTTTCTATGTTGTGCTTGTTGATTGTTAGTTTTTGTCTTACAAGATATAGAACGCGTGTCTATTACAGATCTAGCATTTGAGATTGATGGAGCTTGTTGTTTTGAACTAGTTGTAAATACCTTAGTTTGTAAACATCTAGTTTGTTGATTTGCAATGTTCATTGTTTGGAGAATTTGTTCATTGGCAATATCATTTTGTTGATTTTGTCTATTGTGGATAACAGCGTTAATGCATCTTAATGAGTTAGGGGTTTTGAGATTTGTGCTAGGTAAAGTTGTAATTCTTTGAGCATTCATGGTAGGCTGATTTATAATGTTGTTTGTTTCAACCATTTGTTTGTTGTCTATGCCTTTTCCTTGGATAGTTTTGGCACGCATTGCATTTTTAAGACTTCACAATGATTGAGGGGCTTTCAATTCTTTGATTGGGAAAGTTGTCATTCATTGTACTAATGAACTTGTAGTAGGTGTAGCAATTGTATTATTTATTGTAGTGGGTTGTGAAATCATTATATTTGATTGACTGTTGTTACTTGATTCAATAGTTGAAATGACAAGTGAGTGGTTGGGATTTTGATGAGGTGTATGTGGTAGTTGATATGAAGGTGCAATTGCATTGATTTCTACCAAACCAAGTTGTTTTATATGCATGTTATATATGAATTTTTTTTTTTTATAAAGTGGTTCATAATGGCAATGTGTTGAGCTGTCCTTGAAGATGATTAAGTCAATATTTTTTTGTGGTTCTATGCAATTGCAATAAACCTTAGCTTTGGGTTGTGGATCTACTTGCCATACACATATGGTTGTATGAAATATGTATGAAAGCCATAGTAAGCAAAATTCAAAACCTTCAAGTTTTCTTTCTACATATGGTATTCCAATCTTAGAAATGAGTGATTGCAATTGTAGTACAAAATTGCAGTTTGTTATAGTAGGTTGTCTAGACATGCCGAAACATGAGAATGCAAATTTGTCGTGCACTTTCAATGTGTTGGCTAAAGTTTGAGCCATAAATAATTGTAAAGCAGTTGCATCAAATCATTCGTCAATTAGCAAAGCCACGATAGCAAACATACTTTCGCCACATGAGGAAGCAACTGCTCCAAGTTGACAAAGCCCAATAACATCAAATGAATTTGCAATTGCAGTCCAAACATTGTCAAAATTGCAAGTAGTGATTGACAAGTGTGATTGCATTTTTTGAATGCAATAGTATGTGGTTTTCCATGAAAAGATGGGCTCATAATGTCCAGCGATTGGATTTGCATCGTGAAAAAGAATTGATATTGTAGAATGACTTGCATCTTTATTAAAATGCAAATATGGTTTTTTCCTTGTCAAAGACCAAATGCATATGGGGATATTCAACCAGTGTGCCAACCATTTCACACAAAATATGTCACCCCAAAGTCCAATTTCACCATTGACATTGGTTTCTATTGCTGAAAGCCTTATTCTACACAAATATGTAATTTTGTCATGTATCTTATGTAAGTTGTAAAGCATTATTGGGTGTAATTCATGTTCAAAAGAGCTCAAAGCTGCAGGGCAACCATGCTGAAGACAATGTAATAAATGATTGACAAGTCCATTGTGCAACTCATTAGGTGTATATCTACAATGAACTAAGACATGGATTGTATCAAATAGGAAGTCACCAACTTTGTAGTTAAATGAGTTAATCCGAAAACAATGTGCATTGTCTAAAGCTTTATCAATTGATACTATTTCTTGTTGATCTTATGATCTATATGTTTCTACTATAATTGGATTTTCTGGCTGATTTAGTGTGTGTGCAATAGTGTTTGAAACCATTTTGGTAAATTAGTTTATCAGTCTTTCAAACTTTGTACTAGAAGTTGTGGATGTGTGAATTTACGAATATGAAATAGGAACTAAGAAAATGGCCAAAAGAAGCTAATTTTAATTAGCACTAACATGCAAATCTCAATCTCAAACAAAGAAGACAGAAAATATTTCTTTAAATGTTAAATTGAACGGTCTATAACATTTCATTACTGACCTTGAATAGCAAACTTGTGGGCACTCATATACTCAGCTAATCTTTCAAGAACCTGAGGAGGAGCATGTTTTTGCAATTAGCATTCTATTGTATGGTTTAATTATGTTGTGACGTAAAAATATAGAATATAGAGAAAGAGAAAAGCATGTATGCTGGAAGAAATGAACTTTGTAAATCATAGCATAAATAATGATTTTTTCAAGTGCATTAATTTGGTTTATACTGGGTAGGGGTGGTTGATAAATTATATCAAGACTAGAAATGAACAATTCAATTTACTATGAGAAACTAAAAAAATTTACATTTAATTTGTATCTAGTATCCAATAGTGGGAATTTAAATTTCTTGCACAAAATGAAAAGAAAATAGAATAATTAAATATTTTATCCAAGTTTTTAAAAATTGTTTATCTGCAAACAAAAGTAGCCGAGAAAAACAATGGCAAATAAAGCTAACAAATGAAAGTTGTTGAAGGTAATTACACAGGAATGGGTCAGAATCACACCTGACAGTGTAAAAGTCGAAGTAAAAAGCTTTAAAGAGTTGTCCAATGTTTTTGCCCACGTTTTGTAATCTCCTCAAGGCAAGGAATGAGAACCTATTTTCTTTACACCCAAATTTTAGCTGCAAAATATTTTTCCAAAGAATGTCTAATAAGAAAGCAGATTCAACCATAAATTTGATGATGAGAAGGAAAAACAACTACAATATTGCAATAGTTAACACATTTTTTAAGCATTCGAGGTCAATGAACAAAGTTGCTATATGAAGCTAAGAAAATGTCTCAATTTTACACAATCCAAAATCTAAATATGTTTGGATTTTATACAATCCAAAATCTAAATATGTTTGGATTTTATACAATCCAAAGTATTTTTGGATGGGCCGATTTTAGACCGTTAATGGCCAGCTGCACAAAAGAAAAAAGAGTAAATGAGAAATACAAAACTAGGAATTATGAAATCCATAAGCTACAAATTGAAGCTGGAACAGTTCATGTCTCAGACATTGTTCTTTGTGCATCGTGCACTGAAGAAATGTTTTTAATTTTTCTTTTCCCTTTTTCTGGAAAAATATGGTCTATGGGATAATCATCATAAAACATAAGGAAATGTTTTAAATTTTTCTGCTATTTATTTCCTATTGGTCAGAAGATTTTTCTCTATATTTATTAATAAAAAATAAAAAAAGCCCAATAAAATTAAAACACACCAATCAGAAAAAGTTACAAATTCTTGGAAAATAAAATTGAAAACTCATACCACAAAAACCTCACAATAAACCTATTATTATCCACTAGCACAGTTTTCGAAACAATATTAATTATTTTTGCTTCATATGAAAACATTAATCTCTGCCTATACTAGGCAGGGACTAATAAAAATACAATATCATGCACAATTTGAGTGGAATTTTCTTTCATTGTGGTGGGAACTACTTTTGGTTAAAATCAAGAACACACAATGATTATCCGAAATCAAGTGAGTTATCTATCAACATTAAAGGAGCCAATTTTTGGTTTGAGATTAAGGGAGCAGTATTCCATTGTCCATAATTATTAAACTAAGCTCTCACAGTCTAAAGAGGGAGAATAGTTTTCATTTTTAAAAAAACAAAGCAAAATTTAAGCGACAATTTTAATTCTTGTGAAAACTATTTTTATTCGAAATCAACAATGCACTAATATACAAATTAAGAGTGAGTTATTTCTAGTCATCAAGGAAAAAATCCTTTGGATTTAATATCAAAAAGGTTGGATTAACTAGAACTGAAGTGAGCCATCTCGCTCACAGTTAGGCATACTAATTTTTGGCTTTGAAAAAAGAACAAGCTAAGCTTTCATGACAAGGGCAAGCATTTCATTTTCAGAACCTTCTGTGTCAACAATTTGCTGGGAAGTAATCACTCAAGATAGTATAAACAATGCTTGGTTAAAATTATTTAAGATCTAGAATTTATAATTAACAATTGCTAGCAATTTCACTTCACTTAAGAGTATGCTTTCTTGGTAATAATGTAAAATTTCAATCTACAACTAGCAAAATCCTTCATTAGAAGTGCTTAGCAGTAGGTGAAAATCATGTAGTTTAAAGAAAATTTATCAGCTCAAACTAAAAATGGGTAAACTACTAAATGTAGAAAAATTAAGAACCCCACTTAGGTAGTTATGTGTCTTGTCAAAACTTGATAAAAAATTAAGTCCATTTTTCTCAACAACCATTAAAATTTTATGCGGCAGAATTGGACATATTTTTTATAATTTACTTACTTTGAGACTTCTAAAATATAATAATACTATAGTTCTTTAAAGATTTTAAGAGCATTTTTGTTTATTAAGATTATAGACTCTTTGGTGTTTCTATTACTTTCAAATAAATTTCTCAAATCAATGGCGTCATCTGTGGAAAGAAATTGATTATTATTTTCAAGGCTTCAGATTACTGTATTATCCTCTGAGCAAGAATTTAACACTTCAATAGATAGGATAGAGTCAAACTTATTTTCAATGGGGACACCATTCAAAGACGTATTATTCTCTTTCTTTTGTATATTAAGTAAAGGTGCTTTGGTGCTTGCAGTGTTGCGCTCTACAATCTATGAGAGAAGCAAAATAGTTTGTTTAGAACACCTTATATTAACAAAGATTAGCCCTACAGATGTGTTGGTAGCTAAGAAAGGGGGAAAAAGAAAAAGAAAAAAGAATGTCTTGTTCTTTGTTTCTAACAGTCCTTTTCTAATACCACTCAAACATTCAATTTCAGTCAAAATTTCATGCTCCTAATCCAATCCACTTCACAGCCAAATGTATGCAATGCGAACGTTAATGCAAAAAGACAATTGATGGGTACACGTGGAAAAATTGAAAGAGACGCCTAGATAGATAAAAAGTAATAAGCACAAAACCTAACATAAATGCGATAATGCTTTTCCAACCAATTTTTCATTTTGCCTTTTCCAGAGTCTGATGCATTTCATGTAGTTTAAAAGCATTGGTTAACCATTTTCAATAAACTTAAAAAATACCCAAATCCTTGTATATCTTTCAGCTTTTATTCATATAAAATAGACGTTCAATCAAATATAAATCATAGCTCCATCAACATTACTTTTTAATCCCAGTTCCTACTTGCCTTTGTTTTATTTAGGGCTTCTATCAAGGAGAAAGCCATGGTAAGAAGTGTAAACAGGATCAATAGTGGCCTCCCCATGACTTCTAATCTTCCAAAATTCATCTATGTGTTTTTCAAATGTAGAATTCTATATCATCCACTATATATAGCAAAAAGGTTAGTTGTGAACACATGGATATGAAGTATTAGCAGTGCATTTACATTTCATGCGTTGTTGGAAACCTTCATTTTTCGGCCAATACTTCTATTTTTGCCCATTTTCAGTTAAGCTATCACAAACCATGTTAAATATAGGGTTAGCAATGACTAGTTGGATCCGAAAATTCTTTTCCACTAGCGTCCACCATCTCTCTCCACAACAATTTTAGGCTTAAACTTTGCAAATGCTAAGCGAAATGCGTTCTATTTTGATTTTTTCAATTTCATTTGTTTCCTTAATTCATATATACCAGGAAATGACCTATTCAAACTCATCTGCCAAGAAATGAAAATAGTCAATCTACGAGACAAGCAAAATAGTTTGTTTAGAACACCTTCTATTTAAACAGGGGTTTTGTGCCATAAAACTGTCGTAGTTTCCAAGACTCTTTTAAACTCATGTAAAACCCTAACATCTATCTTCTATCTCCAGCATTGCTTTATGTACTGTGAATTGCTATTCATTTTTAGCAGAAGTTGCTGATGAAATGCATGGTAGAAATACGATATTGGGTATAGTTTGCCGCAAATTTCTTAAAATCCGAGCAAGTATATATTGCAAAGACAGCTAAATTGTTCCACAAAATTAGTTTGCAAAATATAATCTCTAAAAAATTCACATTTGTTTTAAAAAAAAAACTCTTACAAATATCTCACAAACCTATCTTCGCAATATTTTCAGCTATTTTAAAGATTACTTATTTGCAAATTTGGATGCAATGCATTTTAGGTCCCAGATCGAGCAGTAGGGCAGGCTTTTGATTTCTTTAATTTCTGCAGGGCAAACTTTTGATTTCTTTAATTTCTCCTGAATCGATGGATGAGAGCTTTGATTTGCCTTTACTTTGCTCTGCTTCCTTTAAAAGGGTATATTAAAAGTTCACACATTGCTGCAGTAAATTGAATTAATGCAATAATAATGCAGCTGACAAGTAATTAAATACAATACAACTGGCAAGCTCCTCGAGATATGAAATTGGAATGCAAAATTTTCACTTTGGTTAAAAACATTTCATAATTACAATTGATCAGGAAAGATTTTTTTTTATAGAATGAAAACCCCAGGAAAAATGATTAGAGCCAATCATAAAAATGTAAAAATAAAAAGATAAATTATTTTAATAAATAAATGAGTTCAGACTTTGGTTTATATTTTTTCATCACAGTTTTCAAGACATAAATTAATTGAATTGAGGGAGATGAAAACATTAGTCTCTGCCTTATATAAGGCAGGGACTAATAACGAGATATAGTACTCTGAAACCAAAGGGAAACTAGTTTCTCCACCAATGGTCATGAAATCAGGTACATCGGTGTAGAGAGATTACCAACGAATTTATACTGCATTCAGAGGAGTCGAAGACTTTATGAGCAAGAGTTCAGACCACTTATTTCACATCTTATCCGATCCAATTTACTTGTACTCGCCTTAAACCAATATAACATGCGTTAGAATGTAATTAGGTAATTGAGATTGGAGGTCAACATCCAAGAATTAATGAAATTGCACACATCGTCATAATTGACTCGGCAAACATTATACCCGCTTCACTAACTCCGGTGGATAAGAGTGGAATCTGCATAGAATTTTCAAATATGAAGAGACGGCCAGGAAGCCAAGTATATGCATATATAAATTCGCTACGAGAGAGATTCTCTAGACTGACAATTATTTGCTTATGTTCCACGAACATGTCTGATTATTTCACAACTTATTTAATGATTAACATTCATTTCCTGGTTTGTTCGTTCATTTCAAAAAGTCCACGAAGATATCGTTATCGACGTCATAAATATGATTCATTGAACTACGAGGCTTTATGTTGCCACTGGACCTTGTAAACTTCCAATATATATATATTGGATAGTGGGTAAATGCATGATACAAATCTATTCCATCTTACGACACAGGAGGAGGCTGCTAAATCTTTCCTCCGTAACTTCTAGATTTACCATCTTGGATAATAAGCTCTATGAACTCAAATTCCTATGGAATGGAGATTGATAAAAAAGGGGCAATTTGACACTGACGACTCATTAATAGGACAAGAAATGTTAGTAGGTCTATATGAAATAAAATATTTTCCAATTTTAAAAATAAGACATTACATCAATCAAATTACCCCGAATTATAAAACTCCTATCTTTTCCTTTCCTTTTATGTCGGATTTATCAATTGTTTCACATCTTGTTCGTATCACACTTTTTTTGTATTGGCTTGATGCGAGGACCCACATAATGCATTCATAGCAGTCGAAGACTTTATGCAGAAAAATTCAGACCAATTAATTCGCATCTAATTCGATCCAATTTGCCTCAAGTCAATAAGTAATCTGAATCCGAAAGTTTCAAGCATACCCAAATAAAATGCATTACGTTATTGCATCAATGAGGTCAACATCCAAGAATTGATGAAATTGAACAAGTCTGACGAACATAATAGATGCTCCACCAACAGACTGTAATGAAATTGAACAAGTCTAATGGAATTGAATTAATAATGTAATTAAGAGCGGAATCTGCACAGAATGTTCAAATATGAAGAGACGAGGAAGTTTCAGAGCTACCTAACTTTATGCATTTATAAAGTCGTGGTTCGAGGGTTCTGTTAATTGTATAGGGATTCTCTAAATTCACTGTAAGAGGGGTTCTGCAAATTGGATTGAGTAATGGATCCAAAGCTGTACAAAGCTGCTAAACTGGGGAAAGTGGATGCACTTCACAACTTGACTCCCGATGAAATTCTTGTGGGTGTTAGCCCTGACAAAAACACGGCACTGCACATAGCTGCCTGCAATGGCCACGTGGGATTCGTCGTGAAGTTAGTAGAAAAATTCAAAGGAGATATTGAGGCAGGAGGTCAGCTGTTAAGATTTGTTAATAAATGGGGAAACACAGCCCTTCACGATGCAGCAAGGGGAGGACATGAGAATATAGTTGCCCTTCTATTGAAGGAAGACTACACCCTGGCGGAGGTTAAGAATTGCCATGGGGAAACTGCTCTGTTCAAGGCTGCTGAGGAAGGGCATACTAACATTGTGAGTAGATTGTTGCTTGTTATGCCTGGTGAGATCTACATCAGAAGCGATGGCCAAACTCCTCTTCATCGTGCTGTCTTCAGACAACACAAAGGTATGCTGCCCTTCCTCCATGCCTCCAGTGAACCATATTTTAAGCATCCTGTTAATGAAACAACATGTTAACAGATTAACTTTTAGGGTTTTATCTGGAATTTGCTTTTTCATTTCCAAACTTTTGAAAAACATTATGATCCATATAAATTTGAATTTGAATGATATGCTCTGAAATTTTGACTGAAAAATTAGGAGAATTGAATTTAGGAACAAATAAATTCTGATGTTTGATGATTATTGGATTAGATTGTCTAGAATTTGTTTTTTCATTTTTTCCCTCATCAATCTTTGTATTATCATTCTATTATGGATGTAAAAAACCATCATCAGAAAACAAAACTTACACAGGTAAAATCGAAAGAATTTGATTTATTTTGACGATTTTTTAATTTAATATCTCTAATGTTCTAATTACATCTTTTCAAAATATGCAGATGTAATTGAGAAACTTTTGTTACAGAGACCTGGAATTGTTAGAATTGCAGATGAGCATGATAGAACACCGCTCCACTTAGCAGCATTAATTCCGGCAGTACTTCCAGTTTCACAGTTGAAGTTGAAGAAAATCAGCCAGATTGGGGAAATGCTTTTGAAAAATGACGGAGACTTATGTTGCAAAGTAGACAAAAATGGGCAAACAGCACTTCATATAGCAGCCAAAGAAGGGAATGCATATTTGGTAGAAAAGATTTTAGAACACAACTGTCTTTGCATTGAAATGGTAGACAATGATGGCCGAAATGCTCTTCATCTGGCTGTGATTAATGCATCAAAAATATTTTACAGGGTGGGATATAGTCTCAAAACTATAATATCCTCCGTCATGGAAAATAACTTGGTTGATTGTGCTGATAATAAAGGACACACGGCATTAGACTTGGCCATACAAAGGATAGAGGAAGATCCACAGCTATTTATAGGGGTAAGTGATCCATAATACAAAAGATTAAAACTTTGATAATCTCTTTAGATTCATCTCGCTGCAGAAGATTACTTTTTGTTAATTTGATTTAGTCCAAGATGTGGAATTGAAAGTCTCGGATGTTGGTGCAGATTAGAAACTATCTTCTGAGATGTGGTGCGACTCGAAAGATGATTTTCGAAGATGAAAAAGCACAAAATTTTCCATCCATTTTTGAAAAATCAGGGTGGAAAACTGAAATTATATCCATAAATGCAGTGTTAATTGCGACAGTAGCTTTCACGGTTGCTTTTACTCTGCCAGGAGGCCTTGAATCTAAAGACCCAACTCCTGCGCTAATTGATAAAGCTATCTTCAAGGTGTTTGTGTTATCTGATACTCTGGCATTGTGTTTTTCTATTTCATCAGCTGTTCTCCTCTTCTATGCACTTCTGGGCAACCGCACAGAAGATCCCCTGCTTACGGGCTTCAGTTTCAACGCATTGTGGATAGCTTTGGTATCGCTTGCATTCACATTTGGTGCAGCAATTCACTTGGTTGTGGCACCCAAATGCCCATGGCTAGCAATACTTGTATGGCTTATGGTCTTCATTCTTCCTGTCGGAATATGGTTATTTTCTTTCAGTGGCAAACTGTACATGTTCAAGGAACATAAATTCTATGTCCGTTACTTTATATTGGACTCCTTTGTGCAATTGATGGTCGCTTTGGGCCACAAGGACACGCCATGGGGTCTTCAACGAATTCAATATTAATGTACATTTTACATGTACCTAATATTGTTTTACTTTTACATCATAATAGGATTAGAAATTCAAGTATGTTTTCTAAAGGCTATTTGGTGTAATACTAAAGTTAATGTTGTAGACATCTTGACGATACTAAGTTCTTATTTTGCAAGCATTTTTTCTATATTTTCTGTCATAATTTTGTATTTATTGCATATAAATCAACTCTTTCTATTTTTTGAATCACACATTCCTAAACTCAAAAATAAAAGAAAAATAAATAAAGAGGATATAAGGGTAAGTATTACACAAATAAGGGGGGGAGTATACATCTAATGAGGTTGTGAATTTTTGCAAGTTTCAAGTCATTAAGAAAGAGTTGACAACCAACTATTATCTACAACAAAATGGAATAGCTAAGAGGAAGAATAGGACCATTATTGAGATGGCAAGGAGTATTTTGAAACAATCTTTCTCAATGTTGTATAGCACACAATCAGAGTTTCTCTCTTCAAATATGATATGGTTTTTGGCTGCGGGTGATTTTTAAGAGTTACAGGGCTCATTATCAACTCCAATAATAAACTTCTAAAAAAAATATAAAATAAACCCAAATTCATTAGTTTGAAGTTTTCAAGTCAAGTTTCAAATAGGAGAAATTGATGCAAGAGCATCCCATGTGAATTGGTCATCAACGTCAACTAAATTTTTTTTTCCATTTGCATCAATCCCTATGTTGGAAAAGGGGAGAAAGAAGAGATGGGTGATTTTAATTGAGAGGGAAGAACATAAATTGAGGCAAGAGGTGTAAGATGCCTTGAAGGAGATAAAGAAAGAGATGAAAAAAGAGAAATTTGTAGTAGTGGAGAAATGTCCTTTGGAGGACATGGATACAACAGATGAGCATAAGGTTGAGATAGAGTGTTTAGAGATGCATAAAGATCTAGTGCTTCATGAGGAACATGATGAAGAGAAAGAGTCACTTGAGGAAGAGATCAAAAGGATTGAACACTTGTTTAGCGTAGTAGCAGAGAAAGTTATAGTCATGGTGATTGAAGAGTATGAAAAAGATGTGATTGCAACAATAGAATGTGAAAAAGTTGTAGATGGTAAATATTAGAATGAAGAGGATGTTGGGGAAATAAAACATAATGAGGTAAAATGTGAATATTTTGAGTTCAGTATGCCTTTATTTAGAAGGTTAAAAATAGGAGAGAGTGAAAGTGAATATTTTCATATCGGTGTTGAGTGTTTGCATGTAGAGCAAGTTGGTGATGCTATAGGATATTGGTCAAGTTGGTTGGTTTGTGATGGACAATGTTATATGAAGGAGAGGAGAGTATAGAGTATTTGGAGGAGAGGACTTGAGAGAGCTATTAGTGGAGGAGGTCAGACTACAATGGACATGAGTCCATGAGATAGAGGAGAAGAAGAGGACACACTTGGTGCACAAGATTGGTAAGAGTCCCAACTAAGTGTTGGCAGAAGAAATTTGATGTACCTAAATTAATGGGGGTATGTTATATAGGTAATTTACAACCTATAAGAGTTGTTTACTAGTTAACCCTATTTTGTGAGCCTATGCTTACAAATTTCCTACCTGATATATTTGATACAAGAGCATCCTGGGTGAATTGGCAATTGATATCAACAAAAAAATATTTTTCCATTTGTTTGCTTCAATTTAGGAGAGCTTTGGAACATAGTATAGCCATCTATCGGGAAGGAATTTTGTAGGTGTTGTAACTTTCATTGCCATGGTTGACATGTATGTGAAATTTGGAGCTTTGGAATAGGTTTTGAACATCCATCAACTCATACATGGATTCTCTTCTTGATAATCCAATTACCAACTTATTTGATGATTTCAACACCAATAGCTCCTTTTGTGATATTCCATACAATGTTAGTGCGTCTATGGTAGAATTTGTGGGTGTATCCTTGCATATGTTTTCATTGACCTTGATACCTACATACTACCCTATCTAATCCCTTGTTTGGTGCATACTTCATGTCTAGTTGGTAGTAAGGAAAAAATGCATGCGATACAAAAGAATATGAAAAGAAAAGAAAAGACCAAGATAGTGTTGCATGGAATCCAAAGGGATTGTTGGTATTGAAGGGGGAAGAAAGGAAAATATGGGAAGCAATTTACAAAAATCCAAGACAAGGTATGTAGCACAATAGAGATAGGTGAATTGGATACAAAAGTAACGAAAAAAATAAAGAGAGGGATAGGTTGCATGGAAGGAAGGTGTGATAAATTGCATATAGGGGAAAAGAAAAGGTTGTGGGTAGGGAGAGGAGGGGGAACAAAACAAGAAAGGACTTGATCATTGAATGGTTGGTGGAGTAATGGTAATGGAGCAAGAGAGAGAGGAAATATCATAGGGAAGAAATGTGTAGCAAAGGAGACATGTAATTATAGAATATGAAATGTGTTGGGAAGTTAAAAGGTAGATTGCATTACAAGAAACATAAGGACATCAATGATATTAATCAATGAAATTAATATTGAAAGGTGTGATATATGAGAGTGGTGTGGCTATACAAAAGAACAAAGGCTATTTAGTGAATCTTGTGAATAAATCAGCCAAGTGAGAATGTGTACTACCATGATGGAGAGGAATAATGTGTGGATGTTTCTCAAGAAGAGTAAGAAAGATCAAGTGGAAAATTTAGTCTGAGAGGCATGAGACAAGTGGTGAGGATAGGTGTAAAATAAAGAACCATTGGCTGGTTTGTCATTGAAAGAGAGAATTTGTGGATGTTTTGTGCTTGTTTCTAAGATTTCAAATTTATAGGCAAGAAGAAGATTCTTCCCATGCCAAAAATTGAGAGAAATATTAAATAGATTTGTTGAATTCTTGAAAGACAATAACTTTAATGCACTTCCAATAAAAGAAATTTAATCTTAATAAATGACTCACAACTCAAATCTCTAGTCAAAACTTATACCTATTCTTTATGAAAATATGTGTATCTCATTTGAATAAATGTATATTCTAAATAAATAGATGAATGTTTACCCAAATTTAATAAAAATGTAATAATATTCAAGATAGTTGAATTGGGTTGTTACAATTTGAATCCCTAAACATGGTCATTCCAATTGAGGAGAAGGAAAACTACAATCTTATTTTCAAGCAGAAGAAATTTTGTTTTGAAAGACTATGTCCTAACAAATTTATTTAATATAAACTTTTGTAGACTACATCCCTTTGCTAAATGAATCAATTAATGAATGACATAGTATTCCAACCCCTCAAAACTAATTTTTCCTCTAATGTCTATGAAGTTACAAGAGTTGGTGTAGAGAGAATAATCGATGCTCTGATTTACTTGTATTCAACATAAGCCACTAAATAACGAAACCAATTCTAAAATAATACAACTTGACTTTGACAATGTGCCAAATTTTATTTGAATTTTAAACTATGACACAAATTATATCCATAAAGACTAATAAGAAATTTTAAAACATAAAAGATAACTTATATAATGATAATCACCTTATAATTGGAATCAATCTCATCAATTATGTGTGTATCAAAAGTCCTTTTTTTCCTCCCTAAACTATGCAAAAGAAACACCACCAAGCTTGAAAAGGTCATAACATTTGTGATCAAATCAAATATTTATTCCTCTCTACATGGATCCTTTCAAAAGCTTATCCAGTGCCAAAAATTCATTGGCATTATGAGAGTGCTAGCTACCAGTATTTCTATATAGGAGTTCTTTGTGCCTGATCAAGCAATCTAGCATTGAGATTGTTGACAAGGTTAGGTCTGGTCAAACCAATACCATTGTCCACTATGGTCAATGTGGCCTTGTCTAGAGTGAGATGAATAAATAGTTGAGACTAAGAATCAATATTTCTCTTATACATCAATCCGTCAAATTGAATCTTATCCAACACATCAAAATAATTATAGATAAGCTCTCTAAGAAAAATATCCTTTCCGTAAAAATTATTGATGATATTTCATGTGAGAAATTTTTTTATCTCGATCAAGAATTATATTATAAATTTTGACTCCAAGTAAAAAAAACTCTTTCCAGTTACATCTATCTACATGCTAGAATTTAGAATAATCTAAATCATATAAAAAAGATCTGGAACATGCATGAGATGATGACCTCATCTATTATCTTATTTCCTCAAAAACTTGTTTAGGGGTCACAATAATCTCAAACTAGAAATCCATTTACTCAAACTTACAGAAATAGATAGCTCAACAACATAATCGAGTTGGAATCTCAATCATTGACCACTCATAATATTTTCATTTGTTCCTTTTCACATAGTGCCAAGGTTGTATTAGTGGCTCCCTTCAACCATAATACTCTACAACAATTGGATCTATATCATATATCCTTGCAAAAGATAACACAGTAGAAATTTCTTATGCTATAATAAACCAAACTAGAAAGAGACTTAAGAATATCTAATCCGAGACCAATTATTTTAACTTAATGTCACTCCACTCTAAACCAAAAATGTATAAACTAATATACTCTTCTATAAAGATTATCATTCATGTAATTGCGTGAGATAGAATTATACTCACAAGAGATTGGATCAATTCACAGATTGATCTCAATCAGAAAATAAATATCCAAACTCAAAGATTTGGCATACAAATATTCCTTTTCTTTGAATATCAAAAAGATGAAAAAGATCTAATTGCTTCCATACTCACAAATTACAATCTAAAAAAACACTAAATATTGCTTTCCCCTCTACAAATACAATTAAAATAGAAAAACCCCTCCCTGCCTGTAGCACACAGTTTCCAAAGAAAGAAGAGGAATCTAGAACCCCTTTTACATCCAAGTCTTTGTAATAAATAATGTCTTTGGGTGGTATTTCAGTTACGATAACCATTTCTTGAAATTAATTCATTGATATCCTTTCATTATTTCATGGCTTCCCCTTACGTTCTACCAATTATCACTATGTTGTATTGAAAACATGACCTCAACCATTTCGAATAGCCTATGATGATTATTATCAACCTATAACTGATGACCCACTTAGAAGATACAACAGCTTGGAGAAATGAAGCATACATCTTTAATGATCAACACTTGTGTTGAGGTGAAGATTCCACCTATCACTCCAGTTTATGTTGGTTATGTTCTATACATGTGTCTAAACTGTTCACATGCTCTACCTATGAAGACACTGAATCTATTTATCCATAGATACCTACATTCTATCAACCAGATTGCATACGTGTCATGAACCACACCATTATGTAGAGCCCTAGCCGATAATTTGAGTCTTATATAGAATATCGGGTGCAATCCTTTTGAGTTTGCGCATTGTGTTGGCCAATATTTATTTCAACTTCAATGTCGTCATTAATATTGGAGGGTGGGCTTCATCTGACACACTTCTATGCATCGGGCTTCCATTGGGATGATGCCGCAAATAGCCATTTCTGCTCTCTTTTTGCCACATCGGGTTTCATCAAAAAGGTCTTTCCTTTGAAGACACATGTTGACCTTTTAAACATGTAAACATATGGAAGGCATTTAAAATATTGATACAACTCATACTGAACTTCTAAGGAGCTTTTATAAATTTATGTCACAAGACAAATTTTTTTTGCTTTAGCGAATTATTGATGGCTTCATTCATGGGTGAAGATAAAAATCTCCAACCTTTCATAATGTAGAGCTTTTCGAGCTTTATCTCCTTCAATCTATTATAATTTGGGAATGTCATGATCATCTCCTCTTTTAACTAGGTCTTGAGTTGAGATTAAATTCACAATTTGGGGAATTAGAGTCGCACAAACTTTGAATCTGAACTGCATTTCTACACTTGAAGATCTGACAATGGTCTTGAACATTCTGGAAACAATCATTTGAACTCACCCGACATGCTACATTGAACCAATGAACCTGTTTGGAATGCAGATTGAACCTTTGAACTTGTTCAGCAGGTATGAAGTGGTTCAAAACTACTTTGTACTATCTGAACCTATTTTCTCAATCTTGGACCTTGGCACCTATGTCCTTTGGTTCACTGTTATAAAATTAATCTAAACATTGCCTTCATAAAACAAGACTTCACAAAGAACTTTTCAATATTGATCAAAGGATAAACAAATAAAATCAAGAACAGGTCATTAGGAAGACTGGGTTTTCAAGCTCAAAATTGGGGTTCAAAATGCCAACTAATAGATATGACCCCAACCAACTACAAAGTCATGACCTCATCGATTGGGAACGAGGAAACCACCAACCAATTCTCCTAGGAGAGCAAGAAAAGTAGGGAAGGAAGGAAACTGGGCCCATTGAATTGAATCATCGCCAATAGTCGGGTCACCAAAGACTCACCTACAGGAGGTCCCATCATAGACATGGTCATAGTATATTAGCTCCCCATGAGTAGGGATGCTCAGGAGCCTGTAGACATCATCAGTAGTGATAGTCATCTCCCCCATCAATAGGTAAAATGTATTATGGTCAGAGTGCCATCGCTCTACCATAGCTGTGAGTAGACCTCAATTCATGCATAATCAAGGGAGAGATAAAAAGAAAGAAAGACCACATCGACCAATGACTCGGTGCTCAGGACCGGTCAATTCATAAATCATACTAAATAGTAAGGGATACAAGCCTTCAACTCTGAGTGATTTAAGCTCAGCCTGCAAAAAGAAAGTTAAACACATCATAAATCAACATCATTGCATATTGAATCATTTCAAGTCAATCGAATGATCAAAATCTAAATCAAACCACAATCAATTTTCCTAATTCTATTTAGAGAGGACGGAAAATTTATCATCATCCACCATCAAAATCAAGATTGACAATCTAACATTCAATATGACATGACTCAAACTGACATCGTACGACTTGCTATCAAATCAGACTTGTTACCTAAGCCAATCAATTGATTGAAGACACTAGACAGTTCAAAAAATTGACTCAGACATTTGCATATTAAACCAATCAGGGTATATGCACTATTTAAATGTTTAAAAGCACTAAAAGGCAAAAGCGCAATGAAAAGTGGTGAATGCATTGCAGAAATGATTAAAAGCGTTGTTTTAAGGTGTACGCACTATAGAAATTCATACGCACTATAGGAATTACCTGTACGCACTGCTAAAATACTAAAATGTGCAATTGAATTTATACGCACAGCAAAAAAGGGTGAATGTGTTTTATGCCCTAGTTCTACCATTTGTACGCACTATTAAAAATAGCGGATGCACTATGAAAAACTGCAGAAGCACAGGAGAAAGTTTGTACGCATTATTAAAAGTCTTAAATACGCCATTTAAATTGGAAAATGAAAAAAATAGGTTTTTCTAGTAAAAATCCATTCTTTAGCTCACATTAATTAAATCTTATTTTCCCTCAACCACCAAACTCACATCGAATCTCCACCACCCATAGGGAGAAAGCATCTTCTCCACCCATTTTGTCCTCTTGTCCCAAGCTTTGAGGACAAAATATTTAAATAGTCTCCAAAGGTGGAACCATGCACTCATCCCTCATCAAACCATGATCAAATCAACAACACCCCCTACCCTTGCCAAAATCTATAAAAGCAAGGCATAATTCAAGCAATAATCATCCATAATTTTTGAGAAGCATCAAACCTCTTGCAATTTTAAGCTAGAAAGGCAAATTTAGAGCTAATTAGTCTATTTCAAATTGGAATTTACTTATTTATCTTGTTTATCATTTCTTTCCCATATTAGGACTATCACTAGTGAGAGCTTGATGAGAGCTCATCATTAGCATCCCTAATTAGAGAGTCATAGAGTGCTCAATTATCTTTAATTTTGCTTAATTGAATTGCATTTATGGTAATTTAATTGTTATTTTGAGTTATTGATGATACTAACCCTATGAAGGTATTAATCCTAGTACACAGACATCATCAAAAGTGATGTGTGTCATTTCTAAACACTTCACCACCCTTTCAAGGTGCTGAGCACTTTTAGGTATGGTGATTGTGGAACTCTATTTTATTTCCTTCTCAATTTTGGGGTTTGGAATTCCTATGCTTTCTGGTGTCCATGGAGGCAAGTTTCCCAATAGTCTCACCAAATCAGTTGTCAACATTTAGGGGGGCTATTTTGGTGCAGCGCATGTGGAATATGTTCAAATATGATAGTGTGGATTTTTGGGAGTGCATCTTTCAGATGTTTAGGTAAGAGTTTTTGAACACTGATCTGTGGCCAAGAAAAAACTTGGACATTTCCTTGATGTTCTTGGCATTGGCATTGATTAGTGGGTCATCGAAGGAAGAAGTCATGCGGGTTGCGCATGTTTGTTTGGATCCCAAGTGGTCTAGAAGTCTGGCATCAATCATTGGTAGAGCGGAAGTGGTTGTTGGGGTGCACTTGGACCGAGGGCCTTGGCGTCTCATTGGTGGAGCTGATGGGGAACTGCAACCCTTGTTAATTTGGATTTCGTCAAGACCAAAACAAGTCCATATGGTGGATGTTCGCAATGGGTGGTAGACCCTCTTGAATTTTTTGCAGAAAATAGATGAGGAAAGGATGGGGCTGGTGACAGAGAGGAGGAAGTTGAAGCATACGTCGGTGAAGTCTTTTGCGCATGTGGGGAGTGATGGTATCCTATATCCAAGGTGACAGATCCTGCTCAAGCAGTCGGTTCACGGTGGTGTTAGTGCTCACAATGGTGTTGGTGTTGGTGATCGCACTAGTTCAACCATTCCAAATTTCCCTCAGGAGGAGGCGACAGGCTGGTTCCAATCCTGATTGGTGATGGTGGTCTTTAGCATGCCCATTTTGGTAGTAAGGGATAATGTTGTTTTGTCTATTCTTCGAATGTTTTTTGTCAAACTTTGTATTGATCAAATCTACACGGGTGCATTTGTGGGCTTTGTTTCGTCCTCAGTTGGTTGCAGGGTTGGGTTGATCTATCTGCCAGTACAGTGGCTTTTTGTAAAGAGTTACTTTTTTCAATAATATAATCCTTTATCATCTATCAAATATATAAATGTGTGTGTGTATCCTTTCTTGCAAGAGCATTCATATTCAAATGAGTCACTTGGATCAAATCAAATTCGCATTGGAATTTTATGGTAATATTGATTTGATTGTTTGTGTTATTATTTTATTTTGAGTTTCTTGTAAGTTCTATCCAAAGTTTACAATAGTTTGGAATAAAGATCTTGCATATTTTTTTATGTTTCTTATTTGATTTCTAGACTAATGCTTAGTAGATTCCAATAATTATACCAAGGATTAAATATCTTATCCAACTCCATTGTGTGCTTTTATAGTTCATAGTGGCTTTTTATTAAATTGGTTAAATTGTAGATTCTTACATCAATTTGATTAATTTTAGAGATCAATATTTTATAGGAGGTTCCAAGGGTGCAATGAAGTCCACTATCATTTTGAGAGCATTCAACAAATGACTTTTGACATATAATATTTTCTATTTTGATCACTAAAAGTTTTTTTTTTTTGCATGACCCCTTTATATTCACATGTATAGAATTGAATATGATTGTATAGAAACCCTGTGGTTGTAAAGTTCATACCCTATAGACAATATTGTACAACTCTATAAGGTTCAAGGTTTTTGTAGGTTCATAGTCAAAGGTATACATGTCCATGACATATACATAGTACTCAACACATTAAACATAAAACAAAATGATATATCTAATGTGTGTGTGTGTGTGTGTGTGTGGTGAAAGATTTATACTCCTTGATAAACTTGGTATCCATCATTAAATTGTGGAAGTATAAAGCACTTGGGGCAAAGCTAGTTTGGAAAATGATAAGAGCTCCACAATTGAAATGGGCTAGGATCCTATAGGAAAAGTATCTAAATGACAATGATAATCTAGGTATTTAAAGGGTTAGTAACCCTCCCAAAGGGTCCAAGGTATGGAATTTCATGTTAGAGTACAAACCTATCATATGCGGTTTCCTTTCCTAGGATATACATAATGAAGAAAAGGCATTCTTCTGGGAAGACTCTTGGTGTGGCTTCCCAAGTATAGATAGCCTAATTGACATTAGAATCACCAAAAACTATCTCAAATAGAATTAGGGAAGTGAGTTAAAGGGCTATATATTAAGGCCAAGCAAGAAAACTTGGCTTCTAGCTGGGAATGGAAGGAATTGAGTTACTTTCCTCTTCCCAGTCAGGAAATAGAAGCTTCAACAAACATTCTTTCACAAAGACAAACCAACTTGAGAAAAGGAGAACATAAACTAATTTGGGAAATAGAAAAGAATGGAGAATATAATGTCAAGGATGGATATCATTGGACATCTGGAGGTATAGATCTACTTAAAATTGAATTATCAAAATCCCTATGCTGGGATAAGAAATGAATCACCAGAGCAGGAACCTTTACATGGAAAATGAGGCTAATTGAAATTTTTGAAGTGTTGTTGTGAACGTTTATGAGAGAAAACTTGAATAGTTTTTTAAAAAAAATTAAGTTTGACTAACAATATTCACTAATTCATTTTTATTGGTAACCTCTATTTGATTTGGATCCATTAATATGTTTAAGACTTGTTCCAGTAAATGTTAGGAGCCAAAGGGGTTTGTTTGTTACTTTGTCAATTTATCCTTGATCAAACTATTCGAAATTAGAATTCCCTCAAAAGGGTGCAAACATTACAAGTTACCCAATAAGACTAATTTTTTAGTTGTTTACCTATTTACATCATTGACCTGGCCAATTGATATGTGTGAAAAGTTTTAGATAATTTTTAGTGTAGATCTAGGCTTGGTAAAGAAATCCACAATAAAAATGTTGTAAAGGGATAAATATCGAATATGCACTTAGAATTTGTGATATTGTATTTATTTTGGAAATTGTATTATATGTAAGTGAAACTAGAAATTTAGACTTGTTTTCTATGTTTTTGAAAGGTTTTTGAAATTATGTCAAGTGCTCTGTGTACCATGTAAAGACTTGGTGTCGAACATTTAATGGTTTTTATTTTACCATTATATTTTTCAAGGATATTTTGATCTTTGAACAAATTTTAGTGGTTGTATTTTATTCTAATGAACTATTTTCATTTGATGAAATAAAATGTAAAATAATTCAATAACATGTGTCAAATTATTTGATTTCTTTATAATTGTCATGATTTAAATGACTAACAAGGAGAGAGAATCTATTGGAGTTGATGAGTAAACAACCCACAACTCCCAAGAACACCTGCATGCAAACAACTGTCACATAAAGAGAGAGAAGAAGCAAAAAGTTATGGAGGCCTGGACACATTGATCCACGAGAGAGGAGAAATCATTCTTGATGTGCAAAAATAAAAGTTGTAATTCAATAATGAATAATCTATCTACAATCTGTTTCAAAGTTGTTAATACAAAGGAGATCAATCCTTATAAAAGGAGATCTGAAAACCTAAAAAGGTAAAACCTAGGTTGCACAATAATAATTAATAAAGTAATTAATTATTATATGCCTAAAGTTTACCTTAAGTAGAAAGAGATAATAAGTGACTTAGTAATTAAATCAAATATGATTCAATTAATAAGAAAACACTTTATTACTCTAACACCCCCCCTTAAGATGAACTTTGGGAGAAGCTAAAAACCTAGAAAGAACTACTGAAAGCAAATGGGTCCTGGCAACAAAAGGCCTAATCAGGTACCCAAGTACAAAAGAGAGTCTCTGAAAATCAGAGAAATAGAGAAAACCACATGGGAAAAACTCAACTCTAAAAAGAGACAAAGACTAGTTTGAAGGACTGAAGAAGCCTCCAAAACTAGGAATGTTCTAGAAAATAGGAACAAGGATGAACATGTACAACATCACTAAAGCAAAAAAGTGCAAACTTTTTCAAAAAGTAACTGACGATCTGAAGATCCTCCACTGAAATATGATCAGGTAGAGAAGACTGTAATCTGCATGAGTGCCCTCAAATGACACTACTCAAATCAGGAGGCAAACAATTGAAGTCAAAGATACAAAATACTATAATCTGTACGAGTGCCCTCAAATGACACTACTCGAATCAGGAGGCAAACACCTAAACTCGAAGGTACAAATGACATAAAAATACCAAATTTGAAGAGTTGGTCAATCATAGCTGGAAGAGTGCATCCAAAAATAGGAAAGAAAGAGTGTCCATATGGTAAATGATCCATCTCACTGGAATGTATAGGTACCCAACCACTGCATCTGCCTCATACATAGAATCAAATACTAAATACATAGCTCACACTATCAAACCAAGGAAGCAGTAGAACCAATAGTAAAAACCCCCCCATAATGCTGACAAGGGAGTAATGATAGGTACACTGAAAAGATTGTCCAATATGAATTGTAGAGAGAGTACAAACACATATAGAGATACCTGAGGCTAATTTCATTGGAGGAACACTCACATGAAAAAGGTAGATGGAAAACAAAGGCAAACATCAACCCCCCTAGCACTTTATAATGGAGTGTGAGTACATAGGGCACAAACATGTGCAAAATCTCATACATGCAATAGAATGGCACTTTATCTCAACATGTGTGAATAAAAGAATGCTACAAAAGTGAAGTATACACTACTCAAAGAAGAGTGAAGGCTACTGAAATAAAAGAACAGCCTAAGATGATTCATCCCTCAAAGGGAAGAGATCCCAAGACCTGAAACATCTAAGATATCCAGTAGATTGCAAAAATGAAAAAAAATATGAATAAAATTTACTTGGAGAATAATCTAAAAAAAAATACTCACAACATTGGAAATCTTACAGAACAAGCTTTCCAACAATATATCGTTTGCCCAAAACGGAGTCTGGATACGCAAGATAGAGCTCCCGAAGTGCAAAATTGAACATCTAGCTTTGACAGTAAAAAATAGCATCAAAAAAGAAAAAAAAAAAATTCAAACCTCTAGATCTAGATAAATCTCAGAACTAGCTTTCCGACGATATCTCGTTTGCCCAATTTTAACACTGTATGCTCAAGTTATGAGCAAAAAACCACAAGTAGTGTCAGATGGAAGTTAAAAAAGATGGTGTGTCTTTGAACCCCTGGTGTGAAAAATGAAAGAGAAAAATCCAAATCCAAAACTTCATAAAGATTTATCTTTGAACAAGCTTTCCAACAGTATCTCATTTGCTGAAAAATGATATCGTATGCTCAAGTTATGAGTAAAAAACCAATAGGTGCTTTAGAGGGCCCAAATTGGTGTCTGAAAAATGCTGATGTACTATTGACATCATCAAAATACGAGCTTAAAATTGATGGCCATATGGCCATCATGGAAAAAAAAAAATAGGCCCTTGGGGCCAAAAAAATTTGGGCCCTTGGTCATGTGGTGACCAGAGGCTAGTCGGCTGGGGACTAGAGCGGTCGGGGGCTGGTCCCCATATGACCTGGGTTGGGGTTGCTTCAGCGGAAACTATTGGCGGTTTGTGGAGACTATTGGTGGTCCCGACCGGCTATAATCGCGGGGTCATCACGGCCCATCTGATGGTCATGTCGGCGGTGATGTAGGATCATCGCGACCCGCACGACAATGACTACTGGCGATAACTACGGGTTCACCACGGCCCACCCGGAAGTGACCAACGGTTGGCTGCTAAGCGGCACTCAGGTGGCTATTGGGTGGTGCCTGGATGGCTGCCCAGCCCAAAAAAATAATTTAATTTTAAAAAAATATGTACTTCCACTACCTCGGAGTGCGTGTTAGGGTCGTACGACCCTTATACGCAAAATAAATTTGTGTTAGAGGCCAACTTGTCTAAAATTGACAAGTTTTATATAGATTTTGGGTTTCTCACATGCTTTGGACGCAATCGTGAGGTCCGTTTGGGCCAGAAATGCTCCAAAAAATAGTGACCACCTCGGGATCTGTGTTGGAGCCGGTTGCAAAAAGATTTTACAACAGATCCCAACTTTGTCCAAATTGGACAAATTTTATATGGATCTAGGGATTGTTAGATGCTATGAACGCAATTGTGAGGTTCGTTTGAAGCCAAGTTGACCAAAAAAATAGGTCCCCCTAGATCTAACAGAAAACTTTCTGAAATTGCAAACCTGACGAACATGGTTGAATCTCTCAGGAAGAGGATAGGTAAAAATAAATCTGAAGTTCTGATACCATATTGGAGTTGATGAGTAAACAACCCACAACTCCCAAGAACACCTGCATGCAAACACCTGTCACAGAAAGAGAGAAGAAGCAACAAGCTATGGAGGCCTGAACGCATTGATCCACGAGAGAGGAGAAATCATTCTTGGTGTGCAAAAATAAAATTTGCAATTCAATAATGAATAATCTGTTTACAATCTATTTCAAAGTTGTTTATACAAAGGAGATCAATCCTTATAAAAAGAGATTTGAAAACCTAAAAAAGTAAAACCTAGGTTGCACAATAATAATTAATAAAGTAATTAATTATTATATGCCTAAATTTTAGCTTAACTAGAAAGAGATAATAAGTGACTTAGTAATTAAATCTAATATGATTTAATAATTAATAAGCAAACACTTTATTACTCTAATAGAATCTAATAGTTGAGTACACTAACTTCACACTGTTCATGCATCCTTTGTGGAATTATATATTTTTGTATTAGTATTCAACTTATTTTTAGTATTACAACATAATAATTATTTAATTTCCATTTTGTAAAAAGTTTTTCTTCAAAAGAATTTACTTTTAAAACTTATAGAAATATTGTTCTATGATTGGAATAAAATATATACTTCCAAACTTAAAGTTATTTCACTTATTTGGTAGTTGTGCAATGTGTTGTTTATTCTATTTCTTTTAAGTAATTTTGAATAGAATTGAAAAATTCAAATTGTTAATACCCTATTTTTATATAATTTTGTATATATCGTAGATAATAATAAATATTTCCAAATGTTAAATATTTTGAAATGTGAAATCTTTTTACATATTTTACTTCTATTTTTAAAATAAAAATATGCTAATCTAATATTAATAAATGATTATCTCATATAAATGAATCTATTTCTTATCTATATATATATATATATACAAATACATGTCTCATATATTAATTTTTAATATATAAATAAATGAACACTTCACAATTTTAATTCAAAAATTATATAATAATATTTATTGTACATCATCCTTGAGTCTATATGTAACATGCCTATGAACAGGGTGGCAACTCAACTATAAGGTTAGACTAGATTCTATATTATATACATAACATGGCCCCTACTATTCTATGGCATGCCCTTCCCTTTATTAGAAAAGCGTGCCCTATTAGAAAAGGTCCCCCTACCATTTTTTAGACAATTAATATAATTTCTAACTTACTTGTTGAAGCACCCCTACAACTTATCATAGGAGGGTAAAGGGGGGCATAATTTTGGTGGGGGCCTTTTAGATTATTCAAACAAATGCCCTACAATTCTAGGTAGCTACAATGACGAAAATTGTAAACCATATGAAAGGGAAACACTAAGTTTTTTTTCAAAAGTTTGTAAAAGATTATTGTTGCCCTAAATTTCCTATTCTGCAAATTCAGCCAAAATCTATTTTGAGGCTTCTATTTTTATCTTGTCAAATTCCCCAAAAAGTTTCATGGATCTACCTCTTTTCCCCTGGTCTCTGCAAAATCTTTTAGGTCTCTGGCTAGAAGAAAACCCTTGGAAAAATTCATAAACTAGCCGTTCGTATTCAAAGTCCAAAAAACCCTTTGGTCGCATTATATTTTCATGTTACCTTTTCCCGATCACTTAAGTTCCCAATTTGCACGTGCCTTTATTAATCCTTCAGTCACCAAGTCTCTGATTACTGGCGGTTAACCCCTAAACACTCAGTGATCCCACGAGCGGTTACCGTTTAGGTTGGCGGTCTTAGTTCAAGTGGCCAAGTCAAGATTCTTAATCTAACGGTTGTCGCATGATCTCATAGGATCGGAAGACTCCTTGAGATCTTGCGACGATCGTCGATTTCTCCTACCTACAAAGTTTAACGTGTCAATGGGACCGGTGCCACCTCATCCGATTTGGCAACTCGAGATTCATCAGCGGTGTCCGATTCGGTAGGTTATCAGTGAGGTCGTCTTCCTTGGTGGGTTAAGTTTTGATCAGATCATGTGGTCATCATTATACCGGGGGCTCAAGATGCACGTGTTTTTATTGTGGCAGTATAGCGACGACTGTAGATCTTACTTTATTACCTGGCTTCTGTCAGTGGGTCCTATGTCAGAGACAAATGCTACGTGGATCCATTTTAGTGGCCTGTGATTGGCTGAGGTTGAATACAGGTGGAAGGTTGTCAGTGGGACTGGGCCCTTTCAGCGGCCAGGAGGCTCTGACATCTGCAAAGGATCGACGATCAGCGTGTGTTCTCAAGGGTTTGTGTCAGGGCTTGTGATCTTACGACAACCGCTGATCTTAGTTGGTGTCAGAACTTCCTTCGGTGGGTCCTTATGTGCTGACTTGCTTGAATTTGGTTGGTCCACGTGGTGATGACTAAATTTGTCATGGGTCCATTTTCAGAGGGGTCTCAGAAAGGTAAGGATCTAGCAGCTGGTGTAAAAGCATAAGGAAGATTCTGGGGCTATGAGATCATACGCCCGCCGTTAGATCGGTATCTCAAGCAGTGGGTCTGATGTCAGATAAATCAACGTGTATCTGAAATGGTGCAGTTTGATTGGTTGTTTGATGTGCAACGTGGCCAATGTTAGTAGGCCCATGGGGTCAGGGGTTTCTAAAGAAGGTAAAATACAATCAGATCTCCCGACTGTCATTACACCATGGGCTCAAAGTGCTTGATCGTTATGATGGCAGTATGGTCATAGTCATCCGATGGTGTTCTCAGGGACGTGGGTCTGGTGACTTGTCAGAGATGCTGATTTGCTCATTTTTTATTGGTTGCTGACTACTGCGGTGGCGGTTGACTTGTCAAAAGGGGTTTTAGACTATTTTAAAGGGCGCATCTAGGTCCTTCATCTGTCGGGAGGGTTATTCATCAACGGTTACATTTTAAAGTTTGTCGCTAGCCGTTACATTTTAAAATTTGAATGCTTTCTACTGGTTTTGCTAGGGTTTTTGCATTCTTTCGGCCATGCACGACATCAGTTAGCTCAGGAGTTTAATTCTTAGGACAGTTGTGGTTGAGAAGGTGATGGAGGTGACCGTTGGTCGGCATTGTAGGGTACTATGTTGTGTTCCCATGTCGAGAAGTGATGAAAAGAGTTGGTGACACCTTTACAAACAATACCTCTTCTAGGGAAATAAGATCAGATTTGAAGCCTTCATGGCTTAGTGTAGTTGCAGGTGGGTAGATGTGTCGAGGTTGTTGTGTCTACAGGGTGGACTCAGTCTAGGATCAACATGCAAAGAGAAAGATCTGATCTGTTGGCCGGTGTTCTCAGATATTTTCATGATGAGTAATCAGTGTACCTTTAGGGTTTGACATTATTGTAGATCTGTAACCCTAGTTAGGTTAATTTTGACTCCTGTCTGCGTGCAGTTGAGTATGTATATATTGTTTTGGAGCTTTTAGGAGCTCAAGAGTTGGACAATTTGTAGAAGAAAATTTACCTTTTCTTAAAGGCCATCTGTGGTATCATTTCTACCCTCTGGCTTATACAGTTGTATTTTGCCTATTGATGATTCAAACATTGCAGAGGTATTTTGTGACAATCCTTCATGCCCCTATACTTCCTTGTTTGGATTATCTCTTATTGGATCAAAGTATGTGCATGTTTTCAATGTTATTTTAGGGTTCCTAATCCCTCTTGCTTTCTAAAATTTTGTGTGTTACTGTGTTTGATCTGATTTAGATGCTCTTGTGGGTATACCTCAGCCCCCTCAACAGTCTTGTCTCAATCCTACACCAAGTTGTAGAAGTGAATGTCTGTTTGCAGGTCATAAGTTGTGCCTTATTCTCAGGCCCTCTTATGAAATACTTATGCAAGCCTATTCAGTAAGTTGTGATCTACTAGACCTAAACTTTTCATTGATTTCATTCCTACATACTGAGATCCAAACCCTAGTTTTGGTGCATCACCTAGTAGGTAGTTTGCTTTCAAGTCATTTCCCTTACAAGCATTCCTTCTATCCCTTTCCCTCCAAAAGTTTTACTTTCATGTCTAAAAGCAAATTAGGGTGATTATCCAAGAGGAACCAGCCTAGAACCTGGAAGTTTCATCTCAGTTAGCAAAGGTCCCACAACCTAGAGATGATTCACATGTTATACTGAGTTATCAATACCAAGAGAGCTTGAGACAAAGGCGCAAACTCAGTGTATAACAATTCTGGCACGCCGGGTGGGACTAGAAGTTATTCAAATTCAAAGATATGCTATCTCTGATATGCAAATTGCATAGTGCAGGCTTTTAGAAGTCATTCTATCAAGTATATCTAGCGACTCCACTGATTTCAAAGATCCAGGCTACCTTATTCAAAGTTTTATGAGAAAGAGTGAGACTAGAAGCCCAAAGCCTACCCAATTTTCAGAGTTTCCCTCAAAGAGAAGTCACAAATGTAGGTCAACTCAAAGAACATCCCTTGCAAGGAGAGTTCAATCAACACCTCCTAATGCATCAGAAAGGAGACCTTTTCCCTTTCATTCCAGAAGAAGGGGCAGATCTCTAACTAGAGATCTAGAAGAAGATTCCAATCAAGCAACAAATACAGCTCATATAGTTGTCAATCTTCAGATCCCAGCACCTACAATGGCAAGACAGTTTACTTTTGCACCATTCAACCAAGGCAGCCCATTGGCCTTTGCTCAAAATCATGATGTGCCTTTGGTGGCACTTAAGAGTATACCTGATTTCACAGGTGAAGGGCAGACAACTGCTTTTGAGCACATAAGAGATGTGACCACCATATGCAGCATACACAACATTACTCAAGAAGATGTAGCCACAAAGTTATTAGCAGTCTCTCTAAAAGGTAAGGCTCTAGAATGGTTTAGAACTCTAACTGTTGGTTCTATTACTTCCCGGGATGAGTTAGGGGATGCATTAAGTAAAATTTTTGAGGATAAATCAAATAATTTGTCTCTAGTTGAATAGTTAACAACTATTAAGAGAGACCCTCAAGTGCAAATGACAGATTACAATAGTAGATTCTTTAAAACATGGAATAGAATCCCAGTCTCAGTGAGACCATCAACTGACCATCCATTCCTTTACTATTTACAAAGTCTAAATGGTCAAATTTATGTCATGATCCAGTCTATAGGTGGTACTTCTCTACCCCAAGCTTTTGACATAGCTATTAGGGCTGAAAACTGTTTAATCCAAGCAGGCATGATTGCTAGAAGGCCTCCAATGCCCATTTTTCCTAACCTTCAACCCATTGCACCTGCCCAAATACCTCCATTTACCCCTATTCCCACCATACTAGCACCTCAGGCTAGTACTAGCAGTCAAGAACATGCTGCAACTAGTTTCTCTCAAGAGTTACAAGAAATGAAGAATAGTCAGCAAAGCAGTCAGCAAGAAATGACAAACTTGTTGCAGACCTCGACTAAGGAGGTCACAAATCTAAAAAATCAAGGTCAAGGGATCAGACCACCATTTCAGACACAAGGCCAAGGTCCTAATTAGCAATATCAAAATCAAGGATAGCCTTATCAACAAAATAGGCCACCATACCAAGGAGGCTACCAAGGACAAAGATAAAGTTTTAATCAGAGACCATTCCAACCATATAACCCTGCATCTCTAAATTCTGCTAATCTAGTGAGGGATATGGTTCCTAGTCAAAACAATATGGCAACAAAAAATGAATGGTGTTTTCCTTGTAATCAGCATCATAATCAAGTTACATGTTCAAATGGATGGATGAACCAAGCTCTAATGGTTCAAAATGCCTCACAAGCTCAATTAGAGGTTTCATCTAGTGGGTCAGTTCCTCAACAAGAATCACAAGAGAATGAGACTGCCCTTTTCAATTGGGAGCAACCAGACTTCAATGGAGTCAATGATGAGGCTACTTTTGTTGTCTTTACAAGAGCAAAAGAAGAGCTCAGGACATGGAGAGACTAGATTCTAATGTCAAAGCCACTACATCTACAGAGCCACTACAGCAAGCTACTCCCATCACACCTAAGGAGGCTCCTATCATTGCAAGCAAAGAAGGCCAGCATTCCAAAGAGGTAGAGCCCATCATGCCAAAGACACAACAAAGAGTACACACTGTGACACCTTATAATATTGTAGACAACATGAAGAAGGTGAATGTCACCATGTCCATGTGGGACTCTTTGGCTCTTCCAGGACAGCCTAAAATTTTGAAGAAGGCCATGACAAAGGTAGCAACTCCTCAACCTGCAAAAGAAGCTACAAAGCCAGTGTTGGTCAACATTGATCAAGAAAAGGAGGCTCCAAGTAACAACTCCAAAGCCAATGCAACACAAGGTAGGAACTCAAATCCACCTCCCTTTTATGTATCTTTAATCATTGAAAAATCTTTAGTACATAATTGTATGGTAGATAGTGGAGCTACTAGCACTGTAATGCCCAAGAAAGTAGCTGACCAGTTAGGACTAAAATATGAGCCCTTCCAAAAGAAGGTTACCCAACTTGATGGATCCTCAGTCAATACTATAGGTGTGGCCAAGGATACCAGTCTAATCCTGCATGCTAGGCCTAATTTCTCAATCCTCCTTGATATATATATCATAGATCTCCCTGCATTGTTTGCTATATGTCTTTCAAGGGAGTTTACAGCCAAGATAGGAGGCTACCTATCTTTTGATTGGTCTCACATGTTATTTCATACAAGGTATGGGACCAAGGTCACCATTAAGTCAGAACCATTAGCAGCACACCATATACAACCATATGTATCCAACACCATCAATGTGAACTGTCCTATATTTGATAGCGGTGACTTCCAAACCATTAATGAAGCAAGCACAAAGATAGAAAGTATCCCTGATATTCTTCTAGATGAGAGAGCTTTAGAGGCCCAAGAAAATCTGATTTGGGATTTTGGTTTGGGAAGTTAATTAATACAAGAAAGTAATGCTATAGAGCCAAGCCTTCTCAAAGAGGATACTAATTTAGAAGATCAGATCAATCAGATTTGGGAACTATTTTTTGATGGGGCTAGAAGTAGACATATTTCTGGTGGTGGTGCTATGCTAGTGTCCCCAAAAGGAGAAAGGTATTATACTGCTTTTAGATTCAATTTCTCCTACACTAGCAATACTGTAGAGTATGAAAGTCTAGTCAATGGACTAGAATGGGCTAGAAAAAGAGGGCTTAAGGCCTTAAAAGTTTATGGTGACAGTGAGTTAGTTGTCAGCCAAGTGAGAGGGATAAGTGCAACCAAAAATGACACCATGAAAGCATACAATCATAGAGTTTGGGATGCAATTGAATATTTTTGTGCTTTCAATATTGTTGCTATCCTTAGGGAGTTAAATCAAAATGCAGATAGACTAGCTGTTGTTGGATCCCAATATGACATCCCAAATAGCATTTCAAAAGAAGCATATCAATAGCATATCAAAGTGATTGTCAGACCCTCTATTCCTGATAATGATGTCAATTGGCAGGTGTTTGACAATGATGAACAAATTTTTCACTTCTTGTTTGAAGAAGATATTTTTTCAGAACACAATCAAGATAGGCTATCACAAAGCTATGGTGATCAAGTGATACAACTCAAGTCCAATAAGATTCCTAGAGGTCTTGTCACCTTAGAGACTATCTTCAACAAGGATGATGAAGTTAAAAAAAGCAAAGCTGGCTTGGTAGTCCAACAAGAACATTGTGTTGAATTAGAGTTGGAACCAGGTAAGAGCCTACAATTTGGAAAGGTAAACACTGAATTGGAAAAGAAAGCTTACACTTAGTTATTCAAAGAGTTAAGTGATATTTTTGCCTGGCAATATGAGGATCTCAAAGGTTTTGATCCTTCCCTTGCTCAGCACACTATTGAATTAGAACATAATGCCAAACCAGTAAGGCAGATGCAAAGGCCTATTAATCCTAAGCTTGAACCACTTATGCATAAAGAAGTGCTCAAATTGATAGAGAGTGGTATCATCTACCCCATTAAGCATACTAGTTGGGTTTCCAACCTTGTTCCTATCAGGAAGAAGAATGGGGAAGTGAGGTTATGTGTTGATTTCAGGGATCTTAACAGGGCCTCATTAAAGGACCACCATCCACTACCCTCTATGGAACAAATCTTACAATGTGTCTCTGGATCTGAGAGATTTTCATTATTGGATGGCTATTCAGGGTACAATCAGATCTTAGTAAATGAAGAGGATCAATATAAGACTGCATTTACAACCAACTGGGGAACCATGGCTTATCAAAAGATGCCCTTTGGTTTGTCAAATGTAGGTGGTACATTTCAAAAGGCAATGGATATGGCCTTTAAGAGCCTAATGTACAAGTTTGTGTTGGTCTACTTGGATGATATAACTGTCTATTCAAAGCATGCAATAGATCATATCAAACATTTGAGAAAGATTTTTGAAAGGTGTAGAGAATTTGGGATATCCCTTAATCCCAAGAAATGTGTGTTTGCAATTCATGAAGGAAAACTATTGGGATATGTAGTATCCAAAGAAGGAATTACAGTGGATCTTGAGAGAATTGCAGCTATCTTAGAGCTACCCCTACCACATCATAAGAAAAGTCTCCAATCTTTCATAGGAAAGATTAATTTTGTTAGGAGGTTCTTGCCTAACATTGCAGATTTACTCAAGCTTTTGACAACCATGTTAAAGAAGAGTTCAACTTTTAGCTGGACTAAAGGAGGGAAAGCCAATTTCCAAGCCATTAAAGAGGCCCTAACAGAAGCTCCTGCCCTCTTAAACCCAAATTTCAGTAAAGATTTCATCCTTTATGCTTATGGAGGTCATGATGTCATATCTGCAATGTTGACTCAAGAAAATTCAGATGGATTGGAGCAACCTATTGCTTTCTTTAGCAGAAGTTTAGAAGAATATGAAAAGAGATACTCTTTTATAGAGAAATATGTGCTTGTTGTGGTGAAGAGCCTTAAAAAGTTCAGATATCTGTTGACTTACAACAAGGTACATTTAAAAGTTACTCACACAAGTGTCAAAGAATTTTTGCTTTCCAAAGACCTTAATGAGAAAAGAGCTGGTTGGATCACCAACGTGATGGAATATGACATAGATATTCAAACTACCAAGCTAGTTAGAGGGAGAGGTCTTTGTGAGCATTTGGCAGAGGATGAAAGTTCAAAGAAATCAAAGCAAACAGATGCATCTCTGGTGGTGCATTCTACAGAAGAACAAGCCAAGGCAACAAGCTGGTTGCCTAATATGATCAATTATTTGAAGATAGGACAATGTCCTGCAGGCCTAGATTCAGCAAAAAGAAGGTATTATAGGTTACAATCTATCCCTTTTGTGCTAATTAATGATGTTCTTTTCAGAAAGGATCACAATGGTGTCCTTTTGAGATGCATAGATTCAGAAAAGATAGCTGATGTCCTATTTGAGTTTCATGATGGACCTTCTAGAGGTCACTTTTCTCCTAGGACTACTGCTTTTAAAATCATGAGGGCTGGATACTATTGGTCATCTATCTTTACGGATAGTCATGATTATGTGAGGAAATGCATCAAGTGTGCCATGTTTGCATGAAAAGAGAGGCTTGCAGCGTTACCCCTACAACCAATCAGAACAGAGCAACCCTTCATGAAGTGGGGTATAGATTTCATAGGAATGATCAATCCTCCATCTAGTGCAGGCCATAAATGGATAATTACTGCAACTAATTACTTTCCCAAATGGACAGAAGCAATTGCATTAAAAGAAGCCAATGAGAGTGATGTATTGAGTTTTTATGATGACATAGTTCATAGGTTTGGCACTCCTAATTCCATAATTTCAGATAATGTCTTAGCATTCACAAGCCTCAAAGTCTCAGAGTGGGCAGTCAAGAATGACATCTATCTGAATACTAGTTCAAATTATTACCCCCAAGGCAATGGCTTGGCAGAATCAACCAATAAGAATTTGATTAGGATAATCAAGAAGACTCTGCAAGAGAATCAGAGAGATTGGCATACAAAGCTCAAATTTGCATTGTGGTTAGACAGAATTACCCCAAAGAAAATCATTGATAATTCTCCTTACATGTTAGTGTATGGCAAAGAGGCTAAGTTGTCCATTTCAACAGAATTACCAACTCTGGACTTAGCTACTCAATATGCCCTATTTGATGAAGAGGATCCCTTACAGATCAGATATGCTCAATTGATGGAATTAGAAGAACTCAAAGGAAAGTCAATGCAAGATCCGGAGTTCCATCAAGTCCAGAAAAAGAGGAGCTTTGACAAAAGAGCCAGGATCAGAAATTTCAAAGTTGGAGACATAGTCCTCAAGTGGGATGAGTTCAAGTCCAGACCTGGCAGGGACACAAAATTTGACTCTTTCTAGGGTGGACCATTTGTAATCACAGAGTGCAGGGGCTCCAATGCTTTTCAACTATCAAATGTGGAAGGAGTTCCCCTGCCTATCTCTATAAATGGTTTCCACCTGAAGCCTTGTTTTCAGGTTAACCCCTCTCTATAAATTTTGTAAAAGTTCCCCTTTTTTCCTTTCCTTGCTTTCTAATTTAGTTCCCTGTTTTCCATGAAGTGCTCTGAGCACAGTTCTAGTTTTGCCTCTCTGAGAAGATTTTGAAATTTTGATGACCCCATGCCCAATGGATTGTCAAGGTCACTGGTTACCTATGTCTAGCAGGCTGACATCTAGCAGAAATCACCAAAATGTTTCCCTAAATTTTCTATTTTGCAAATTCGGCCAAAATCTATTTTGAGGCCTCTGTTTTTATCTTGTCAAATTCCCCAAAAAGTTTCATGGGTCTACCTCTTTTCCCCTGGTCTTTGCAAAATCTTTTAGGTCTCTAGCTAGAAGAAAACCCTTGGAAAAATTCATAAACTAGCCGTTGGTATTCAAAGTCCAAAAAACCCTTTGGCCACGTTATATTTTCATGTTACCTTTTCCCGATCACTTAAGTTCCCAATTTGCATGTGCCTTTATTAATCCTTCAAGCGCCAAGTCTCCGATTCCTGGTGGTTAACCCCTAAACACTCAGCGATCCCACGAGCAGTTACCGTTTAGGTTGGTGGTCTTAGTTCAAGCAACCAGGTCAAGATTCTTAATCTGACGGTTGTCGCATGATCTCATAGGTTCAGAAGACTCCTTGAGATCTTGCGACGATCGTCGATTTCTCCTGCCTGCAGAGTTTAACGTGTCAGTGGGACCGGTGCCACCTCATCCGATTTGGCAACTCCTGACTCGTCAGCGGTGTCCGATTTGGCAACTTGTCAGTGGAGCCGTCTTCCTTGGCGGGTTAAGTTCCGATCAGATCGTGTGGTCATCGTTATACTGGGGGCTCAAGATGCACGTGTTTTATCATGGCAGTATAGCGACGGTCGTAGATCTTACTTTATCGCCTGGCTTCTGTCAGTGGGTCCTGTGTTAGAGACAAATGCTACGTGGATCCATTTTGGCGGCCTGTGATTGGCTGAGGTTGAATACAGGTGGAAGGTTGTCAATGGGACCGGGCCCTTTCAGTGATCAGGAGGCTCTGACATCTGCAGAGGATCGACGGCCGACGTGTGTTCTCAAGGGTTTGTGTCAAGGCTCGCGATCTTACGACAACCGCCGATCTTAATTGGTGTCAGAACTTCCTTCAGTGGGTCCTTATGTGCTGACTTGCTTCAATTTGGTTGGTCCGCGTGGCGATGACTAGATTTTTCGTGGGTCCGTTGTCAAAGGGGTCTCAGAAAGGTAAGGATCTAGCGGCTGGCGTAAAAACGTAAGGAATATTCTGGGGCTATGAGATCATACACCCACCATTAGATCGGTATCTCAAGCAGTGGGTCTGATGTCAGACAAATGCAACGTGTATCCGAAATGGCGCAGTTTGATTGGTTGTTTGATGTGCAACATGGCCAATGTTAGTAGGCCCATGGGGTTAGCGGTTTCTAAAGAAGGTAAAACGCGATCAGATCTCGCGGCTATCGTTACACCGCAAGCTCAAAGTGCTCGATCGTTATGATGGCGGTATCGCGACAGCGGTCCGATGGTGTTCTCGGGGACGTGGGTCTGGTGACTTGTCAGAGATGCTGATTTGCTCATTTTTTATTGGTTGCTGACTGTCGCGGTGGCGGTCGACTTGTCAGAAGGGGTTTTAGACTCTTTTAAAGGGTGCATCTGGGCATTTCATCTGTCGGGAGGGTTATTCATCAATGGTTACATTTTAAAGTTTGCCGCTAGCCGTTATATTTTAAAATTTGAATGCTTTCTGCTGGTTTCGCTAGGGTTTTTGCGTTCTTTCGGCCGTGCACGACGTCGGTTAGCTCGGGAGTTTAATTCTCAGGACAGTTGTGGTTGAGAAGGTGATGGAGGTGACCGCTGGTCGGCGTTGCAGGGTACTGTGCCATGTTCCCACGTCGAGAAGTGATGAAAAGAGTTGGTGCCACCTTTGCAAACAGTACCTCTTCCAAGGAAATAAGATCAAATTTGAAGCCTTCATGGCTTAGTGGAGTTGCAGGTGGGTAGATGGGTCAAGGTTGTTATGTGTGCAGGGTGGACTCAGTCCAGGATCAACACACAAAGAGAAAGATCTGATCTGTTGGCCGGTGTTCTCAGAGATTTTCATGATGAGTAATCAGTGTACCTTTAGGGTTTGACATTATTGTAGATCTGTAACCCTAGTTAGGTTAATTTTGACTCCTGCCTGCATGCAGTTGAGTATGTATATATTGTTTTGGAGCTTTTAGGAGCTCAAGAGTTGGACAATTTGTAGAATAAAATTCACATTTTCTTAAAGGCCATCTGTGGTATCATTTCTACCCTCTGGCTTATACAGTTGTATTTCGCCTATTGATGATTCAAACATTGCAGAGGTATTTTGTGACAATCCTTCATGCCCCTATATTTCCTTGTTTGGATTATCTCTTATTGGATCAAAGTATGTGCATGTTTTCAATGTTATTTTAGGGTTCCTAATCCCTCTTGCTTTTTGCAATTTTGTGTGTCACTGTGTTTGATCTGATTTAGATGTTCTTGTGGGTATACCTCAGCTCCCTCAACAGTCTTGTCTCAATCCTACACCAAGCTGTAGAAGTGAATGTCTGTTTGCAGGTCATAAGTTGTGTCTTATTCTTAGGCCTTCTTATGAAATACTTATGCAAGTGTATTCAGTAAGTTGTGATCTACTAGACCTGAACTTTTCATTTATTTCATTCCTACATACTGAGATCCAAACCCTAGTTTTGGTGCATCACCTAGTAGGTAGTTTGCTTTCAAGTCATTTCCCTTACAAGCATTCCTTCTATCCCTTTCCCTCCAAAAGTTTTACTTTCATGTCTAAAAGAAAATTAGGATGATTATCCAAGAGGAACTAGCCTAGAACCTGGAGGTTTCATCTCAGTTAGCAAAGATCCCACAACTTAGAGATGATTCTCATGTTATACTGAGTTATCAAGACCAAAAAAGCTTGAGACAAAGACGCAAACTCAGTGTATAACAATTATATAAAGAAAACAATTTTCGTAAGTGAATAGCCACTACCTATGGCTCTACTATTCTAAGGGCAAACTGCCTACTATTATATTATTCCCTTAGAATAGTAGGTCCTTTCCAATTTTTACTCGGTCAAACGAAGATTCCTTTTGAAAGGCTATTGCCACCGACCAATTTAATTGATATTGTACTTTTATTAATGAACGACATTGAATATTCCCAACCCTCGAAAAACTAATTTGTTCACCCATCACTATGAAGTCAGGGGAGTAGGTGTTCAGAGAATATTCAACGCCACCATTGACTTGTATACGCCTAAGTGACTAGACAATGTGAATCGGAAGGTTGTACATACTTCGCCCGACTCCCGTCAAAGAAGCATGATTTCCATGAAATTGAGCAAATCGGAATTAGTATGCTGAGAATCATTTAAATAATCTAGACGGGCTCATATTTATGCTTAAATTCCATTGACCGCGAATTTGAACACGCAAAAACTTTCTTTGGTTCGAAAATGTCATCGTCTGTTCACTTATTTAAAAAGTCTATGAAAAATTGACTATTATTTTTTAATGTTCCACCAACTTACGTGATGATATAGAAAATGGGCCGTCCGTTGACTGGACGTACGTGACTTGACGGCCCCCATTTTTTCTCTCTCCATGGTCTTCAGATCCCTATTATTAGCTATGTAAGCTCGTCGAACATTCAGAAATAATAGTCCAATCTTGATGGACTTTTCATGGAAATTAGAGAGGTAGCCAAGTTTATGCAGCAGTAATTCGCAGTTGAAGGGAAATATGAGTGCACTTGTCTAAATTGGACAGAAGAAAGGAGAATTTATTATCTGTAGAGAGAGTAATGTATCCCGAGCTGTACAGAGCTGCTAAACTGGGGAAAATGGATGCAATTGACAAGTTTCATTGGTATCGAATTGTTGAGGGTATTAGCCCTGAGAAAAACACAGCACTGCACATAGCTGCCTGCAATGGTCATGTGGGCTTCGTGAAGAAGTTGGTTGAATTATTGAGAGCAGACATTGAGGTGGGGATTAATGGATTTTTTAGGGCGAGTAATAAGGGGGGAAACACGGCCCTTCACGATGCAGCGCGGGGAGGACATGAGAGTGTTGTGGAGTTTCTATTGAAGGAAGACCCTTCTCTCGCTCAGATTGAGAATTGCCAGGGTGAAACTGCTCTGTTCAGGATGCTGAGCAAGGGCATACTAATATTGTTACTAAATTGTTGGGTTTAATGCCTGATGAGGGCTACACCAGAAGCGATGGTCAAACTCCTCTTCATCGTGCTGTCTTCAGACAACACAAAGGTACGCTGCCCATCCCCCTGCCTCCATTGAACCTTATTTTAAGCTGTGTTAATAAACTGCTTTTTAATTTGGTCTAGAATCCTTTTTTTCTTTTTTTTAATAGATTATTGAATATGATATGTAATGACAGTGAAGTTGAATGATTATAAATGAACTTTAACAGTCATTTACTCTGCTGATACAAAAATCCCAATATCATAACAGTCAATCTTATCATTGCTCTGTCAGCAGAGGGACGCTCTAATATGAAGATTATTCAATGACCCTATCTTGGTAGGGTAGGAGGGCCCCTAGAATTCAATGGTAGATGAGAGAATCTTAGCTCATGGTGATATCATAATTGTAGATCCCTTCTTCAATTAACCTTTCTCTATCAAAGTTCTAATGAGAAAAATAATTTCAAAGTAATTGACAGATTTGTTTTATTCAGTATGATTTTCCCACACTCACAAGACAAATTAGAGAGTTTTGGTTTTAATTGTGAGAATTTCGTTTGTATAATGTTTCGAAACACTGATGCAAAGACAAGATTTTTAATTTATTCTTACATATTCTTAAAGTTGGAATTATAACTTTCCCAAATATGCAGATGTAATTGAGAAACTTTTGCAGAGAGGTGGAATTACTAAAATCGCAGATAAGAATGGTAGAACACCACTCCACATAGCCGCGTTAATTCCAGCAGTACTTCGAGTTTCGCAGGTGAAATTGAGAAAATTAGCCAGATTGGGGAAATGCTTTTGAAATACGATGAGGACTTATGTTACAGAGTGGACAAAAATGGGCAAACAGCACTTCATATAGCAGCCAAAGAAGGGAATGCATATCTGGTGAAAAAGATATTACAACACAACTGTCTTTGCATTGAAATGGTAGACAGTGATGGTGGAAACGCTCTTCATCTGGCTATGATGAATGCATCAAAAATATTTTACAGGGTGGGATATAGTCTCAAAACTATAATATCCACCGTCACGGAAAATAACCTGGTTGACTGTGCTGATAACAATGGACACACGGCATTAGACTTGGCCATACAAAGGATAGAGGAAGATCCACAGCTATTTATTGGGGTAAGTCATGATCTATACAAAAGATTAAAACTTTCATAATCTCTTTATATTTATCTCGCTGCAGAAGATTTATTTTTATTTTTATTTTGATTTAGTCCAAGATGTGGAATTGAAAGTCTCAGATGTTGGTGCAGATTAGAAACTATCTTCTGAGATGTGGTGCGACTCGAAAGATGATGTTCGAAGATGAAAAAGCACAAAATTTTCCATCCATTTTTGAAAAATCAAAGTGGAAAATCGAAATTATATCGATAAATCCAGTGTTGATTGCAACAGTAGCTTTCACAGTGGCATTTACGCTGCCAGGAGGCCTTCAGTCCAAAGACCCAACTCCCGCACTGATCAATGCATTTATCTTCAAGGTGTTTGTGTTATCTGATACTCTGGCATTGTGTTTTTCTACTCTTCTATGTACTTCTGGGCAACCGGACAGAAGATCCCTTGCTTACGGGATTCAGTTTCAACGCATTATGGATAGCTTTAGTATCGCTTGCATTCACATTCGGTGCAGCGATTCACTTGGTTGTGGCACCCAAATGCCTATGGCTAGCAATACTTGTATGGCTTATGGTCTTCATTCTTCCTGTAGGGATATGGTTATTTTCTTTCAGTGGAAAACTGTACATGTTCAAGGAACATAAATTCTATGTTCGCTACCTTATATTGGACTCATTCGTGCAATTGATGGTAGCCCTTGGCCACAAAGACACGCCATGGGGTCTTCAGAGAATTCAATATTAATTACGCTGTAGGCGTTTCCCTTTGAAAGGGCTCGGGCAAATATTTTCATCTGACGGTGGGTAGTTGCATAGAAGGTATTGACGATCATAGAATTCATCATGGCCGCTCATGTCATGGATGGAGGGAACTGACTGCTGCCGGTGGTCAGCCATCACCTGCAACACAAGAACCGGCGACGTAACCGGCATCGATCTCAGCGGCCATTTTTGCCTCCACATCATTTTTGCCTGTCAAGTCATTTCAAAATGGTAGATGAAATTAGCGCCGCTCAAATCTGCTGACTCTTGCTTTTGAGCAAACTGCCGGCGATCATAAGATTGATTTCGTGCAATCTACCATTGAAGTAATCTACTGGCGATCATAAGACTCAATGACTACCATTGAAGTCATCTATGCCGTTGAAGATTTCGTGCAATCTGGATTGTTCTGGAACCATCACTGCTTTAATGCAGTCCTTCCAAACCTCACTTTCCGGATGCCAGTGAGGTCTTCGTTTAATCAGTTTCCATTTATGGCATTCAACCATAGTAGTACAGCTTTGACACAGGCATTTATAACTGCATTGAATGGTATTAATGTATTTAGCCACATTAGCCTACGTGACTGTAGATGCGTGTAAATATATCGAGCAGTCCATTGCCGCCTCTACTGCCGCTATGTTATTCTATAAATACAACAAAACTCTTAAGTATTTTGCAAAGGAACTCAGAGCACACAAAACAGGAAACTTGAAAGGAAGCACAGAAAGCAGGAAAGTTGAAAGAAAGCAGAGAAAGTAGGAACTCACAACACACAACATCACAGGGGAACACATAGTGCATACAATAGTTGGAGTTTGGCAAATCTACGGTATTTTTTCCCATTCTCTTCCTCTCTTCACTCTTTCATTTCATTTCTATCTCAAAAAATTAAAAGATTATTGTTTAAAAAAAATCCATAAGGAAACTTGATGTTTTTATTTACCTTATGTTTTTATTGAAGAATAGACAATTGCCTTACATTTTGACTACACGGAGAAGTTAAGGCAACTGTATGTTGTAGCCAACTTTGCCACAAAATTACTCTTGAACCAACCCATAACCTATTGTAGACTTACCTGTATCATCCTCTTGTTCTATCCTATCAACTTAATTTGTGCCACAAATTAAACATGATTTTTAGCCTTTTAGGAGCCTTCCTTCCCTACTCACTCATCCCTCCTCACATAGGTAGCTACAAAGGTTCTATCTAATATTTTTTCATAATAGCAGAGGTAAGAGATTATGCGGTCTCCTTGATGAAACATCTGCAGAGAAAAACCTACAAAGCTACTTTTAACTCACATGTCCTAGAAATAAAACAATCAATGATCCAGGAGCACAAGGATTATAAGATGCGTGAGCATGCACCAAATGCTAATTAATGAAAATCAACCAATATGTTATCTTCTCAATCCATGGCATTCTATAGGAAGAGGGGAGGCATCCACTGGTCTTTGGATAAGAGGACTCTGTTATAAATGTTTTGTTAGAACCAAGTACAAGTCATTAGATTTACAATCTCCATAAAAGGGCTTGCTCTCAAACAATATGTATCTCTCATCAAGAACAAGTGCATGGCAGAAAATATAAACAATATAGGTCAAAAAACCATATAGGTCAAAGACCACATAGATTCAAATTCTTGGGTCAAAAACACCTTGATCATAGAATATATACCATCAAATTAATCATGAATTATAAACAATGACATATAAAGCTGCAACAGTCCAGTAAACACATGAAATGAGCTTTTACGTCAATTTTCATTAGAATTTTACCTTTCAAATGCCCCTGGAATTTGGCATCAACAAGCTGCATTGAAATCATCAATCTAGAGTCCTAATTTAGTCAAGCTCTAAACGAAAAATAGAAAACATTCAAGGAAATCTCATTATCCTTCAAAGAAGTTCTATCATTGGATAGATGCTCAATTCCACCAGGCCTAACGAATTTCTAACTAAAGGCATCCTTCTGACCTTCACTTGAAATACTTTTCAGTTTTGTAGTCAAATGAATTATTGGCCTTAGCAACAGCAGTTGAAGAATCTATACCCTTGTGACATGTCCTATTTGTTATCATTTCATAATCATCTTTTGTGAGAAATGAACCCAGTGGTGAAAATGATGCCCCTGATAATTCATTTCCATTTGGGTTAGCTATCATTATATCCCTCTTTGGAGAAATCTCAGATTTTAGATCATCTGAGGCCGTTTGGATATATTCAGAAACCATTTGATGGTTTTCGCTAGCAACTCACGGGTTAGGGAACTCAATTTCATTGTAATTGCTAGGTTGTGTACCCTCCATTTCATGACCCAGTATAAAGGCTTCTGAACTTATGTAGGATGGAGATAAGGCCAATATTGCATCATCATTTGCTTGACAGTGATAATCTGAGGGTACTGATCCATGGTAAGAAATACTCAACTGAAATATTCCAACAGGAGAATGGAAAAGGTCAGTTGAAGACAATGTGAAATCCTGAGTTACTTTTCCCTTACCTACATAGGTAGCCAAGGGCACTAAGGCAATACCTAATAACTGGTCTTCCAAGTAACTCCTTTTGCAGCTTAGCATCCAAACCTCACATCTCATAGATTCACCGATAAGGCTGTTGATTTTGAGTTGCAAATTTTCATTGAAGATTAGATTCCTTCCACCTCCGTTCGCTAAGGTCAGTTGAAGACAATGTGAAATCCTGAGTTACTTTTCCCTTACCTACATAGGTAGCCAAGGGCACTAAGGCAATACCTAATAACTAGTCTTCCAAGTAACTCCTTTTGCAGCTTAGCATCCAAACCTCACATCTCATAGATTCACCGATAAGGCTGTTGATTTTGAGTTGCAAATTTTCATTGAAGACTAGATTCCTTCCACCTCCGTTCGCTATTTGAGTTGACAATGCTCCCTCTGGATTGCTAGTAAGAGACAGCTCAGCATATACATCCTGTTTGCTATAGATACAAATTTCCAGCTGCAACACAACATCTTCCCTCTGCCTTTCTCCCATAGATTTACAGCTACAACTCAAGAAAAGCTACCATCAAATCTGCAGACACATAAACAAATTGTTAGTAATTGTAAATGACCTCTGAATTACATGTAAATTAAATAACTCTTGAATGAACAAACACCTCATAGCATGCATTCAAAACCTAACTGCCAAGTCTCTATTTTTTTTGCTTTCGTAGACACAGAGATATATGGTCTAAATGGACATGTGTATGTTGAAAATTAAAACTTAGAAAACTGGCAGAGTGTTGGAGACTACGCCACCTCAACACCGTCAATGAGTCCAATCGCATACGCTAGAAAAGTCTCTCAGATCTTTGATGATTTTCTAGGCTATTGTCACCAAGTTTTTTATATCAATGTTTTATGAAATTATCCTCTTTAGATGTGTTCTTGTACATTGCCTATTTTTTTTTCTTGAATACATCAGGATAATGATAGGTGAATCTTAATTATGCTTCACATAATTTCTTAGCTGGTATTTTTTATTGTCTGGCCTAAGTTTTAAGGACTGTTAAAAGCTTAATAAAGAGTAAAATTTGTACAAACAGCTAGATAGCAATGAGCTCATTCAAGCTCCTTTGAAAGGCATATGATGATAAGCACATTGCAAAAGATAATTCAAAAAGATTGGGTGTTTTAAAAAAGCTTTAATTCACTCATGAAATAATCAAGACAACGGATAATTGAATACTAGGTATCACACAAAATGCCATCAAAATAATTTTTCTCGTCTGCCCTATACAATTTTATCAGAGAAATTTTTGACATCATAAATTATGGACTGTGGCAATTGAACTCAAATGTTACTTACTGTTTCAAAGGCTTTTATATCCTATTTATTATAAGCTTTTCTTTGGCAGACTTCTCACTATATTAACCATATCGGTGTCCTTCAATATTTAAAAAGCGTGCATTATGGCCTGATTACAAAGTTTCTGATATTCATTGCTTCAGTAATGGCCAACCATATTTAAACCTCTTGGGATAAAAAGTGTTCTACATGCATCCATGCTTATTCTTCAATATGTAGACCATCGCTTTAACCATTTTGAAAATGAAAAAGAAAAACTCATGGTTGGCACATCCTTCGACTTTGAATTAGTTGGCCTGGAAGCTAGTGAAATGGGACCCTTTAACACTAACCACTGTAACCGCAAAGATTGTCCTTCAGAGCTGAAGTTCAGTGAAATGTGACACCTGAATGACAGGCATCCCCCCATTATAATGGCAATGGCCTCGATATTAATATGGCTAGGGGAATGCAGCCTCTGACACATTATTAGTATGACCCCACAGATTGTGATGGGGTACTTACACGACGAGTCAAATTTAGAAACCAACACACAACAACCACACATATTGCAATGAGGTACATGTAATTTTATGAATTTTTATTTAAATTGTTTACCAACGGAAAGGAATTTTACTGTTGCTAAAATATATAGAAGAAGATGATATGTTATTAAATAAAATAACTTATTAAGTACAACTAACATTCTCAATTATTATGTTATAAATTTAGCCGCTAGATAAAATATATATTATAGTTATATTGTTATAATATATAATAAACAAAAAAAACACACTCTTAATTATTTAAATTTATTAGATACACTTATATTAGATATATTAAATATATATACACTTAGGTTTTGGATTTTTCTTTCTCGACAATAATATTCTTCTTTAATATGTTTACGTATTCTTTGTCCTACTACTTATACAAATTTTATATTCGTTGATTTCAAGAGATGATAGCAAATGCTAAAACCCCTGAAATCATTGAGGTCTTCAGTGAAAATTCAAATGAAAGTGTTAGCAATCCCGTAGTTGCAGTAGAATCAACCACTAGAATTGCAGTTTCATGTTGTTCTATCAATAATCCACAATGCCTTGAAAGCAATGTCCAAAGTCTTTCATCGATTCTTTCAACTACCTGCCATGATATTGTGCACAACTTCAAACCTGGAAGCAATATTCTGTCAGTTGTCAAAGAAACAAACATTATAGAGCTTTTGAATAGTTGTAGTAAAATTGAGGGGTTGTGCACTTTCATTAAAGAAATATATTACGACCAGTACTATGAAAATGGTGCATCACCCTCCATTATTCATGCATATGAGATGCATTTGAATAATCTTTGATCATTCCTCTTGTTTTCCTACTATATAACATGAGAACAACAACCTATATACATTATCTAATATAGCCACAAAGCTTCAATTTTCACAATATGTAACCTATCTATAAGCATGGATGCATATTTTGAGTACAATATATAAATAGATACTCTATTGTATTTATAGTTTCATCAAAGAATGTATTTGTGCTTGGGTTGAGTATTGTTACATTAGGTTGTTTATAGAAACTGTTTGTTATCATATGAAATCTTCCAACATAACAAAATGACACTATAATGATGTAACAAACTAATTTACTCTATACATAAAAAAAAATACCACATTATTTAACAATGTGTTATATTTTTTTCATAAAATCATATGTCTACAAAACCTAGGAAAACAAATTACAAAAAGCTATTTTGAAATAACCTAACCAAAGAGTCTAAAATTACTTACAGGTTTCTCGAGTCCTCCAGTTTTTTCCCTTCACAATGGTAATTTTAACAATAGACGCACTTGCAAAACTCCTAGCGGGCACATATATTAATGATCCATACTTGCAAGTTACATCAGTACACTCCATTCAACAACCTCATTCTGCAACAACCAAATACCGAATCGAACTCTCAAATGGTGTGCACACCCATTTTTCTCTACTTTCTGAAAAATTCAAGGATCTCATCATTGAAGAAGCTTTACAGAAGGGCTCTATTATTTGCCTAAAGGAATATTCTTGCAAGATGCTCCACAACTTCACGTACGTTATTTCTTGCTCCTTACCATATCGAGTCTTTATTTTTCCACCAACGTCTCCTAGCTAAATTATCCAAACCATTTCTTTGCAGGGCACTCTTGCTTGATAAATTTGAAATACTTTCGAACAAATCAACAATAGTTGGCTCCCCAATTCCACTCCTCCAAGCTACTGACTACCTTCAACCTTTGACAGCTGGAGATGGAACAGGGTCTTCACAAACTATAGAGTTTTGTGTACAAAACATGGCTCCTTTCCAACCAATCCTCATAAAATCATTAACTCCATACCATAAGCATTGGTCCATTGAGGGAAGAGCCTTAGAGAAAACAAAGATCCACAAGTACAAAAATGCTTCCCATGGTGGGAAAGTTTTTGGGTTTGAGTTCATTGACAAAGATAGCTCTGAAATCCATGTGTCTTGTTTTAATGAGCAAGTTGATCAATTCTATGATATAGTTCAACCTGGTTGTCTATACAAAATCTCTAGCAGTCGCATCAAAGTAAGCAATACAAAATATAGTAGTTCTACAAACCCATATGAAATAGATCTCCTAAACTCATCGACCATATCTCCCTCCACATGCCCAGACTCTACTGTACCCAAGCATAGCTACCATTTCAAGAGCATAGATTCACTAGATACATTTCCTCTAAACTCCCTTGTAGATGTCATTGGCATACTTATATCCTTTACTCCTTCGTCAACCATAAGGAAAAGAGATGGCAGTGAGACAAAGAAATGTACAATGACAATTAAAGATATGTCGAATTGTACAATAGACATTACACTTTGGGGTTGCCAATGTGAAGTTGAAGGTAAGAAAATCTTGGAAATGACTGAACAACAAACCCCAGTTGTTATTTTGTTCAAAGATGCACGTCTAGTATCATGGAATGGAAAGAAACTAGATAGCACCTTTTCAACCTCTGTTGTAATTAATCCAAATTTGTTTAAAGTATCTGCATTACAACTATGGTATACATCTATAGGGAAAGACCATCCTTTTTTACCCTTATCCATAGACAATATTTTCCCGCATAGCTTTGTAAATCCAATTGATATCTGTACTATTGCCAATCGAAAGTTTTCCTCTTCACAACCTGTTTGTGTTAAGGCAACTATTACAAAGTTGCACTTGGACAATCTTTACTACCTTTCTTGTCCGCTCATTGTGGACAACAAAAAATGTAAGAAAAAAATTGTTCATTCTTCAACCAACAAATTCTGGTGCCCAAAATGTTCTACCGAACTCTCTAATTGTGCTTACAGTTACATCCTAAAAATGGACTTGGAAGATGAAATAGGAGAATTAATTAAAGTTACTGCATTTGAAGGATCATCAACTGAATTGCTAGGGGTGCCTGCAAAAGACTTTCAACTACTACTAGCTGAACCTGATGCCGCAAACATAATCTTGGAGAATGTTATCAATTGCCAATTTCTCTTTGAACTCAACATCAAAATGAATCATTTTGGGGGAGAAGAGACACATAGCATAATTGTCACACCACTTAAGGTTGTATAAAATAGACATTTGAACCTCATTATGTACAGTTACATTTATGTATATATAAGTGTCTACTACTGTGCTATGTTCACTTTTTCCCCACAAACTTGAAGATAATACTCTACAATACATGTCCATTTTTCTACAATAAATGGATACATTTATTACCAACTTTTCTACAATGTTAGCAAATATTTATATACACTTTTTAAAATTCTCCTCTTTATCTTTATTCATACAATCAATAAATATTTAATAAGAAACACAAATTAATATCAAGGGTTACTATTTGCAAAATTAAATGTATGATCCTTTTCTTAGTTCTCTATTTTTTTTATCTCTCTTTCTATGCTACATATTCATGTCTTCTAATTTCAAAAACACTAATTGCAGATCGATATCGCATATCCCTTATTTATCTATATATCTATATATGGATGTAGAAAATGAAAATGCCCAAAAAAAGAAAGATCAGGCTAATCAAAAGCGGCACGCAAGGTACCATGCAACAAAGGACAATTCCAACAAAAAAAGATGAGTCAATCATCAAAATCTAACATATGCACCATACATCCACATAGTTCCTACATTACCAATACCAAACCATCTACCAGAAATTTTTCCTCCAATTGAAAGAACTACTCAGTTCATCCCACCCACCCAACCAAATACTCCTCATTTCTCTCAAAACTACTACACAGCTAGAGACAATTTCCATTGCAAAGTGGATAACCTTTCCAAAAATTCAACTTGTTTGATTTTCATGGAAAAATACCCAAGAATCAAAACTAAGCAATCAAATGGTTTGACCACTTGTTGTAGATGTTCATTAGAAAGGAATGGAAATCAATTTTCAAAATGGAATAATATGGACCTAGGTGTGCAACCTAAATGTTTATAGATTCTGACTCAAATTGAGGAGATGCTAATTGCAAAGATAAGCCATATCCTACAAGTTACTTATGCAAGAGGTGGACAACTAAAATACAGTGGCCACACTATTTGTTTTCCTCAAGATATTTCTACGATTGCATCTCTCTTGCCAAGGCGAATAGATGCCTTGGACATAATTCTTGTGAACAAAGAAAATATTGGGCATCAGCAATACAACTTCTATGTTAGTAGAAGTCATGTATTCGAAGCATTAAAATATAAAATCTGCAATGATCCATATTACAAAGATGTGCAAGTAGATGAAACCGCATTATCATCTTTGCCACTTCATTCCATTGATATTTCAAACCTGTTATACTCAACTACATCAACAAGTGATCCTGTAGAAATATCCAACAATGAAAGTGAAGTTACAGAAGAAAGCCCACTGGAAGAAAATGTGCACACAACTTCATTTGTCCCAAACCTACCAAATGCACGCAGGGAGATGGAAGAAGTACGATCTTTGCTACAACTAGGTGAAGGATGAGAAACTCAATCCATACAATGGCCACCCATTTCATCAACGCCAATCAATGAATACACAACAGAAGGGTTGTTTGCAATGGCATTCCCAACTTTGTTCCCAAAGGGAGAAGCCGCATTTAAACAACAACATATTATGGATGTCAAACTACATGAATATGCTTAGCATCTCTTGCGATACCATGATAATAGGTTTGGCCAACACCCATGATTTAGATACTTGTTACTAAATATCCTTATGCGACATCAAAGCCAGGCCACTTCATCTATCTTTGTTTGTAAACAACTTGATGGTTCTATGCCTACAACAATTGCTGACTTGCACCAAAGATTAAAGGACTTGCCTAATGAAAAACTTGTTGAGCAACTGATGTGATTTGGCTCAACAATTCGTGGGACACGACCATTCTGGAATGAATGCAGAGGAGAGCTTATTGACATGGTTGTTCAAATTGGTTGTCCAACTTTGTTCTTTACCCTAAGTGCAGCAGATACAAAATGGCCAGACTTGCACAACGCTATGCCATCCATGACACCAACAAATCCCATTGCAGCAACCAGATGGAGAATTCAAAATATAATTCAAAATCCACACCTTGCAGCAATCTACATGCATCATAGATTTACAACATTTCGTGAGGAGGTACTAGACAAGCTTCTAGGTGCAACAAATCATTGGTATAGGTATATATATCGCTCCCTAACACTCAAATTATTTATTTAAACATAGTCTTTCCTAAAAAAGAAAAACCCTTTCAGGTATGAATGGCAACACAGAGGATCAGCTCATATCCATGGTTTCATTTGGCTACGAGAAGCACCAAACATTAGTCAATTACAATGGGATGATACTCAATCCATACAAAATGCACTTGACTTCATCGATACATAGGTAACTTCTTGGAACCCAAAAAGTATTCAATTGACAAACCAAAAAAAAAAAAACTCATTTCGATGACCCCTATTTAATGGATACAAGTATGATTAGTTTGGCTGACCCCATGATGGACTACAGTGAATTGGTCAACCCTGTGCAACGACACACAAAATGCTCTCTCCAAACATGCCTAAAAATGAAAGGCCCTACTGCTATGTGTCGTTATAAAGCCCCTTGGAGTACACAAGAAATTTCAAAACTTTGTATCGATGTTAATGGCCAACCTACCCACACCCCTGCTCATAATGATGACCACCTAAACCTACACAACCCACAAATACTATCCATTTGGAGGGCCAACGTAGATTTCCAGCCCATCCTCTCCATTGATGCTGTGCTCAAATACATTGCAAAATATGTGGCAAAGTCAGAGAGAAAATCATAAACATACAATGCCATGTTGTCCCACATTTCTTCAAAATTTGACTCTCAAAAACCTACACCAGTCGCCTTTCACAGAATGCTTCTTGAAAATATTGTTGACCGTGACATTAGCGCCCAAGAAACCTGCCACCTCCTCCTAAAGCTACCACTTTCCCTATCTAGCAGGGTATTTGTATCTTTAAATGTCAACCAAAAAAATATCCAACGTTTACCAATTCCACCCAATACAACAACCACATACCCAACCAATATTGAAGCTTACATCTCACACCCTACACATTTAGATGCAGCATCACTTATTGAAGTCACTTAGAAATGGAGATTTAGGGTTTCTAAACAAAATATTATATGGAAAGAGCACCCCACCAAAGCTATTATTAGAGTCTCTCCATGCTTCATAGCCATCCCTGCAAAAGAAGACATTAGTTTTGAGTCCTTTTGTTGGAGTGAATTAGTTCTTTACAAACCATTTCGCAACCTTCAAACAAATGTTGGCTCTTCAACACTTGAAATTGTTACAAAATGGGAAAACTTCAAAAAAAATTACCAACCTTGGCATGTGCGTAGGATAGTCCCTGATTCAGTACATGAAAATGAGATTAACAACCCAGAAACAAGTGCAAATAATATGCAAGATAATATCCCTAATGAATGGCAAGTCTTAGCAGGATTATATCTAGATACACCTATCCACCTAAATGATCTTGACATGCTTGGAAACCGTGAAATTGACTTGACCAATAACTAGGAAAATTTAGAATACAATCCATCACAAAAAAAAATAGGTAGTACCTTCATACATTCAAATCACCTTACATTTCAAGAGCCGCATGTTCTTAATAACCAAAAACAAACAGCATTGTCTGCACAACAAAAAAAAGCATGTGATATTATTCTGGCACATCTAAATGCAACTTCTCAGCAACAACCACTCAAGATTATTGTTCAAGGCACCGCAGGAACTGGGAAGTCACACCTTATCACAACTATAAAGTCAACAATGGCCAACTGAGCATCACATGGACAATCGCCATTACTACTACTTGTACCTACAGGCGTAGCAGCATTCAACATACAAGGCACTACAATTCATTCTTCCCTACGGATACTAATCAAAGAAATGGTGCCCCTGCAAGGACAAGCACTTACAACCTTCCAAGAGAGTATGCACCTCATTCGATATATTATAATAGACGAAATGAGTTTCATTGGTCCTAAATTACTAGAAAAAATTGATCAAAGGCTATGACAAGCATTCCCTGCTCAGAGCCATATTCCATTTGGGGCACGCTCTATTTTTTTTTTGGTGATTTGGGGCAACTTCCACCAGTCAAAGACATCCCAATGTATGCTTCAAACTCCTATGGTGGCACACTATGGTGTAGCTTCACAACCATTATTACACTGGAAAAAATATTTCGACAAAATGGAGATAGCCCAACTCAAATTCAATTTCGCTCACTCCTTTCTAATTTAAGGAATGCAACACCAACAATTGCAGATTGGGAACTACTAATGTCAAGATCAAGTTCACAACTCACCTCAGAAGAACAAACTCCTTTTATTTCATCCATACATCTTTTTTCAACAAATGAAATGGTATCACTCCACAACAAACAAATGTTGCTATTATTATCAAAACCAGTTGCCCTCTGCAATGTAGAGCAATGTAAAGGATTACCATGCTCAAAGCTAGAAGATGAACAACTTCAATCTAAGCTCCTCTTATGTATTGACCAAGAGGTCATGCTCAGTACAAATTTATGGGTACAAACTGGACTTGTCAATGGAGCACTTGGACAAGTCAAATCTATTGTATACAATGATGGTGAACAACCACCTCAAGTTCCTCTTTTTGTCGTTGTTGAATTTAAAAAGTACACAGGGCCAACTTGGGACAATAAGAACCCAAAACACATTCCAGTGCTTCCAATCAGTCGTGGTATCTACTGTCAGATACCACTCAAAATGGCATGGGTCTTAACAATACACAAGTCACAAGGCCTTACACTTGAAAGAGCAACAATTGACATTGGTACCACAGATCGACAAGGGATAACATTCACAGCAATTTCACGAGTTTGTAACCTTGCAAGCCTCCGCATTCAGCCAACGTTCACATATGAAAGATATGCTAGAATGCAACAAAACCAATTTGTTGCTCGCCGGAAAGAAGAAGAGTCCCGCTTGATAGGATTATCAAATACTATTCCTTCAAACACAGCAAATTAAATACAAAAAATAAAGGTGTGTTTGTTAACTAGCTTTTCCTTATATTCTATCACAAATAAAATGTTAACAAATAGAATAAAAGTATTGCTTAACAAAAATCCATTACATGCAGGTTTACCAGTATTTGCTCTCATAAAATAAATTGTCTCTCCAAAAATTATTAGCAATTTGAAGCTGTACTCTACCAAACAGGTGATACAATTTATTTTCCTACAAAATAATAAGGATATTAAAAGTTCATTATATATTGTTATTACTTTTGATTTTATGTTTATTAGTATTAACATTATTATATATTTTGATTTTGTTTTATTTATCTTAATTATTATATCTTTTCTTCAAATTACAAATAGTACAAAAAATATATAAGTTTAGATTTATAATTATTTGAAATTATACAAGAACCAATCGCACGCTCTACAAATTAATAGATTTTCATTTTAAAAGTAAATGCTAAGTATTCTTTAATACAATTTGAATGTCAATTTCAATGTTAATCATAAATATATTTTATTATTGCATTCTTAGTATGCTTATTAATTATTCTTAAACCATTTTGTAAAAATGTTGCGACAAAGAACTATTGTAATTGATCACTTCTTTCAACATGTTGACATTCATGGAATTCATGAAGAATAAATATCTTCAAGATTGATTGCAGAAAGTTTACTACAAGAAAAAGGACTAATCACATGTCGCCCAATATCACGGAGAGTTTTTTCCAACTTTTATAGGGATCCATACATTTCAGAAATTACTACTTGTGAGACATGCAATATGATGGAGATGCATCATATTCCAAGCGAGATATGGTTTCCACCAGCATCAATAGCATCTGAAACCAAATACTCCAATTTGGTACAAGGCATTGGACACTTATGGTTAGAGAAACTGCTCCGAGCTCCACAAAACAATACAACATTTTTGCAAAACCATTGCTATCATAGTTAGATTTACCGCTTGCAGTTTGCATCAAACGCAAACACAATGTGGAACCAACAGGTCGTAGAAAGATGGGGACCACAAGGAGCTTATTTGTCTATGCAAATACATAAGCGTATAAGAAAGATCGTAGGGGAGCAAATACCTACATGGACCCAGACAACTTGTACATTCTACCCAAGTATTGATCTTGTCACATGCAACTGGGGTGTGCACCGACGCACACTCGAGCACCTTTATTGGTTCGATGATTTTGACCCCATGCCAGAAGTACTCAATGACTATTAATGTAATCGCTTATAACTAATATCTTGCTCGATATTAGGCAAACTCATTTGCCAATGCATACTTACATTTTTGAACCTCAAGATTAAGTTCTAAATGCATACTTCTTGTCAATGTAATGCTTAATATATTTCTATAAATTAGTTTTATCCAACGACTCTAAATGTTGCAATGTATTGTGATTTTAGATTGAAAGATTTTAAAATAAAATACCTTTAATTAATTAATAAATTAAAAAAACATTAATACGGCGTACCCATTGCACACCAAGGGACGATTGCTTTACATTCATTGAACTACAAGGCTTTATGATGCCACTGGACCTTATAAAGAATAAGATATAATAAACTATATGATTTATATGATGAAATTTAATTTACAGGCACTTATATTCATATTTATGCTTAAATCCATTGACCGCGAATTTACACGCGCATAAACTTTGTCATGTGGTTTAAAACATGTCCAAGTCTATTCATTTATTTAGAAAAGTCTATGAAAATTGGACTATTATTTTTTAATGTTCCACGTACTTACGTGTGATCGTATTGTAAATCGGTTGTCCATTGACTGGATGTACGTGCATAGAGTGCCCTCATATTTTAATATCCTTCCATTCTCTCTGGACAGTCTTGAGACCAATGGTGTTTCACTTGCCAAGAATTTAATGCTATTGTTAGGTAAGGTCGTGGAACATCAAAAATAATAGTCCAATTTTGATGGACTTTTCATATAAATAAATAGACCACAAAATTTCAGAGTTACCACGTTTATACGTGGAAAAAACTGTTGGAAGGGCATGGTACCATTGTTAGTAAATAGTTGGATTTTATGCCTAAAGAGGGCTACACCAGAACCGATGGCCAAATAAGTCTCTTCGTCGTGTTGTTTTGAGACAACACTGTTTTGAGACAACACAAAGGTACGTTGGTCTGCATTTTAACATACATTAAGCATTGTGTTAATGAAATTCTATTTTAAGAGATTAATTTTTATAGTTTTGTGTGGGATTTTTTTTCCCTTCTTTCTTTTTTCAATGGATCATTGGATATAATTTGTAAATGAGTTTATCTAGTATTAAGTTTTATTGGGTGCAAGACCTCAACATCATAAAGTCAATCTTGTCAAATTAGTCAATCTTCTTGACGACAAAGAAAACCTCTAAGAAGAAGGTAATATAACCGTCCTAATATTTTTTTAAGGACTTAGTCAGAAATTATAAGAAAGGGAAGGAGGGCCCCTATAATTTCATGGTAGATGAGGGAGGCAATCTTAGCTCATGGTGAAGGTTATACAATGGGCCTACTATTTTACGACCAAAGTCGAGAATTACAAGAAAGAGTGGGAGGCCTATGGTGGGAGGGTCCCTACAATACTATGGTAGATGAGGGAGGGAATCTTAGCTCATGGTGATTTCAAAATTGTAGATTTAAGTTTGTACTAATAAAAAGTTCTATGGCTAGATTCAATGAGTGCTAATTGTACCATTCATTCTCATGAGAGTCCTTGTGAACTACTACTCATGAATCATGGGTCAATGAGTTTGACTCAAAAACTACAAAGTTGAATCTTGATAGCAACATCATAAAAAATTCCATGTTTTTTTAAATGATTTTTATTAATTCTAATATTATAGATTCAAATATTTAAATATTTTATATTATAAATAATTCATTCACATATGTTTATGTTTAACTTTTTAGATTCAATAAATACCCATCAATAATTGACTCTAAAAAACTAGTGTATAATAAATATTTTAAATATTTTATGGTAAATAATTATATATTTTTAAAATTTTAATATTATAAAATTTGAATGTTTAAATATTTAATATAATAAACAAATTATATCTATGTATGCATGTTTATGCTTAACTATTCAATTTAATAAATATCTATCAATCAAATGATTTTTAATAAATACTTCTAATTTGCTAGAGCCCATGAATGTGTTTTGCAAAACATTTCCTCCCTTAAGACACCTAGTGATGCCTTAATTCCCTTTGATCAACCTATGCAAAGCCCAAGGGAGGAAGTTAATCTTAAGAAGATGAAACTGAATAAACATGATGATTCTATTTGTGTCATAGATTCTATTTTGATAAGTAGGAGATATTTTCCATAGCGAGTCAAATCGTGATATTGCTATCAAGATACAACTGTGTAGTTTTTTCAGTCAAACTTATTGACCCGTGTTTCATAAGTAGTGGTTCACAAGAACCCATCTCTCATGAGAATGAATATAAGACTTAGTGCTCATTGCATCTAGGTGATCACAATAGTACTAGGTGATGCTATCTAGGTGAATTGGAATAATTGTGATATTTCTATCTAGGTGATGCTCATAGAGGTGAAGCACCAAGACTTCTTGGGAGGTCACCCATCCCAGTACTACTCTAGTTCGAGCACGTTTAAGTGTTAAGTGTTACATTCATTCTCATGAGAGATGAGTTCTTGTGAACCACTACTCATGAAACATGGGTCAATGAGTTTGAATCAAAAAACTACACAATTGAATCTTGATCAAAAACCTACTTTTATCTTTTAGTTTAATTGCCTTATTCAATTAGGTTGTTTCTCATCTTGTTTGTTTTTTAAAATTTGAAGCGAGAATTCTCATACTGCATTTAGAATCTAAGACTTTATGCGGAAAAATTCAGATCACTTATTTCACATCTTATCCGATCAAATTTACTTGTTGTACTCGCCTCTAGCCAATAAGTAATCTCAGTCTGAAAGTTCCAAGCATACCTAAATAACTTGCATTAGAATGTAATTACGTTGTTGCATCAAGGAGGTCAACATGCAAGAATTAAATGAAATTTAACACGTCGTCATTGACTCGGCAAACATTATACTTGTTCCACCAACAAGAGACCAGGAATCCAAGTTCATGCAATTCGTTGTTAGAGAGGTTCTGTGAATTGTATAGGGATTCTATAAATCCGATGTTAAAGGGGTTCTCTAAATTGTATAGAGAGAAATGAACCCAGAGCTAGAGAAAGTCTAGCTGCTAAAAACTGAGGAAATGAAGGTGCTTGTCATGTTTTCTTCCTATTCTCGTATGATCTAAAGTGTTGATCGAGAAATTAATAAAGTGAATTTAAAAACAATTCTAACTAATGCTTTGTTTTTTTAAAATTAGCATCCGCGAAAAAGCATGGACTTGTGTGGTCCAATTTTAAATGTGTAAAGTGTACATTCATTCCAAAGAGCAATCAAATTTAGGTCTGGTAAATATCTAATATATTTAACTCTCTAATCAGTATAATATACGACGTAAAAGAAAAATTAATTGTTTATTAGTATTGAATTCTCTGAAGACCCCATGGCGTGTCTTTGTGGCCTAGGGCTACCATCAATTGCACGAAAGAGTCCAATATAAGGTAGCGAACATAGAATTTATGTTCCTTGAACATGTACAATTTTCCACTGAAAGAAAATAACCATATCCCTACAGGAAGAATGAAGACCATAAGCCATACAAGTATTGCCAGCCATGGGCACTTGGGTGCCACTACCAAGTGAATCGCTGCACCGAATGTGAATGCAAGCGATACCAACGCTATCCACAATGCGTTGAAACTGAAGCCCGTAAGCAGGGGATCTTCTGTCCGGTTGCCCAGCAGTGCATAGAATAGGAGAACAGCTGATGAAATAGAAAAACACAATGCCAAAGTGTCAGACAAAACAAACACTTTGAAGATAAATGCACTGATCAGTGCGGGAGTTGGGTCGTTGGACTGAAGGCCTCCTGGCAGAGTAAATGCCACTGTGAAAGCTACTGTTGCAATTAACACCGCATTTATTGATATAATTTCGGTTTTCCACTTTGATTTTTCAAAAATGGATGGAAAATTTTGTGCTTTTTCATCTTCGAACATCATCTTTCGAGTCGCACCACATCTGAGGAGATAGTTTCTAATCTGCACCAACATCTGTGACTTTCAATTCCACATCTTGGATTAAATCAAAATTAAAAAAAAAATAATCTTCTGCACCGAGATAAATATAAAGAGATTGTCAAAGTTTTAATCTTTTGTATAGATCATGATTTACCCCTATAAATAGCTGTGGATCTTCCTCTATCCTTTGTATGGCCAAGTCTAATGCCGTGTGTCCATTGTTATCAGCACAGTCAACCAAGTTATTTTCCATGACGGAGGATATTATAGTTTTGAGACTATATCCAACCCTGTAAAATATTTTTGATGCATTCATCACAGCCAGATGAAGAGCGTTTCGGCCATCACTGTCTACCATTTCAATGCAAAGACAGTTGTGTTGTAATATCTTTTTCACCAAATATGCATTCCCTTCTTTGGCTGCTATATGAAGTGCTGTTTGCCCATTTTTGTCCACTCTGTAACATAACTCCTCATCGTATTTCAAAAGCATTTCCCCAATCTGGCTAATTTTCTTCAATTTCACCTGTGAAACTGGAAGTACTGCTGGAATTAACGCGGCTATGTGGAGTGGTGTTCTACCATTCTTGTCTGCGATTTGAGTAATTCCACCTCTCTGCAAAAGTTTCTCAATTACATCTGCGTGTTTGGAAAAGTGATAATTCTATCTTTAGTAGATCTTATTAATCTTTCGTACTAAACATTACAAATAAAATTAACACAATCAAAACCAAAACTCTCTAATTTATCTTGGTAAACTGTTGGAAAATCAAATTGAATAAGACAAATCTGTCAATTACTTCGAAATTGTAGAACTTTGATGGAGAAAGGTTAAACGTACGAAATCACTTTACACGTTTGCGTATCTGTATCTAGAGCGTACATTTACTATTTATCAATTATATGGGCGACAGAAGTCCGTGGCCTGTGGAAAATATTGTAGAGAAGGAATCTAATTGCACTCTTTGCGTCGAATCTGCACCTTACACGTTTCAAAATTGGCACCACACAAGTCCATGCTTTTTCCATGGATGTTAAAATATCTTCCAATAAACTATTTAAAATTTTCGGTTCAAGTTCAATCCGTGAACGTAAATATATGTTTATACAGTTAAGCTCTAATATATGTTTATACAGTTAAGCTCCAAACAAAATATATGGTTGGCTAAAATTTAAAAACTAGGAAAATATAATAGATTTTTGTGAAATTTTCAATATTTGTTCTTTATGATCTGCACATTTTGTAGTCAAAAATCACAAAAAATTGATAAAAAATCACTGTATTTTACAAATCTAAAAAGAAAAATTGACCTTTTATTGTATATACAGAGAAACCACCTGTCAAGGGGCGATACAAATCAATACTGATCAAAGTATGTGCTGAAAGTGGATGCATCAAGAAGAGGAGAATCGTCTCCTAGACATCCAAAAGAATGTTCAAAAAAAAAAAAATTAAAATTATATTTTAATCATTTATTAGATATAGATATCAAGAGTCAAGTATAAGTACACATATAAATGAATTATTTATTATATAAATTTTTAAAACATTGAAATTAAAATAATCATTTTAAAATATAATTTTTTATTTTATAATGATTTATTATTGACTAGTCAAATTCATTGATCTGTGTTTCAGTACTAGTAGTTCACAAGAATCTATCTCTCATGAAAATGAATGATACACTCGGCACTGATTACATTTCCCTAGAATTCTAAGGGCCATCCTATCCTTTTTTATAATTTTCTATTTTGACCTTAAAATAATAGAACTACTGAATAACCATTATAGAAGAGGTTCTGAGTACTGACTGTCTAGAGTACTGTCTAGAGGGTTGAGAGAACAATGATAAGATTGACCTTTACGATATTGGGTTTCTGCACTCAAAAACTTGATTCGAAATAAAACTCATTTACCATTCAACTTCACTATCTTTACACATCGTATTCAATAATCTATTGAAAAAAAAGTAAGGGAAAATATGGGAGAAGGGCAACGTACCTTTGTGTTGTCTGAAGACAGCACGATGAAGAGGAGTTTGGCCATCGCTTCTGGTGTAGCCCTCATCAGGCATTAAACCCAACAATTTAGTAACAATATTAGTATGCCCTTCCTCAGCGGCCTTGAACAGAGCAGTTTCACCATGGCAATTCTCAATCTGAGCGAGAGAAATGTCTTCCTTCAATAGAAACTCCACCACACTCTCGTGTCCTCCCCGCGCTGCATCGTGAACGGCCGTGTTTCCCACCTTATTAATCGCCCTCAAAAATCCATTCCCCTGCACCTCAATGTCTGCTCTCAATAATTCAATCAACTTCTTCACGAAGCCCACATGACCATTGCAGGCAGCTATGTGCAGTGCTGTGTTTTTCTCAGGGCTAATACCTTCAAGAATTCGACATGAGGAAAACTTGTCAATTGCATCCATTTTCCCCAGTTTAGCAGCTTTGAACAGCTCTGGATCCATTACTGAATACAATTTACAGAACCCCTCTTACAGTCAATTTAGAGAACCCCTCTTACAGCGAATTCAGAGAATCCCTATACAATTAACTGAACCCCTCTAACCGCGAATTTATACACGCATAAAGTTGGGCAGCTCTGAAACTTCCTGGTCTCTTCATATTTGAACATTCTGTGTAGATTCCACTCTGAATTACCAAGTTGGTGGAGCATCTATTATGTTCGTCAGACTTGATCAATTTCATTAATTCTTGGATGTTGACCTCCTTCATGCAATAACGTAATGCTTGGAACTTTTGGACTCAGGTTACTTATTGACTTGAGGTAAATTGGATCGAATTAGATGTGAATTAATTGATCTGAATATAAAGTCTTCAACTGCTATGAATGGGTACATTATGTGGGTCCTCGCTTGAAAAAAAGGTGTGATACGAATAAGATGCCAAAAAAATTAGCAAAGTCGGCTAGCTTTTATAGTCCTTGGGTCTAACTCTGCTACAAACAAGGTATACATACCATACTTTTTATGGGTTTTGAATTTGTGACCTTTCTTCAAGAGCACAAGTTCTCCACAATTAGACCTAGAATTCAGGCTTGAGAAATATGAATGTACTACTAAAGAAAGGAAATGAACCGTGTGGGCAAGATGCAAAACAATTAATCTACAATGTCTGCAAGTGTAATGAATGTCTCAAATTTGATTCGAATTTGTCTACAAAGGACACTGCTAATTTTGACAAAGAGTTTGCTAAATAATTGCTCTCCCTATATAATAAGATACCTTTAAATTTTTTAAAAATGCAAGCTTCTTTCAAATAACATTGATCACTTGGTCAAGGTGTCATGCTTGTGCATGCCTATTTATAATTGTGCTCACTATCACCTATGAGTCCCTCTCTAGATGTAGCTGCTCAACTAGTGATTTGGATGCCAAATCAACCTAATAAGGCTACTTCAGCTTCAACCTCATCATTTGTTCCTTCCACAAAATTCTTTGTTTCTATTGCAAGGATGTTACCATCTAAATCTTGAGCCATACACTCAGCACTTGAAGGAGGTAGTGGCTATCCAGCCACAAAAATCATTTTTTTATATAACTTTTTGTAAACTTTTGAAAAAAAAACTAAGTGTTTCCCCTTCGTATGGTTAGCAATTTTTGTGGCTGCATAGCCGCTGCCCCTAAAGGACTTGGGTTGCCCTTGGATGTCTAATCGAAATTTACTTTTACTAATCCACTATCTTGCTTACTCCATTTCAGCTCACTCCTACTCTTGAGGACATGATGAACCCTCAATGTGTGTGTGTTATAAAGTAAAGCATTATTTTTATTATTGTTTTAAAATATATTATGTACAATTTGAAAAAATTGAATATTTTTTAATAGAAAACATAATTCTTAAATATGTTAATAAAAGATGAAATATTATAATAGTCTAATGTAAACCTTTGTATGATTGTATATTATAGCAAGTTCATAAATTTATATTGAATAATATTTAAGACAATCTTATTAAAAATGTTCAAGATATTAAATTAACTAAGTTTCTAAATTCATATTGGAAATCATTTATTCTATATTTGAAAACATTCTTAACTAATTTATATTTTTATAATAAATATTGGAAGAGATTTAATTATGCTTTATGCTCATAATACAAAAAGAAACTCACAAAACTTCCTTGATTAAACTATAACTATAATTAATTGGGTAAACACAAAGGTTGTGATTATCTTTGGCTTATCTAAGTGTAGTGTAGGAATTTGAGCTCTCAGAGGATAGTTATCGTTCTTGCTTGTTCAATTTTCTCAATTTAAAATTAGAAAATTAGAATAAGTAAAATATGGATAATAGATAAAATATTAATGTGTGGTTAAGGTGTTTATTAGACAAACATATTGGTTTGATGTGAGGGTTATAAGACAATAGCTCTATGACTTATGACCTATAAAAAATAGAGTAGATACTTGGAATGTAACTATTATGATTTTGTAGACTATATATTTTGGGATGAGGTTATGGCCAAAGTGAGATGACATTTACCACTGAGATTTTAGGTGATAGTTATCCTAAACTTGGCTTTAACTTTGTGTTTCAAGATTAATAATTGGGATAATGTTTTTAGATAAGAGCTTTATTTCAAATAGTGAACCTAGCTTGATATGTGTACACAAATTTATTGTATCAAACGCACCAATGAAACATTAATTTGAAGAGTAAATCTATTTGATAAACATGCAAATAAACACAAGTAAAACTCCTTAAGACCATTTCATTGTCCTCTAATTTCAAGGACCTATTTAGTCTCTTAGATTGCTCTCGAGGTAGGTGTACACTCAAACTGTGCACTTCTCTAAATCATTACTTCCAAGAGGATCCATGGATTGGAAACCTTGAGAAAGTGACCTAGAGCTCCCTAGGCATGGAGTCACAAGGGTGTTTATAATGCTCTCAGCTAGAGCTATTAAGCCAATAACCTTGCTTGTAAATCATGCAATGGGAGATTCAAAGATACAAGGGCAAGAATGCCAATATCCTCAAGAATCAAAATGGAAATGCAATGCAATGCTATGCTAGAATGAAGATGCAAGAATGTAAACTAAGCTATGAAAATGAAAGTATTACAAGCCTTGACTAATTAAGCTATGTGAATTAAGCTAGAACATGAAAGGAAAATAAGCTAAGAATGCTATGAAAGCTAAGCTATGATGCAAGTATGAAGCAACAAGAATGCAAAAAGATCTCCAAAGCTCAAAAAACCACCAAAAAAATATGTAGCACAACATTAGCATCAAGAGTGGGATCTTTTGAATGAGAAAAGAGCTCTCCTTTTAAAGATAAATGGACCATGAATATTAAGAGGCAAAAGATTTGATCAAGGGTGGAGTTTGAAAGAGGGATCAATCCTTGTGCACAAATCTCCTCCAATGAGAAAGAAGTGTTGACTTTTGTGCCCCATGTGAGACAAAAAGATATTTTCTTTTTTTTATAAAATAGGAATAATGCTTTATTTGTGCAACTTAGGATAAGAGAAAAGTGGGGGCTTTTTATTTAATAAAAGGGGAGGGAATTTCTTTTAATTAAATAAAGACTTAGAATAAAATGGTTAACCCATAGAATATAATTGAATAAATGATAGAATTAGGATTTGATCAAAGAAATTGATTTGATTTAAAATATTGAATCGGGAAATTGATAAATTGAAGAACGTGGCCCAAAGTCTAGGCGACCATTTTAGGGTGCATACATTTGCCCCTCTTTGACTAATGTGAGATCGATTTGGGATAACATGTAGTGAAAGAATGAAGTTGAAATGTGAGATCGATTTGGGATCACAGAACAACCCAGACATGTGTTCGACGGATGGGAACACATCAGGACAAAGATAAGTTGATTGAAAAAGATAAGGCCAACACCCCTGTAAATAGGTAATTGTCAAGTCTAAGATAAGAGATAAGAATCTCAAGCAAGGTTTGATAAAACTGAATCAAGGATTGAAGATTGAAGTTTGATAGGTATTGCCCCCTTGGAATCAAAATTGAAATCAGGTAGAGGGAATGCAGAAGCAAGAGTGACATGATCAAATCACTAAAAATCATAATCGAAGGTGAAAGATGATAGGATAACCATCAAGCAGTGAAAAATATGCCCCAGTTTGACTAGATTTGACTGAGAAAGATATAGGATAAAAATGAAGTCAAACCTCAAAGAGATGAAATGAATGAAAATGAATGAAAGACTAGAAGGTTGAAAGAGATGGGGATGAAGAAATGAAGATGCCCCAGCAAAGATCGAAGGATCAGGCCTCAAATGGTCAGCCAACTATGCAGAAGGAGGAGGAATGTGTTAAAATATGATTTTGACTATCAAGATGAACTCAGATTTTGATTTCGATCTCGAAAATGGATCCAGGACATCGACATTAGCTAGGGGTGTGGTTTTCACAAAATTATGAGATGTTTTGAAAATTAGGTCAAAATGTCAAAATGCTAAAAAAAAGGGGTGAAAAGGTCATTTTCAAATTTATATATGATGATAAGATTAACCCCTTGTGATGACAAGAATAGAAAAGGAGGTGATATGAAAGGCAGGAAGTGAAAGACATGATCGAGAAGAAGTGAAAGGTGAGCACAGTTGATTGGCAAGTCCATGAAAGATGAAAGGAGAACTCTCTTCATATGCAAGATGCAAAACTAAACTAACATGATCTTAAGAATGCAAGATACTATGAAAAGTGGTTTACTTGCAAGGTTACAAAGCCATTAGACTCTAATAATCATTATCGAGCTTTATTGGTAGTGTCCCAAGATCATACAATATGCACTAGTATAACTATGGGTATATGAATATGATTTGTATCAGATAGGTATGTGGAAATCCCACCTAAGCATCAAAGACATGTAGGTCAAGATGGCTAGTGCAGTGAGGGTCCCGAAGTTTAGTATAGCAAGATTATGCTCACATCGAGACACAAGAAAGTCAAGATGACTATAAGCATGCACTTGCAAAAAATAGTCAAAGATAATACATTGTAGATCTTAGGGTCAAGTGGAACAAGCATGAATGCTCATGACAGTTAAGACCAAAAAAATATACCCACAAGCAGAAAACAAATAAAACATGTCCTCATGCCCCCAGTCTTCTAGCCATGCATCATCAAAAACTATTAGGGAGAGAACACTCATCAAAGAAATCATCATAGACAACACATAAAGAAATAAAGTTGAACAAGTCTCATCGAGTCAAGTGTTTAAGTGCGTGTGTGTAGGTCATAGAGTCAAACTTTGAGTATCACATCTGCCAATGGAAAATATCATATCATGCTAGACTATGGGTAAGATATCTGATAAGTGTTGAGAAACACTAGATGCTAGGGAAGTGTTGAAAAACACAGTTCAGGAGGTGTTGAAAAACATCGTTTGCAAGATGTCCTAAAGACCAACGCATCCTAGAGATCAAAGCTAACACAGTTATGCCCCCTAGTCAAAGACAAAGACCAATTCCAAACCAAGGCAATAGGGACAAGGCATGATGGAGAAAGGCTAAGTGTCGAAGACGCATTCTAAGAAACAAGGGTGCAAAGGCCTCAAGTAGTGCCTATTTCCAAGTTTTCACCACTTGACAGATTTTTTGATTTTTTCAATTTTTTCAATTTTTTGCTACCAAGACGCTTGTTTCCAGGTTTTCACCAAGGCACGTTTTCTTTTTTTTTTCGAATTTTTAAATTTTTTTGATTTTTTTTGTATTTTTGGAATATATAATTTTTTTGAGATACATCAAAGTGCCTATTCCTAGGTTTTCACTAAGATGATCATTTTTTTAGGACATTTTCTGATTTTTAGAATTATTGACAATATATCAATTTTTTTTTTAGGATCAATAAGTATGTACAAAGGATGCCCCCAGATAGAACAGGCATCAAACTCGCAAGAAATATCACATCGTGCAATCCCAATGTCTAGCAAAGTGAAGAACAAGAGGGATTAGCAAGCTGGTGGAAAAGCGGGAAGACAAGAGAATGAAGGAGAATGAAGGGAAGAAATCCTCAAAGGCAAACTCCTCAAGAATACCCAAGCTAGGGAAGAATTGTCGTGTAAAGCACATTTGGACAAGCAATGAAAAGCCAACATAGGATATAAGTTACAAAGGCGTAACGTAAAAGAAGGAAAGGATGCAATCCAAAGGAGTAGACATATCAAGAGGCTTCATAGCATCGTGTTTTATTCTTTTTTTATTAGATCAAGACCAAAGGGGAAAATGATAGCGAAAGGCTAGAATGAATGGAGGAAAATAAATATGAAGGCTAAACATGAATGGAATGAAAGCAAAATCATCATAAGATAGCTCACAAGATAACCAAATGTTCGTGTATAGGTCAACATTGTCAAGATCAAAGAGAGAAGATGGAATGGATGAAATATGTAGATGGGTGGGTGGATGAAAAGGATTCAAGGGTATGCATCTATGTTGATCTTGAGGAAAGATAGGAGATGGAGGGACATAAGGACCCAAGATGGATGATGAATTAGGAGAGTTAGGAGGGGAAAGTGAAGGGACATAAGGGCCCAAGATGGAAGGAAGATGCGAAGCCCTTAGTATTGGTGGAGGAGGTCCAAGGATGGATGTGGAAGATACAAAAGGATAATCAATAATCTCATCAACAACTATATGACAACCAAGGACATCGGCATCTTTAGAATGAGCATTAGGATTTGCAATAGGATCATGAACATCTTGAATATGAGCACCTTCTTTGATAGGATTGTTCAAAGCTTGCAAAGACTTAGGAAGAGTAGAAAGTGGAAGCGAACATGGAATGGTAGAACAAGAAGATGGAAGAAGTTTTGATCTTGACAAGTTGCTTTGGATAGCATAAGCACATAATTTTTCTCTTGATTTTCAATAGGCTTAACATTGAAAGTAACAACACTATTTTTAATAATCTTAATGGAAGTGTCATCTTTGGAAAGTGCAAGTGTAGTAAGGTTATTTTGATTGTCATCAAGCTCAATGGTGTAAGTAGTAGCTTGATCTTGCTTAGGAGAAGACTTAATACATGGTGGAATGAATGAGAAAGGGCGTAAAGGATCAAAAGAACCATGAAATGGATAAGAGACATCATGAAAAGAATTGGATGACATGGAGGGTTCTTGATCTTGATCTTTCTTTATGTTCTTTTCTTTATTTTTAGAGTCCTCTTGACATGGAGCCACTTCTAAGAACAAGGAAGCATGTTGGAATTGTATGGAAAACTTTGGAAGAGATGATGAAGGACTAGCTGAAGTAGGCATTATAGCGTATAAAGACTCAAGCTCTTTGGGTTTAGCATTATTGAAACTATTTGTAGCCAAGTGAAGGTTAGCTTGAGTTTCTTTAAGAGGTAGCCCTTGAGCATAACTATAGGGAACCGCATGAAAAGTATTAGGACTTTTGTTGGATGAAGGATCTATGAAAGATTTGAAAGACTTGGAAGTTTTAGGAGATGTATGAGTATTGGAGGAAGTAGGGGATGGAAGGGAACCATCACAAGACAAAATTCCATCATTAACATAATCTTTCTTGAGAGTGTAATCTTTATTTTCAACATGAGATTTATTCTTATAGTATTTACGTTTATAATCAGCGCAGTGAGCTTTCTCTTCCTCAATAGAAGTAGATGTATCATCTAGGTATTGTTCACAGAAATCATCAAAGTCTCTTTCAAAATTAGAATCATATGGATCACCATCATGATCTATCCAATGTGACAACCCATTTCCAATAAATATGAGCACACGACTAGGAGGACTCTTAGGAATAGAGGTGTCATAGGTATCACTACATTGTCCATCATCATAGTCATCATAGTCATCAAAGATGGGTGTCTCACTCTTTGTGGAAGAGGTATCACAAGGATCGTCACATTGCTCATTATGGCATGTCTTGAGACGAGGAGTAAGACTCTTGGGAGAAGTAGAAGAAGAACAAGATCGTGAAGAAGAGGGAAGTGAAGACCTAGTGGAGGAAGAAGACTGGGATAATGAGGAATGTGAATAATGTCTAGAAGAGTCATGGTAAGACTTGGAAGATGAGGAAGGATGAGAAGAATTAGAAGATGAAAAATGTTTGGAAGAAGGAGGTCGTGACAAGATCATGTCTATGACCCTAGCGAAGGCATCTGATTCAATCAATTTTTCTTTTATTTTTGTCTTAAGTTTATCACCCATGCAATGTCTAGAAGGACTATTGGAGGAATAAAATTCTTCAAATTGAGCAATGAGTTTGAGATCATCTATTTTCAAGAGAGGTTCCATAACAAGATAGTTGAAATTCGTGGTTATGGAAGAAGAGGAATCAACCATGGAAGTGACAGAAGAGATGAATAGAGGAAGGTAGACTAGATAATAAGAACAAAAGAATCAAGAAGACATGAAGATTTTTAGGAAGAAGAGGAAGAAGCATGAAGGAAGAAGAGAAAGAATGGAAATGGGAGACTAGGAAAACATGGGAGATGTGGAAGAAAGAAGACCAAGAGTCATTTTGTGCAACTTGATACCATTTAAGTTCATTTGGATGTTGAGCAATATGTCATAGCACTTAAGATCTAACCCGAACTGACCAAGGAAGACTGGAAAGGACACGAATCAGCTTTGGATTGCAGATAATAGTAAGACAGTAGGATGACTCTGTGCGATGGTTTGCAGGGTAGCAGAATGATACAATTTTCCTAGATGATATTTCACACATAGTAGTGTGATAGTTTCTAGGTAGTCAATGCGATAGTATCCAGGCAAGTCGTGTGATAGTCATGCAGTATCGTACGATATTTGACCAGTGAGTGTAAAAATCTCAATTTTTTTTATGGCAATTCATCTAAAGTCTCAGTTCGATGGTTCAATTTCTCGATCCCAAACACAATAATGGCATAAGACAGACAGGTTTGCAAATAGTAAGTGATCAAACGTGTCATAAAATACTTGAATCAAGGGCAAAGGCAACCTTGTCAAGACAAGCACTTGGGATATCAAAGAAAAAAATCCTATGAACGTTGTTGTGATGTTTGATGTTCCAGAACATTTACACAGGTAGATCATAGCGAAGACAATTCAAGCACTTATTAGCCTAGAAAGACAAAGGCTCAATACTCAACAACTTGGCCCACACTTGATGTCCCATCGCCTCACACAAAGTGGTTGCCCAAAATAGATATTGGCTTTATCATGGAAGTGCCAATGACACAACCAAAGAAACACAGATGGTGAGTAAAATCTTGGGATGATTCAGGTTAGTCCACTAGGATTGGTCCTTGCACCAAGATGTTGAGCGGAAAAATTGGGTAGCTTCTATCTATGGTTCGTAATAAGGGCTTTCATTCGCAATACCCCTCTTGCTCTCCAAAGGGACTCCTTACCTTGTGGCAAGTAATAGATCTTGTAGCCACAAGAGTAGCTAAAGCATTCTTGCCTAGCATTTTCCTCATGGTCACAATCCCACAAGTACTCACACCAAGTGAAGATAAGTACTACGTCTACCAAAGTTTTGTGTCCTTGATAGCCTTGATTTTATAGTGGGTTGGAATAGCTAGGTATTAGCTTGTCCCCACTTGGGTCATTCCTCTTGATTGCTCAAGAGAAAGCCCAGTAAAGGATTCTAAACTAAACAAGAAGTGGATTAACTTTTGAGGGTCAAGATTTTTGGTTCACCTCAAGGGTGAAGAGCATACTCTCCTATCTCAAAAATCTTTCCCAAACACACCAAGCAATGTTCAATTAGCCCTCTTGTTTTTGAAATCTAAAGATGGGTCAATATTTTTGGTTCACCACAAGGGTGAAGAGCATACTCTCCTACCACCAAAAGACTCTAATAACAAGATATTAAGTGCCTAAAAAAGAATGAACTAGTATATGCCACACTTAAAAATGAAAGCAATGAACAAGCACTTGATTGTTTTTATGCTTTGGGCAGCCCTACAAGAAAAGTTAGTAGCCCTTGTGCATTTGAAGCTTTTACATGCATTCTTTTAGCAAATAATGCAAGCAACTAGGGCACACCTACAAACACAACTTGTTAGGCCCAAAATAGTTAGCACAATAAAAACAAGTATAATCTAAAAATGAATCTTTGTCCTCACACAACAAGTCAAAACCAGCAAGTAAACAAATCCAAATCTTGCAAAGAAAGCACCAAAATTAGTCACTACTAAGCTTGGGTGATAGTTATGTCAAAGAAAGTTTCACATGATACTTCACAATATAGGAGTGCGATACTTTTGTTCTGTGCGATAGTTCGCACTGTATCCAGGCGATAGAGTACTATATGGTCGTGCGACAAAGTCCTGTATGGTCGCACGATACTTTTACTGGAAAAGTATCGCACATGTATTGAAATAACTGTCGTACGATACTGGAAGACTATTGTATGAAACTCTGTTAGAAAAATAGAAAAATAGCTGAAACATCAAGCTAATAATGATGAAAAATCAGTGGAAATGCAAGGAAATAAAGGCAAAAAAGAAGTGTATGCCCACGGTGGGCGCCAAAAATGTACACTCAAAATGTGCACTTCTCTAAGTCATTACTTCCAAGAGGATCCATGGATTGGAAACCTTAAGAATGTGACCTAGACCTCCCTAGGCATGGAGTCACAAAGGTGTTTAGAATGCTCTCAGCTAGAGCTATTAAGCCAATAACCTTGCTAGTAAACCATGCAATGGGAGATTCAAAGAGACAAGGGCAAGAATGCCAATATCCTCAAGAATCAAAATAGAAATGCAATGCAATGCTATGCTAGAATGAAGATGCAAAAATGTAAACTAAGCTACGAAAATGAAAGTATTACAAGCCTTGACTAATTAAGCTATGTGAATTAAGCTAGAACATGAAAGGAAACTAAGCTAAGAATGCTATGAAAGCTAAGCTATGATTCAAGTATGAAGCAACAAGAATGCAACAAGATCTCCAAAGCTCAAAAAACCACCAAGAAAACCTATAGCACAACATTAGCATCAAGAGTGGGATCTTTTGAATGGGAAAAGAGCTCTCCTTTTAAAGATAAATGGACCATGAAGATTAAGAGGCAAAAGATTTGATCAAGGGTGGAGTTTGAAAGAGGGATCAATCCTTGTGCACAAATCTCCTCCAATGAGAAAGAAGTGTTGACTTTTGTGCCCCATGTGAGATAAAAAGGCCTTTTCTCCTTTTTATAAAATAAGAATAATGTTTTATTTGTGCAACTTAGGATAAGAGTAAAGTGGAGGCTTTTTATTTAATAAAAGGGGAGGGAATTCCTTTTAATTAAATAAAGACTTAGGATAAAATGGTTAACCCATAGAATATAATCAAATAAATGATAGAATTAGGATTTCATCAAGGAAATTGATTTGATTGAAAATATTGATTTAAAATATTGATTTAGGAAATTGATAAATTGAAGAATGGGGCCCAAAGTCTAGGTGACCATTTTAGGGTGCATACAACAGGATTTAGACTTCATATATGACAACTTGAAATATGATCGATTGAATTAAAATGATTCAAATGTAAGCTATTTTGACCTAAGATGCAAGATTAATGATGTTAGAAGCAAGATTCGTGATGCAAACTATGAAAATAAAGATAAAATGCAACTATATGATTCAGTCCATGATGATTTAAGCTAATAAATGATCTAGATTGATGTGAATTTAAGCTAGAAATGGAAATACAATTCAAATTAAGCTAAAATGGATCTTATGCTATTGAATTGAGATGCAAAAGCTAATCTAACTTGAGCATTATCACCATGCAGGAATGAATTGAGCTCTAAAACTAGCATTATGATTATGCAAATGAAATTGAGATCCGTGTACCTCTAAAATGAGGCATATTTATAGGATTTTCAAGGCCTAGGGTGATGTACATCACAAATGAGTGATCAAGATTTGATTTGTTGAGAATGAATAACTAAGATTTAAAATGAAGGTTTTCCTCAACCATGTGATAACAGGTGGCAATAAAATGAAATGAGTTGTGTGAATGTGTCCCATTGGTTACAAATAAGGAATATTATTTTCATGAGTCCCTTTACATTTGTTGAGAGAAAATATGAATCATTAAATTAAAGTAATTAATTTTCTTAGCCATAGGATGAGGTGGAAATGAGTTGGTTATGAGGGGATGATGTGTAAAAGATGGGAATGGGGTGGATTTGAATTGATTTGATTAATGCATTCGAAGAAATTTTTAAATGATATATGAGCTATATTTAATTAAATGTTTAAATTCAATCACATAGTAGAAGAGTGAGGACTTTGATTAATTAAATAGCTTGTATTTAATTAATGATGCTCTTGAACAAATTTAGGTGTATAAAATATGGTACAAATGGTTTGCAAACAAAAAATTGAAATGTGTACAACAAACATTCAAGAATACATAACAATAATCCTAAATTAGTTAATTTAAGGGATTGACAATTCTTGTTGGTAAGTAGGAGATATTTCTACAAGTCAAATTGGGATATTGCTACCAGGATTCAACTATGTAGTTTTTGAGGCAAACTCATTGACCCATGTTTCATGAGTAATGATTTATAAGAACTCATCTCTCATGATAATGAATGGAACTCTTAACACTCATTGCATCTGGGTGATACGCACAGACGTAAAGCATTGGGACTTGTCGAGAGGTTACCCAACCCAGTACTATTCCATCTCAAGAACACTTAACCATGAAGTTTTCTCCAAGGTTAATCCCACTTTTCTTGCAACCCCATCTGTAAAACCATCAACAAGTGTTGGGCCTTATGAATCATTCATTATAAACCCCCTTAATCTCATTGATTGATAAGTAGGAGATATTTTCCACATTAAGTCAAATTGTGATATTGCTATCAGGATTTAACTTCGTAGTTTTTGAGTCAAACTCATTGACCCATGTTTCATGTGTAGTGCTTCACAAGAACCCATCTCTCATGAGAATGAATAGAACACTTAACACTCATTACATATAGGTGATGCTCACAAAGGTGAAGCATCAAGACTTCTTGGGAGGTCACCGATCCAAGTACTACTCTAGCTCAAGTGTGCTTAACCACAAAGTTTCCTCCAAGGTTAAGCCAAATTTTCTTGCAACCCCATTTACAAAACATTCAATTGACAAGTCTTGTGCCTTATGAATGATTCATTAGAAATCCCCTTAAGATCATCAATTAATAAGTAGGATATATTTTCCACAACAAGTCAATTTGTGATATTGCTACCAAGATTCAAGTTTGTAGTTTTTGAGTCAAACTCATTGACCCATATTTGACTTCCTATGGAATATATCTCCTACTTATCTATGTACAACCCTCCAATTCACATTGCTTAATCTTTTAAGGTGAACACTAGTCTACACCTACTCTCACCTAACTTCATAGCTCCATTGGTGGACAAATCAATTTCCCTAGAGTTACGTCGAAGGTTTTCTCTTATTTGAAGGGGACACATTTGTCATCAATGACTTGTAATGAGGGAAAGGTATGTAAAAGCACCCAAAAAAAATTCGTTGTTGGATTTCTAATGCATTTTTTGTTCCACTAGTTTCATTTTAATATCGATGACATATTTTATTTTTCATGAGAGTCAAAATTATATAAATTAAAAGTCATTATAATTTTGATGTAAGTCAAAATAATATCAAGTAAAAGTTGTTTACAAATATATTCATAATAAAATTTGGATCTTATCAGCCAAAATTAATGGATCCACTACCAATATGCATCTTATTAAACAGTTAGCATTCTAACATCATTTTTTGTTTTCCTCTTAATTGTGTTTTAAATTTGATCACCATTCCAAAATAATTACACTATAGAAAAATGACAATTTAATAATATTTAAAACTTGTTCATCTATTGTGATTCTCCACTTGCTATTTATATGTCTCATCTCTTCTTTGTATATACTCAACTATATAAATCTTAAACCAAATAGCGTATCCATATTTGTAACCACCAAACTCAGCCTCCACATCTATCTCACTTGGTAACAAACTTGCACAAAAAATATTACATCTCTAAATTTGATTGCCTAACATTAAAAAACTATAAATTAATGTGAAATGATATGAAACACATAAAGAACAAATTAAATTATTTAAATTTTATATTATATTTATCAAATTTTTTTTAATATATTTTAAAATTTATAAACTAATTAATAAATATTTTTATTTTTAAATTCAAAATAACTTCTTAATTATGAATTTAAATTTTAGAAACTAAATATTCTAAAATTAAATTAATTATATATATTTTTTAAATAGTATAAATTAAAAATTAAAAATAAATTACATATAAAATAAAATACATATAATTTAATTAACATATTAAACTATATATTACAGGTTCTCATAATTTTAAGATAATTTATTATAAATTAAAAATTAAAAGATATATCATTATATAAACTATATTATAATGTCATGCAAGTCCCTTAGGCAAAAACAACTACTCTACTATATAGCCCTTGGTTTTCGCATAAAATGAATCATATTACATACATAGATCAAGAAACATACTTGCATGATCTTATCTGTTGAACATTCATAGGGAAAATTGATAAATTTGTCTCACTGTTTCAAACCATTTTCCAACCCACTTAATGATCATTAAAATTAAAATTAGTGTCGATTTGAAGTACTGAGACATTTAAAAATCTCGAGTTGATGGATGTTTACATCTTACACATTTACCTTGGTTAGTAGAAAATTAAATAATATAGGTGACCGCGATTTACATGCCACTTTAAATCTCAAGTTGGTGGATGTGTATTTTACACATTTACCTTGGTTAGTAGAAAATTAAATAATACAGGTGACCATGATTTACATGCCACTTTAAATCTCGAGTTGATGGATGTGTATGTTACACATTTACCTTGGTTAGTAGAAAATTAATTAATACAAGTGACCATGATTTACATGCCACTTTAGATTTACGGGCTTGTTTTAATATTTACCTTTTATTTTGTCATTTTTTATCCCTTCATAACTAAATTAATCACTTGCATAATTTTTTTATATAAATCTAAGAACTAATTTTTTATTTTTTTTTGGAACCAAAGAGATTTGAAGTTATTACCATCTAGATACTTACAACATAACTATACATAACATCAAGTATCTTATTATAGCTAACATTTTAGTTTTAAATTAATACTATAAATGAAAAGTAAAATATCTTATTAAAAAATAATGGTAACAAGCCAAGACATAATAGGAAGTTCATAGTGTACACACTCAAATGATGCACTTCTCTAAGTCATTATATCCAAGGGAATCCATGAAGAGGAAACTTTAGAAAGCAACCTAGAGCTCTCTATGCATGGAGTTGCAAGATTATTTGAGGTTTGCTCTTAGCTAGAGCTATTAAGCTAATGACCTTGCTAGTCAACCACACAATGAGAGATTCAAATGAAGACAAGGGAAAGAATGCCAATATCTCCAAGAATCATTATGAAATGCAAATGCAAACTAGATTAAGATGAATACACAAGCTAGAAATGAGAGGTGCAAGCTAAGCTATGGAAATGAAAGTACAAACTAAACTATGAAAGGAAAGATGCAAGTGTTACAAATCCTTCCTAATTAGACTAGATGAAGTAATCTAAAGCATAAAAGAAATCTATACTATGAATGCCGTGATAATGCAAGAAATGAAACTATGTTAACATGTAGATGCAAAAGCCAAGAATGCTCCAAATTTTCAAAAGCTCCAAAGTGACCTAGAAAACCTGCAGCATAACATTAGCATAAAAAGATGGATATGCAAATGAGGAAGAGAGCCCTTCTTTTATAGGAAATGAGAAGGAATGGACCATGGAGATTAAGAGGAAAAAGATTTAATCAAGGGTGGAGCATCAAAGAGGAGCAATCTATGTGCACAAGTATCCTCCAATGATAAAATAAGAGTTGACTTTTGTATCCATATGAGACAAAAAGTACTTTTTCCCTTTTTATAAAATAAGAATAATGCTTTATTTGTGCAACTTAGGATAAGAGGAAAAGTGGGGGCTTTTTTATTTATTAAAAGGGGAGGACATATTCCTTTTAAATAAATAAAGACTTTAGGAGAAAATGGTTAGCCCAAGGCAAATAATCAAAAATGATAAAAATAGGATTTGATCAAGGAAATTGATATATTTGAAAAATGCTGATTTTAAAAATATTGATTCGGGGATTTGATAAATTGTTGAATGGGGGCCCAAAGTCTAGGTCACCATTTTAGGGTGCATACATTTTCCCCTCTTTGACTAATGTGTGATCATTCTGGAAACACATGTGGTCAAAGAAGAATTCAAATGTGAGATCAATTTGGGATCACAAAATAATCTAGAGGTGTGTTCGACGGATGAGAACACATCAGGACAAAGATAAACATAAGCTGAAAGACAAGATCAACATTGTTCATGTTAAGTGATAATCAAGTCTAAAAATAAGAGATAAGAATCAAAAGACAAGATCAACACCATTGCTGTTAGGTGATAATCAAGTCTCAAAATAAGAATCTCAAGCTGAACTGAATGATAAGTTGAATCATAGATTAAAGCTGATAGGTACTGCCCCCTCGAAATTGAAATTGAAATCAGGTAGAGGAGAAACAACACATTGATAAACTTGATCAAGTCACTAGAAATCACAATCGAAGGATGGGGGATAATAGGATAACCATCAAGCAGTGAAGACATGCCCCAGTTTGACTAGGTTTGACTAAGAAAGATATAGGATAAAAATGAAATCAAAACTTAGAGAGATGAATCGAATGAAAATGAATGAAAGACTAGGAGGTTGAAAGAGATGGGGGTGAAGAAATGAAGGTGCCCCAACAAAGATCGAAGGATCAGGCCTCAAATGGTCAGCCAACTATGTAGAAGAGGGAGAAATTTTGAAATGTAATTTTGACTATCAAGATTAACTTGGATTTTGATTTTGAGTCTAAAAATGGATCCAGGACATCAAAATTAGCTAGGGGTGCAATTTTTGTGCAATTCTGAGGTGTTTTGAAAATTAGGTCAAAAAGTCAAAATACTATAAGAGGTGAAAAGGATGTGATATGAAAGACAAGGAGCAAAAGACATGATCGAGAAGAAGAGAAAGATGAGCGTAGTTGACCAATAGGTCCACAAAATATGAAAGGAGAGCTCTTCTCCATATGCAAGATGAAAAACTAAACTAACATGAACCTAAGAATGCAAGCTACTATGAAAAGTGGTTGACTTGCAAGGTCACAACATCGATAGACATCTAATAATCATCATTGAGCTTTATTGGTAGCATCGTAAGATCATACAATACACACTAGTATGACTATGGGTATATGAATATGATATATATCAGATAGAATGTGGGAATCCCACCTAGGCACCAAAGACATATAGGTCAAGATGACTAGTGCAGTGAGATTACCTAAGTTTACTATAGTAAGATTATGCTTGCATTAGGACACAAGAAGGTCAAGATGGCTATAAGCATGCACTCACAAACAATCAAGGATAATACTTTGTAGATCCTAGGTGTCAAGTGGATCAAGCATAAATGCTAATGACAATTAGGACCAACAAAATATACCCACAAGCAGAAAAAGAAATAAAACATGTCCTCATGCCCTTAGTCTTCTATCTATGCATCATCGAAAACTATCATAGGGAGAGAACACTCATCAAAGAAATCATCATAGACATCACACAAAGAAATAAAGTCAAACAAGTCTCAGTGAGTCAAGTGTTTAAGTGTGTGTGTGTAGGTCACAGAATCAATCTTTGAGTATCACATCTGCTAGTGGAAATATCATATCATGCTAGACTATGGGGTAGGATTCTGAAAAGTGTTGAGAAACACTTGATGCTAAGGTAGTGTTTTTTTTTTTTAAAAACACAGTTGGGGTGGTGTTGAAAAACACCATTTGCAAGATGTCCTAAAGACCAATGCATCCTAAAGACCAAAGCTAACATAGTTATGCCCCCTAGACAAAGACAAAGACCAATTCCAAACCAAGGCAACAAGGTCAAGGCATGATGGAGAAAGGCTAAGTGTCGAGAGCGCATGTGAAAAGACAAGGGTGCAAAGGCCTCAAGTAGCGTCTGTTTCCAGGTTTTCACCACTTGGAGATTTTTTATTTTTTTTTTCAATTTTTTTGTATTTTTGCTACCAAGGCGCCTGTGTCTAGGTTTTCACCAAGGCACTTTTTCTATTTTTTTGTATTTTTTTATTTTTTTGTATTTTTTAAGGACTTTATATGCTTTTTAGGATTTTTTTCAGCATCATATATGAATTTTTTTGGATTTTTTCAGGATCAATAAGTATGTACAAAGGATGCCCCTAGCAGAATAGGCATCATGGATAGAACTTCTTGAGGTGCAAAATATTTATAGGATCAGGGAGTTGTTCCCCCTCTGGATCAGATAATAAATAAGCACCTGTACTAAAAGCTACAGTAATGATGTATGGTCCAAGCCAACTAGGTTCAAACTTCCCTTTTTATTCTCTATTTTGTTGATTCTTAGGGTTTTCTCACAAAACAAGATCCCCCACTTGAAATTCCCTAGGGAAAACCTTCTTATTGAATGCTTTGGACATATGTTTTTGGTAGACTCTCATGTGATCAAAAGATGCTTTTCGCTTTTCATCTAGAAGTTCTAGTTCTTGCAACCTCATGGTGCAGTAGTCTTCATCTATCACTAAACCCTTGAGAGAGACTCTAAGTGAAGGGATCTCTACCTCTAAAGGTAACACTGCTTCAACACCATAGGTAAGGGCAAAAGGTGTAGCCCCTGTTGGAGTACGGATACTCATTTTGTAGGCCCACAAGGCTGAATTTATCTTTAGGTGCCAATCTCTACCATTCTTGTGAACTGTTCTATGGAGAATCTTGAGAATGGTCTTATTTGAAGCCTCTACTTGTCCATTTCCTTGCAGGAAGTAAATGGAGGACCAATGTTGTTTTATCTTAAATTTCTTGCAGAGGTGTGTAAGGTCCTTGTTTTTAAACTAACCTCCATTGTTAGTGATTATTTTAGAAGGCATCCCAAATTGACAGATGATGTGATTCAAAATAAACAAAGAAACTATCTTGCCTGAGGCAACAGAAAGTGGGACAGCTTCTACCCATTTGGTAAAGTAATCAGTAGTAGTAATAATGAATTTGTGTCCACCTGATGAGTTGGGATGAATCTTCCCAACAAGGTCAAAGGCCTAGCGCTGAAATGGCCAATGAGAAATAGAAGGAATAAGCTCCCTGCCTAGAGCATGTATCAGGTTTCCATGTTTCTGACACTTTTCACAAGATTTAGCAAAAGCTACTGCATCTATCTGCATGGTAAGCCAATAGTACCCCACCCCAAGCAACTTTTAGGCCATGGAAAGACCATTAGAATGTCCTCCAAAAATGCCCTCGTGAATGTCAACTAACGCTTGGTTGGACTCATCCTTTTCTAAACACCAAAGAAGTGTCCCATCTAAACCCCTCCTATATAGATCACTAGAGATAAGGGTGTGGCGAGAGGTATTACGAACAAGGTTTCTTCTTTTAGAATGATTAAAGGTTTCAGTAATAGTACCATCACAGAGATATGAATAGATGGCACCATAGCAAGATGATTCATGGCTAACCAAGGTACAAATGACATGGCTTTCTGAGGAGTCAAAAATAGGGTAATGTAGCTCTTCCACTAGGAATTCAAATCTGGACTCATGTTGTTCTAACTGAAGAAGTGAAGCTAATGTAGCCATAGCATCAGCTGCCTTATTTTCTACTCTAGGGATTTGTTGAAATGTAACAAAGATAAAGTATCGGTGCAATGAATCAACCATCTTCTTATAGGGTATTAGTTTCTCATCCTTTGCTTGATATTCTTCATTAACTTGGTTGATAATCAATTGCAAATCCCCATAAATGTGCAGCTCTGTAATTCCCCATTCTATAGCCATTTTCAATCCATTTGTCAAGGCTTCATACTCAGCAATGTTGTTGGTGCATGGGAATAATAATTTATAGGATTTAGGAATATGATATCCATGAGGAGAGACAAACAACACTCTAGCTCTTGAACCATTTTGCATGAAAGAGCCATCAAAGAACATCTTCCAGGTTCTTGTAGTCATATACATGATGTGCTCATCTAGAAACTCAACTTGCATTGGTGTTTTATCTTTGATTAGAAAGTCAGCCAGTTGATCTGCGATAGCTTGTCCCTTTATGGCTTTACGCTCAACATACTCGATGTCAAATTCTGAAAGAATCATCATCCATTTAGCAAGTCTACCCATGAGAGAAGCCTTACCAAGAAAGTATTTTAGAGGATCAATTTTGGCTATGAGGTGTATTGTATGTGCAAGCATGTAGTGATGCAACTTTTGGGAAGCAAACACCACAGCAAGGCAATATTTTTCAATACTGGTATAATTGACCTCATAGGAAACAAGTGTACGGCTGATGTAATATATGGCTCTCTCTTTTCCAGTGTCATCAAGTTGAGCCTATAATGCCCCCAAGGAAGATTCTGTTGCTGATACATACAAGATGAGTGGTTTTCCTAGGATAGGAGGCATTAAGATTGAAGGATTAGCCAAATATTGTTTGATTTGATCCATGCTTTGTTGGCATTCCTCATTCCAGACACATTTGACCCCTTTATGCAAAGTCTTACTAAAGGGTTGGGCTCTATCAGCCAGTTGTGAAATAAACCTCCTTATAGACTGAAGACGTCCTTGAAGACTCCTCATTTGACTGATGTTTTTAGGAGGTGGCATATCCATTATTGCTTAAACTTTTTCAGGGTCTACCTCTATTCCTTTAGCTGAAATGATGAATCCTAAGATTTTGCTAGAGGTGACCCCAAATGCACATTTTTTGAGATTCAATCTGAGTTGAAACTGTTCCATACAATCTAGAATTACTTCCAAAACTCCAAGGTGTGTATCCCTTTTCTTGGATTTTGCCAAGGTGTCATCCACATAGTCTTCCATATTCTTATGCATCATGTCATGGAAAATAGTAGTCATAGCTCTTTGGTATGTAGCTCTGACATTTTTTAATCCAAATGGCATGACGTTCCAACAATAGGCTCCCCATGCACAAGTGAATGCAATTTTCTCTTGGTCTTCAGGAGCTATTTTGATTTGATTGTACCCTGAAAAGCCATCCATCAAAGAATAGATCTCAGAGTTCGCAGTCATGTCCACTATCATGTCTATGTTTGGAAGCAAAAAATCATCCTTTGGGAAAGCTTTGTTAAGATCTCTAAAATTTGTGCATACTTGAATGGACTTGTCATGTTTTGAAACTGGTACTATATTGGAAATCCATTCAGCATAATCGATGGCTTTGATAAACCCTACACTGAGGAGCTTTTCTAATTCAGCTTTTACTAAAAGAGCTATGTGAGGATGCATTTTCCTCAACTTCTATTTTACTGGTTTAATGCTTGGAGCTATGGACAAATGATGCATAATAAGACTAGTGTCCAACCCTGGCATGTCTAAATAAGTCCAAGAAAAATTGATCTTCTTCCTTTGTAGGAACTTGGTGTATGCCTCTTTCTCCTATGTAGATAGAGACTGAGCTAAATGTACAATTTGTGGAGCCTCTTGTGTATTCAGATTTACTGGTTGTGTGGGCTCAACAAGCACTGATGACCTGTCCTGAAAATAACTGAGAAGATTATCAAGTACCCACTCGATTAAGCTAATGACCTTGCTAGTCAACCACACAATGAGAGATTCAAATGAAGACAAGGGCAAGAATGCCAATATCCCAAAGAATCACTATGAAATGCAAATGCAAGCTAGATTAAGATGGATATGCAAGCTAGAAATGAGAGATGCAAGCTAAGCTATGGAAATGAAAGTACAAACTAAACTATGAAAGGAAAGATGCAAGTGTTACAAATCCTTCCTAGTTAAACTAGATGAATTACTCTAAAGCTTGAAAGGAAATCTACACTATGAAAGCTTAAACATGAAGCTACTTTACATGAATGAAACAAAGAATGGAATGTAGATGCAAAGGCCAAGAATGCTCCAAATCTTCAAAAGCTCCAAAGTGACCTAGAAAATCTGTAGCATAACATTAGCATAAAAAGATGGATATGCAAATGAGGAAGAGAGCTCTTCTTTTATAGGAAATGAGAAGGAATGGACCATGGAGATTAAGAGGCAAAAGATTTAATCAAGGGTGGAGCATCAAAGAGGATCAATCCATGTGCACAAGTATCCTCCAATGATAAAATAAGAGTTGAATTTTGTGTCCATATGAGACAAAAAGTATTTTTTCCCTTTTTATAAAATAAGAATAATGCTTTATTTGTGCAACTTAGGATAAGAGGAAAAGTGGGGGCTCTTTTATTTATTAAAAGGGAAGGGCATATTCCTTTTAAATAAATAAAGACTTTAGGATAAAATGGTTAGCCCAAGGCAAATAATCGAAAATGATAAAAATAGGATTTGATCAAGGAAATTGATATATTTGAAAAATGCTGGTTTTGAAAATATTAATTCAGAGATTTGATAAATTGTTGAATGGGGGCCCAAAGTCTAGGTGACCATTTTAGGGTGCATACACATAGTATTTTTTATATTTATTCAAGATCTTTTTTAATTGATCTTTTCACTTCTTCTTTTCTCAAAATATAACTAAATTCATATTATATTAAGAATATATAAAAAGATATATCTAATATATTAATAAAAAAATGTATAAAATATTTAAATGATATTATAAAATTAATAATTAAGAAGTAAAAAATATTTCTTCTATATACAATAAAAGTGTAACTATATCTTTAATAGTAGATATATCTATAAATATTTATATATTTTTTTGGTCGGTAAGAAGTTTATTTTATTAATGATAATTAAATGGATAATACTTGACCTAGTCTAAGAGTGGTAACAAGGGTACCACCAATCTAGAAGTAGTAGAAAAAAAGAGATCCATTAATAGATCACATAAAGCATCAACAAACATAAACTCATGAAAGTCCCCCTAATAATTCTAAACTTTGTTCCTTGCCTTGGTGTGAGATCAATGAATCATATCAAAGGATGCATCCTTCAGCTTCCTATCCTTTTTCCTTTTCATAGTATACCAAACATCTCCAACTTGAGTCACTTTAGTCTCCCAACCAACAAAGTTATTTTCAGGAGGCCACACATGATCCTTTGTTACTTAAACATCAGGTATTGTAACCTATCTTCCCCAACTGCAATTACCTCTAGCACATAAGAGCCTAGTGTCTTACATTTTTCTTTTCCCTCAGGAGTAGCAATGCTAGTTCTTGGTTGTAACTTCCTAGCTGCCCCCACCAACGTTGGTAGGTTTCTTTTGTGTTGTTAGTTGTACATCCTACGAAGTAGACATTATAGACTTTTGTACCTGCTCCCACATAACAACCTAGGAGAAGCTCATTTGTCTCTCCCCTTTCTTTTCTACCATATAATGTTGTTGAGTAGAATCTTTCCACCAAGTAGATTTCTTTTGTGATCTCACTTTGTCACATTTCATAGCCATATGACCTATATGAAAGCTTTTCCTACATCTAAAATAGATTCCCTCATAATCCAATGTCTACATTCAACAATCTGTGGAGGTTTTGATATTGATTTCTATTGGAAGCCCTTCAATAGTATCCATTTCCACTAAGATGCATGCAAAGTTAGAGTGATATAGATTGGAGGAGCTCTCACCCACTAACAAAAATCTCCCCAAGGAGTCACCAATCACTTCAAGGTAAGATTTAAACTAGAAATGAAGAGGCAAGTTGGAAAGCCTTACTCAAATTGGAATTTTTTCAAACACTTCAGTACTTGGACTAAAATCTAGATGCTAAGGTTTATGCATTAGAGCATACTTTTCTTCCTGACACCAGCCTATTTGCATAGAGTCATATTTTTGTCTTGGATCTTTTCAAAAATAATAGTGAAGAAACCCTTTGTTACAGGCTAGATTTGAATGGAGTCAACAAGAATGGGTTCCTAGATGTCAGATATCCATGTTTTTAGTTGTTGTAGACTTGGCCAAAAACCTTTGAGTCATTCAATTAAACCTATCTTAGAAAAAATTGCTAAATTTTGAACCACTTCTTCATCTGCCTCCTCATCTAGGGCCACCAAAATCTCCTTGGTAGATGGTGGCAAAGACATCTCCCCTAGAATATCCATCTATTGGTGAAACCCTAACCATTTTTTGATAGACTGTGAAGGGGCCTCTATCTAAGGCCCCATGATCTTGTCCATTTTGACTTCATTTTTAGCAATGCAAACTCCACCATCACATGGGTCACCACCGTCATCATCTACACTTTGTAGACCCCCTGGCACCGCCTTCACATTAGAATGGCATCTCATGGGCAAAGGACCCCACAAATCCTTTTTTTTCCTTTGACCTATGCCACCATAGTCTTCTAGGGCACATCCATTTGTGAGAAGGCTTGATGGGAAGTGCTTCCCTTCTTTGGAGTGGCCTCCCTTTGTTGTGTTTTCTCTACATCAGAGTCATTTCCTTTCAATTCCCCTAGACTTTACCTCAGTTTTAGAATCGAACATGGGTCATTTTAACCAACAAATTTAGTGTGAGGATCAACATTTATAGCCGATATCAGAAGGAGATCTGATATCAGATCCTAAGAGGTAGTTATGGTAGATAATACAAATAAATTTTATTTATATGAATTTTTACTTTAAGTAGGTATGGTAGATAATACAAATAATCCTGACCCTAAAAGCCCACCCCCTAATAATCCACAGCCTAAAATCCCATAACCTAGAAACCAACAACCTCAAAACCCTCTAGTGACAAACCATCGACCATTACAAGAACTTATATGGGATAATTTGAACCAATCGAGGAGGCTTAGGGATGTTTATTATAGGATCCCTAGATTATCCCACGTGTTTGGAACTATATATTTCATCATAGAGTTAATGCATACCCTCACTACACAACATGATACTGCACATCAGTGGTGAGAGGAAATGCATGCCATATATGATAATGGGTTAAATTATAATGGGGGAAGGATCTCAGGATCATTAAAGTGGATATATGTTCCATGTTTAGGGATCCCTATACTAAAAAGACTCCTAAAACCATAAAAGATAAATTGTCTATGAAATGGTGGATTCATCCTGGCATACAATCCAACTTATGGGATTGTTGGTGGATGGTTTTTGATAAAATTCCCAACAACAATATGGATGCCCTATTTTATTTCATAAAAAAATTATATGTTGAGTTTGTCATGGACAATAAACTATTAGGAATAGTTCCAAGAGATAACTGAGAGGGGGGGGGGGGTGAATCAGTTATCTACAAGTTTCAATTCTTTTATCCAATTAAGTATACTTAAACATTAAGCATAAACACAATGAAAGAACACTTGAACACAACACCAATATTTTGGTTACGGGGAAACCCAAATAGGTAAAAACCCCGGTGGGAATTGACACCCACTAATAATCTGCACTAATGTTTTATGATCCTTGTTAGAAGATCCTTAACCCTGTTAGGAGTTTCTTTATAATATATTTAGTACAGTGACCTGGTCAAGGGTCATAACCTATTAGGATTCTTTTACAATTAACCCTATTAGGGGTGAGGACGCACTTTCCAAGAGCACACTGCTCAAGGGGGTGAAGGCTACAACCTTTTGAATAATAGATACATACTATATCTAGATCTTGGTGAATTGTGCTTTGACTTATTGTCTAGATCAGTTCTAATGTATAGTACAAACTCTTTACTTGGTCACATAGACCTTCTTCTGATGGCTCAACACTTTGCACACTCTACTCTACTCTTCATAAACAACTCTAAACCATGCTTTAGCAATCACAAATGACTACCTATCAATATCTTTCCTCCAAATGATATAATCAAGTTGGCATCTTAGAACCACCTTGAAATCATATTAGAGAAACCATAACATACTCCAATAATAATTTTTTTATCTCTACTAAGCACGCAACACAATCTGGGACATGTCCAATATTAATAAATATAGACACACGCTACACACTTTTAGCTCTACCAAAGTAACTAAAACTTCCTTCTCAAGATGAATTACATCATGTGCTCTTAACCAAACATTATTAACTCTTCTCCAATCCATCATCCAAGGGTGCATACCGAAATGATAGGCGCAACTCCGGAACCAATACAATCTCTTTTGACTCTTTTGAATAAACACAAAAAACTGCTACTGGTAAATAGAGACTGCATAACTTCATTTCTACTAATCATCAGACTTTGTGTCCATGAATGTAACACCACTAACATGTCTTCATCACATATCCAAATGTGCAAGGCTCCATGATGATTATACGGATAATCACTCATAGAACACTACATGTAACTCTGTCAAGAACAGTGCTGACACAAGTTGCTACATAACTGTCTGTTCTAGAAATTAACCTTTGTGTCCATGATATCATGTTGATAACATGTCCATGCTATATATACTCAAATCTTACTACATAACTCTTCAACACATGCTACTTACCATATGTTGTCATCAATGACAAACATACAATCAGCACTAGCTTGCTAGCAAATCTCCAACAATCTCCCGCTTTGGCATTGATGGAAACATATGGAATGAAAAACACCACCAATCTAAATGAGCAATTATTTTATAACATTCTCCATTTCCTCATCAAAACTCCCCCAAGGATGAATCCTCCATCTACTACAATATTTTTTTTAATATTCTCTATTTCCTCAACTGAACTGCTTCCATGACTGAATACTACTCTCCCTTAGTACATTACTCCTTTTTTTATTCTATTTTGAATGACTCTATATATTACTCCCCCTTTGACATCAATGGAAAAGGGTGCCAACTCTTTTAAGCACTGGTACTACTCCTAAAGTAGAGTAGTCAACCATCCATTAGTCCTTGAGGACTGATGCTCTGTCTTCTTTCTTCTAAGAAGAATCAGGGAAGGGAACTACTCCCAACTTCTCCCTGAGATACTCAAAAGTATCCTTTGGCAAGGGCTTTGTGAATATGTCTGCTAACTTATCTTTAGTACTCAGATATTCCAACTTGACTTCTTTCTCTGCCACTTTCTCTCTTAGGAAGTGATGGTTGATCTCAATGTGTTTTGTCTTTGCATGCATCATAGGGTTCTTTAACATATTGATAGTGCTAGTGTTATCACAATGAATAACAATAGGATAGTCAATCTGAATTCCAAAATCCTTTATCATTTGCTTGATCCAAACAATTGTAGAAAAATTCAAGGCTATTGCAACATACTCCACTTCTACTGTTGACTAAGAGATACAATTTTTCTTCTTTCTTGTCCAAGTGACAAGTCTGTTACCAAGAAACACTACTCATCCTGATGTACTCTTTCTATCATCAACACATCCTACCCAATCTGCATCAGTATATACATGAAGCTCAACATTTTTTGAATTAGGATACCATAGACCATAATCTATAGTTCCTTGCAAGTATCTAAATATTCTTTTTACTACCATGAGGTGACTTTGTTTAGGCTCTACTGCAAATCTTCCAACTATGCCAACTGCATTGGAAATATTTGGTCTGGTTTGAGTAAGATAAATAAGTTTGCCAATCATAGACTTGTACAATGTTATATCTACTGCTGGTGAGTCATCTTCTTTTGTAATCTTGCATCCTATTATCATAGGTGTACCCACTGGCTTGCAATCATCCATCTTGAATTTCTTTAATATCTCTTTCACATATTTTGATTGATTAATGAAAATACCTTTTTCTGTCTGCTGCGCATTTAATCCTAAGAAGTATTTGATAGGTCCAATCATGCTCATCTCAAACTCACTCTACATCTCCTTAGAAAATTCAATACTAAGTTTTTCATTACCTCCAAAGATAATGTCATCAACAAATATAGCTACAAGTAGTAGTCCTTCAAATGTCTCTCTTATGAATAGATTACAATTTGTTGCTCCTTTCTTGAATCCAATTTTAGTTAGATATCCATCAATTCTCTCATATCATGCTCTAGGGGCTTGCTTAAGTCCATAGAGGGATTTCTTTAATCTGCATACCATATCAGGTATGTCTGATAAGGTGAATCCTTCTGGTTGCTCAATGTATACTTCTTTTAGCTCTCCATTCAAGAATATTGACTTGACATCCATCTAATAGACATTAAAGTTGTTGACTATTGCATAAGCTAGAAACAACTTAATAGCTTCTAATCTTCTCACAGGTACAAATGTATCTGAATAATCAATGCCTTCTCTTTGCGCATAACCCTTACATACTAACCTTTCTTTGTTCCTTACTACTGTGCCATCTTCATTCATCTTGTTTCTAAATATCCACTTTGTTCCAATCACATTCTTATCACTAGGTCTTAGGACCAATTCCCAAATATCATTCTTGATAATCTGATCTATTTCTTCTTTCATAGCATAATGCCAATCTGAATCATTACATGCATCTTCAACACTTAAAGGTTCAATCTGATATAGTGAACATATTGCCTCATTTCTTGTGGAATTCTTTTCTTGTGATCTTGTTATGACTTTGCCACTTTGATCTCCAATGATGTCTTTCTTGGAATGGTATCTAGATGTAAACTCTAGAACTTTGGGTGATACTGACTCATCTTCCTTTTAAGTTTCTTCTTCACTTGTTTCAGGGTCATTGAATAATACATTAATACTGTCAAACATCTCTTCAACAACTATCTCACTAGTGGAAGGTCTGGGTTCTTATTCAATCATAGGTGAGTAATCATGATATCTTTCTTGAACCATAAACTTTTCATTAATCTTAACATGAGCACTTTCAATGATTTTATTCAATCTTAAGTTAAAACATCTATAAGCTTTACTTTTAGTAGAGTAACCAAGAAAAATACCTTCATCACTTCTTGCATAAAACTTTCCTATTTCTTCATCCCTCTTGATGTAGCATTTTATTTCAAAGATTCTAAAGTATTTTACTGTGGGAACATTACCAAACCATAGCTCATAAGGTGTCTTGTCTGCGCCAGGCCTTAATTGTATTCTATTGATTGTATAGATTGTTGTATTGACCACATCTCTCCAATAGGTGTGTGAAACTTTCCCTTCAATCATGATGGTGTGCATTGTATCAATGATGATCCTATTCCTTCTCTCTACAATCCCATTCTACTAAGGGGTTCTAGGTGCACTCAACTGTCTCTTTATGCCATGTTCTTCATAGTACTCATAGAATCTGTTAGAGGTGAATTCTCCTCCTCTATCCAACCTTAGACATTTTATCTTTGGTCCAGATTCATTCTCAACCCTAGCTTTGAATATTTTTAACTTCTCAAATGCTTCTGACTTATCTTTCAAGAACGCAACCCACATCATTCTAGAATAATCATCTACAAAAAAAATGAAATACCTTTCACCATAGTATGATCTTGTTTGAGTTTGTCCACATAGGTTTGTATGAATCAGATCTAGCTTATTCTCTACTGAATTATGCTTGCTCCTAAATGAATTCCTCACATGCTTTCCAATTACACATTCCTTGCATATAGTATCAACTGGCTTCACTATGCAAGGTAGGTCTCTAACTACCTTTACATTACTTATCTTTACTATGTTATCAAAATTGATATGACATAGTCTTTTATGCCATAGCCAACTGTCATCTACTTTAGCAACAAAACAACTTGCTTCTAGATTAAGCTGAAAAACATTACCTTTAGTTTTTTATCCTGATACAATCATTTCTCCTTCCTTGTTGTTAATGATGTACTTGTTTTCATTGAACTCCAACCTGTAACCTTTGTCAAGCAACTGCCCAAAACTTAGTAGGTTATGTTTCAAACCATCAACATAAACAACATCATCAATGTTGTTCTTTCCATCCAAGGTGATGGCTCCTCTACCAATGATGGGTTTAGGAGTGTTATCTCTGAAACTAACCATGACTCCTTTATATCTGTCTAAATGAAAAAATCTATCTTTTTCTCATGTCATGTGATGTGAACAACCACTGTCAATGATCCAGTCAATCTTGATGTCAGCTTGTGAAATTAGTGCTAAATCTTGTGAATTCTTTTCATCTTCAAGAGCAATGAATCCAATCTCCTCTTCTATTGATTCTTCACCTAATACTCCATCTCCAGCATAATAGTATTCCTTTGTATACTTAGGCTTGTAGTCATTCTTGAACCTTTTAACTCTTGTGGGACACTTAGATGAAAAGTGACCAATCTTATTACACAAAAAGCATTTGAATGGTAATTGACCTTCATATTTTCCTTTTCCTTTCTTTTTTCTTTTAGCAATCATAGCAATGAAATTATCTAGGGCTTCTTCTTCATCATCATCAAAATTACCAAAGGTGTTCAAGGATTTCTTACTATGGACTGAAGCTTTGAAGGCTATCGCACTTTTAGGCTCTATCTTCAAAATTGATATCTCAAATGTAGCAATCTTGCTTATTAAGGTCTCTCTTTTGAAATTTTATGATAATTGCATAGTCTCATCAAGGATGTTTATCTTGTTTTGATATTCTAGTGTCAAGGTAGTCATCACCTTATCCATGATGTCTTCTTCTGAGATTTCTCCACCATTTTTTCTAATTCCAGCAACTGCTTCATTGATCCTTTGGTTGTAGGCTCTTATGTTCTCTTTAGGTAGCATCTCCAATGTATTGTACTTTTTCTTCCATGTCTTTCTGTGCACATTCTTTTCTTGTTTATCTCCTTCAAACATGTCTTCTAGGTGCTTCCATATCTTGTAGGTTGTGTCTACTTTCTTTATCTCTGAAAACTCACTATCAGATAGGGCACCGATAAGGGCTTCTTTTGCTATTGCATTCTGATGGAACAAATCCTTCTACTTGATAGTAGCATCATCCTTTGCAAGATCTACTAGATAGGGGATCTCAACTTCCTTGATGGCCACTTCAAAAACTTCAAAAGCAATGCACTGCAAATGTGTCATCATCTTGTTCTTCTAATCAAGATAATTCTCTCCATCAAACTTAGGACTATCTTTTCTAAATTATGTCATCTGATCAACCTCAAGCTCTTAAACTTTCTCTCTGAGGCACTTGGCTCTGATACCAATTGTTAGGAATAGTCCCAAGAGATAACTGAGAGGGGGGGGGTGAATCAGTTATCTACAAGTTTCAATTCTTTTATCCAATTAAGTATACCTAAACATTAAGCATAAACACAATGAAAGAACACTTGAACACAACACCAATATTTTGGTTATGGGGAAACCCAAATAGGTAAAAACTCTGGTGGGAATTGACACCCACTAATAATATGCACTAGTGTTTTATAATCCTTGTTAGAAGATCCGTAACCTTATTAGGAGTTTCTTTATAATATATTTAGTATAGTAACCTGGTCAAGGGTTGGACCCTATTAGGAGTCTTTTACAATTAACCATGTTAGGGGTGAGGATGCACTATCTAAGAGCACACTGCTCAAAGGGGTGAAGGCTACAACCTTCTGAATAACAGATACACACTATATCTAGATCTTGGTGAATTGCGCTTTGACCTATTATCTGGATCAGTTCCAATGTATAGCACAAACTCTTTACTTGGTCACATAGACCTTTTGCTGATGGCTCAATACTTCACACACTCTGCTCTGCTCTTCAAAAACAACTTTGAACCATGCTTTAGCAATCACAAATGACTGCCTATAAATATGTTTCCTCCAAATGATATAATCAAGTTGACCTATTAGAGCCACCTTGAAATCATATTAGAGAAACCATAACATACTCCAATAATGATTCTATTGGCTCTACTAAGCACGTAACAGAATCTAGGACCTGTCCAATATTAATAAATGTAGACGCACGCTACACACTGTCAACTCTACCAAAGTAACTGAAACTTCCTTCTCAAGATGAATTACATCATGCTCTCTTAACCAAACATTCTTAATTCTTCTCTAATCCATAATCCAAGGGCACATACTAAAATGATAGGGGCAACTTCAGAACCAATACAATCTCTATCGGCTCTTCTGAATAAACACAAGAAACTGCTACTGGTGAATAGCGACTACATAACTTCATTTCTACTGATCATCAAACTCTGCATCCATGAATGTAACACCACTAACATGTCTTCATCACATATCCAAAGGCACAAGGCTCCATGATGATTGTATGGATAATCACTCACAGAATACTACCTGTAACTCTGTCAGGAACACTGCTGACACAAGCTGTTGCATAATTGTCTATTCTAGCCATTAACCTCTGTGTCCATGATATCATGTTGATAACATGTCCAAGCTACATATACTCAAAGCCTATTGCATAAGTCTTCAATGCATGCTACTTACCATATGTTGTCATCAATGAAAAACATACAGTTAGCACTGGCTTGCTGGCAAATATCCAACATAAACATGTCAATTATAGGAGTATGAGATCATTCATGGGTGTAGGCATCCAAGCTAGCCCCAAAATAGAGCAGGGGCATGTAGAGTAGTATGGGGCCCATATGTTCCCCCTCCTATCATTTATCCCCCTCCTCTAGTGAAGAATCTAGATATTATTATAGAGGCTACCTCAAAGACCATTAGGGTCATTCACACTTTAAGAGGTCATCTAATTACTCACATTTTTGCTTTGGTGCAACCTCCTCATTCTATTGATGTATCCTCCTTGGGTGTACATATGAACTTTCACCTCACACTTGTAGTACATGTCAGAATAAATATATGTTTGGGTCCCCTCAATGACCCTATCGAGGAACCTATGGATAGTGAGGATTATGAGGCTGGTGATATAGGTGGTGCACCAGATTTGATGATGGAGACTAGATCCTACCATGTAGACTCCTTGCATAAGAGAGATGAGGAGACACATCCATCATTTATTCCTCATGTTACAATAAGAATTCATGTTTAATGTCATGATAGTGCATTTATTTTTTAATACATATTTTTATTTGATAACTTATTATGTTTGCACACTCATGTTTTTATACTTGATCTATTTATGTTTAGTTAATGAAAAAGGAGGAGATGAGAGAGGTGTAGGATGCGACACTCTCAGCCATTTTGTTTGGCCTTGAGAGCTCTATGGTATATATTTTCACATTCAAGATTGTTTACTTTTTTCTATCAATATACATGCTTGTCATTTAAATAGTGATAATTATTTAAGTCATGCTAATTAATATTTTCATATTATTTTACTCTTGCAGGTGTCACCTACTACCAAGGGGGTGCAATGTGAAGGGGGAGTAGCGACATGCGCTGAGAAGGGCAAGGTAATTAAGATTTTTAGAATGATTATGCATGTACTTATCATTGGAGTGTACTAATATTTATTTGAAATCTCTATTTAGCAGGGCTTGGTGTCCGAGGAGCGCATGACATAGGTTGAAGAGTCCAACCTTTCAGCCATTTCATTTGGCCTTGATAGCCACCTAGTATGTATTTTTGTAATTAGTTGTTTACATTCTTGAACTTTGTACATGGTTTTCATTTAGATGATCATTATTTTAACTCTATATTAGCTAGCATTTTGATATTATTGTATTCTTGTAGGTAACAACAAGTGCGAGGAAGGTACTGTGGAAGGGATTTACATCCTTGTTGACTGTACTGACATTGTTAAAGGAAGGAACACCCACATAGGTATATTTTTATTTTAATTTAGCACCTTAGTAAATTTATGTTCCTATCAATGATAACTTTATAGGATGATTTATTAAATTATGCTTGTGAACATGTATAAGCTTGTGTTCCCAGTCTCTGCGACATCCCTTCACTACCAAGGACATATTTCAGGACTCTTGACCACACTAGGAGATGTATAGACGAGGTGCATAGAAGAATTTAATTTAAAATTTCAATTATAGTTCAATTTATAATTTAAATAATAACAATTTTGGTTTTAATTTTTGCTTTGTGGAAGATCCTTCAAAGTTGAAGAGTGCCTCGAAGAGGATGCATTTTGATGATCCATCATTAGCCTAGGATTTCATAGACACATTCAACTGTCATTTGTCTTTTTTGTAGACATTTTGAGATGGCATATGCCACATTTTGTAAAGCTTTGTTTTGGATGGCATTTATGTTATATTGTATATATTGACATACATACTTATTAAATAGTTTCATATATAGAATATGAATTTTGATATAATTTGTTCTATATGTCCAAACATAGTAATTGTGTTTATGGAATCATTACATAGTTTTTTCTAATGCAAACGTCATTGTTACTATGTTTCAATAACATTTGATGTGTTTGGAAAATATTTGTTTCAATATTTATGCATATTTCAATATGTGTTTCCATAATATTTAATATTTTTCAATTTTCAATGATACACATATATCATTCTATATGTTAAAATCAAATAAAATTAACAAACAATGAGTGATCTATAATATATTTTGTTGTTATCATACGTAACATACATAATTTAATAATTCTTCACAACGTTGCCCAAAAAGAGTTGTGTTCTTTGTGGGGTCGAATCATCAGTACGAACACTTTTGGTTGGGCAGATTTACCCTAGGCATGATCCTATTTTTCCTCCCCATGTATCAAAACTCTCGATGCCATACCCTATCGGTGATGTCTTGTAAGTTCCTTAAGTGCACAAAATTGTCAAACTTTGATGGACCATTTTTTGCAATCTGTGGCACCTATGCATGATTTGTTTGAACCTATAGGGTCATGTTAGACCCATCTACAATAACATGTCTTTTCTTTTGAAGAATTGAAGTCATTTCGCAAGGAAACAATTTTTTTGTTAATGCAAAAACTATTAGATGCACTTAGTGAAAAGTTTCCAAGTAGGCCATATCACATTGTGTTTGTTATGGGTACAAACATACACCTTGATTGAATCTAGTTGGGTGGGTTTAACCTAGGCATGGTCCCACTTTTCCTCTCGACATGTTGGAATGCTCAGTGGCATACCCTATCGATGATGTCCCTTGTATACCCTTTTGTGCTAAAATGTTGACACACTTCTATGAGTCATTATATCCAAGATTGCTCAAGAATGAGATCTCAAATGGTGACTCATAGCTCTTTATTCATGGAGTGCAAGGGTTTATAATGGAGGCCATCAGATTATACCTAGTTTGTGCCCATGCAAGTACACCATAAAATGAGAGATTCAAAGAGGAAAAGAAAGAATTCTACTCTCCATGATCATCAAGTATGCATGCAAATGAAAATAAAAGCTATTCTATATGATAACAATGCATCAAAGCAAACTAATCTATGAAAGGAAATACTTATGCAAGATTATTCTATGAAAGGAAATATGAATCTAATATATATGTAAGTGCAATATTAATCTAAATGGATTGTCATGGGGCATGAGAGAAGAAGACAAGAAAAGAGAAGTTGCAATGTTCAATCTCAAGTGCTCAAAATCTCCTCCAAAATCGCTCTCCAAACCTACATAACAATAACATAAATCTTGATCTCTAAAATCTCCATGCATAAATGAGAAGGAGAGGGCTCCTTATAAAGGATTGAAAAATAAAAAGGACGGTCAAGATTAAGAAATGAGCAATGGTGGAGATTAAATCTTGGTTGATCCATGTGCTCAAGATTCTCAAGAGGCAAAATCAATGGACATGGTTAAGAGGCAAAAAGATGTGTGGAAGTGATTAAGAGGAAAAAGGAGATTCCACTCATCCTGGAAAGTGTGCATTCTTTTTATTTTTATTTTATTATTTATTTATTATTTTTAGAAAAGTGATTTCCATTATTTAATTAAAAGATTTTTTTATTTATTTAAAAGAGATTTGTTCTTTTAATTAAATGTGGCTTAGGATAAAGTGATTTTATTATTTAATTAAAAGATTTATTTATTTTAATTAAAAGAGAGCATGTTCTCTTAATTAAATAAAACTTAGGATAAAATGATCAAACCTTAGGAAATATTGAAATATTTGAATTAATTATGATTTGATCAAGGAAATTGATTAGAATTGAAAATATTGCAAGGCATTGATTCAGGAAATTGATAAATTGATGAATGGGGGCCCAAAGTCTATGTGACCATTTTAGGGTGCATACAACCCTAAGTGCACAAAATTACCAAACTTTGATGGACCATCTTTTGTAATTTGTGGCACCTACACATAATTTGCTTAAACATATAGGGTTATGTTATGCCCTTCTACAATAACATGTCTCAGGTTTTAAAGATTCAGAGTCATTTTTGTAGGGAAACAATTTTTCTATTCATGCAAAAGTTGTTAGATGCACTTAGTAAAAAGTCATTATGTAGCTCATATCATGTTTTGTTTGTCATGGGCATGAACCAACACTAGTACATTTGACCCTAGTTTTCAACCAACATTTCTGACGAACTTGCAAAATGATTTTGCTTAGTCACAATGTAGAAGAAAAATTTTGATTTTTTTAATCCATGCCCATGTTCATCTAAATTTCTACAACTAGGATAGTTCATCAAAATTTAGATGAACATAAGCATAACTTAAAAAAAAGGTTTCATTTCAATTCATTATGTTACGCGACAAAGTAGAGCAGCGTCATTATGCACCAAAGGAGAGATGGAGGGCCATGAATGCCTTGAATTGACCACCTGTAAGTGCACCCTAACTAAAGACAATCACTTATTCAATAGATGCAATATACGGTGTATTCAGTTTGTAAATAGATGAAATAGATGGTTCAATCCATATCAAATAGGCTTCATGGTTCCACACCGATCATCATAAGGATCTCCATCTTGGAATGGGTTTGGATAATCATTTCTCAGGGCTACTAAGTGGAATGATTCAAGATTGTTCATTTAGGGTCCTCGAGAAGAGTTCTAAGATGTATCATTAGATTTATCCAATAACGATCTCCTCATCTTTTTGGTTGTTCCACCTGAGTATCTTTCCACAATTCTAATTTATTCTATAATAATAGTGAAATGTGATAGAATAGTAGGGCACCCAGGTGGACAGTAGCTCAATGGGTCTAGATCTCCTCTTCTCTGATCTAGGGGTGAGAGAGAGGTTTATACTCTAAAACTAAAATATCATTCCTTATTTTTGAATTGCTAACCCTAGACTGGGCATAGTAAAACCTAAATAACATAGCGATGGAGGCCTTAGATCTTCTCTCCGAGCCACATGTTCATTATTCTCCCTGGTCTATTTTGTTGCTTCAACTCTATTTTTTTGCTTTAGAGCGAGACAAGGGCGACAAAAAATCTACAAGCACCCTGGTCTGGGATTCAAATTCACTCACTTTCCTTCATTATTTTGTTATTATCTATTTAATGAAGTCATTGCTTCTATAGTTTTATCCATGATTACTTTACATATGATATTATTTGTGAAAATGTTTGTATGCTCAATAGTCTTGATCTTGATACCATAGCCATTTTTTAATTCCCTAACACATATATTTTATTAGGCAAAATATATCCTATAGTACTAAGGAATGATGATGCTTGTGGAGGGCAGGAATATATGAGGCTTACTGTGGAGACTTGTAAGTGATTTTTATATGATGGAAGACTAGCTGGTCCCAACACATATTTGTTTATGCTTGAGTGGATTGATGACTAGGGAAACAATATTCTTCACCCATGCTAATGCATATCAGAACTATCATGGACCACAATATGATCTTTCCTGATTCGGAATAAGGATTTTCTTTATTATTATTCCTCTGTTATCCTTGTCATTTTTTCTCTTTTGGATAGTTGGTTAGGTCCAGCATTAGTGGACTACTATCGCTCATTGTCAACTTCATTTATCATGATAAGATTTATCCTTTTTTTTTGTGTGGACTACATGAAAAATATAGCCCAATTTTTCTATTGTGGGAAAGTGGATCACAATGTACTATTTTTCTTATGTGTTTCATAAACTCATAAATACAAAAGGATAATGGCACCATCCTTTTTATTAGTGTCATAAAAGCAAAAAAGATGAAATTGTTATTTTTCTGTATATAATGGCATTAGTGTTCTTATCCATAACATAAAAACAAAGATGATAAGGCTTATACAATTGCACCATCTTAACCGTATCATGAAAACAAAGAGAATAAGACTGTTGTTTTTAGTTTTTAGTATTTACATAACAAAGATTAAACCAACTAATCTCCATGAGATACAATATAGGGTTCACACGTGAGAAAAGAATGGAGCACCCATGCCAAAAGAAGATAAAAAATCAAGAGAAAGTAATGAAAAAACTAAGAAACAAAATATGGTTACCCTAAAAGAGAAGAAATAAAGATGAAATAGATAATGGAGAGAGAAGAAAGATAAAGAAGAAGAGATGAGTGTGTCATTAAGAGTGTCAATAAGCATTCCACTGTGGGTTTTGTTGAAACTAAAAGGGAAATGAATAGACGTAGAGAAGACAATACCATAAAAAATCAAAATCCACAATTGAGACGATGTATGAAATGGTAAATAACTTATAGACAACACTTAGAAATTATGAAGAAAGGAGGAGATTATTGTTAGGGACAAGTGGAAGCAATGAGGATCCTGCCCTACCACAAGACCCTAAGAAGGAATATACCAATATCATAATTTGGCCAAATAATAGATTCACGAAGATTTTGTAAACTCCAAATAAATCCCCATTGTTGACTAATGATTACTTGGAAATATTAGTGAAACTAAGTACAAGTAGATTAAGAAAATAGGAAATTAACTTAAAGAAAAATGAAGAGGCACAATTAAATAACATGTCTTTAACAAATCTAAGACTAGTAATAGTTTTTTAAATGTTACAACCCCAAATCTAGGACCCATCCCTAGACACATACAAAACTAGAATATTTAAAACATATTGATTACAAGAATAAGACAAGAAAAGAGAAGAATATATATATATATATATCTATATATATATATATATATATATAAGTGAGAAAGATAATCCATGGAGTGAAATATTAAGAAAATATTTCTCTAAGATTAGATTAGAAAGGGACAAGGGTAGAGATAAAAAAAATCCCTAGAATACCAAGTAAGTAGAGAATGTATAGAACCCCTAACTGATAAAGAGGCTAGTACATAAGAAACAACTATCAATCATCCCAGAATAAACTTTAGTAACATGGATGCTTTTGGTTCCTTTTCTTTCTACTTACAGATTTACAACTTGATTGACAAACTGATGTCACCGACTCTATCACCACTCTAAATCTGACAAGAAAAAGGGCCAATTAACAAGGATCAAAAGAATGATCCTCCTACACCTTGAGCTTTAATGCTCAAGCGGGTATACCTTTGATTAACTTCTTAAAGGAATCAGAAAATACTAAGCATTAATGTCCTTGACACATTGATTTAAAGATTTTATCATTTATATGTTGGTTGATGATAAAGAACTACTTCCAGAGCATAGACCAGTGTCTTATCCTAGGGAAAAGAGTTAAATACATCATATATCAACTGAAAACCTAACTCAAACACACATAAATCTAGAATAAGTGCTTTGCCTATTATTCCTCTCACTCTCACACCTGGACATCAAATTCTCATTCAACCATGAATTCTCTAAAACTATTTTTAAGGATTTAATCCCGACTTTGGAAGGAACTCAAAGATAATTTCACAGTTTACTTTGTAAACCATACATTAACTTACTTTGTAACATTAACATATAAGAATTCAAGATCAAAACAAGAAGACATACACAAATTTGAAATCGGAATTCAATTGTATTCTCGTTAAAATTTCAGTATCAATACATTGAAAAATGGCAGAATGTTAGAAAACAAACCCTAAATCCAAGTTCTCTCTATTCAGTTATCAATTTCACCATCATTTAAAAATATAATCAGTTGCAATATATAGTCACTAGTCATCTTGGGATCCTTGAAAATTTGGATGCAACAAGCTACGGATGACTAGGATAGGGTTAGGATTTTCAACCACTTTACCAACCAGATAATCAAGAAATTACTGCAGAAAAGACATGCCAAGCAATCCAGAGAAAATTAGGTCCAAATTGATCTTCATTTATGGCCAAAATCTTGACTGGTACACTAGAGACTGGAAAATGCATCATTTTAGCCATCTGTTTACTTTACCTACATCATAAATGGTGTGACTGATTCACCCATTTCTCCACATCATGGACAACCTTCATAGACAAAAAACATTTTTGGACCACGTTGTGACAGTGGACAAGATCAAATCTGGTAGATCGGCCGCCCAAGCATTAAATAACCAATCCTCAACTCAGAGAAAAACCCTTAAACAATTCAAAATTTGGTAGCAATGATCAATCAGATATGTTCAAAATAGGACCGTTGATCTCATCCATTCTCGGCATATCGGATGGCTCTCAAAAATCATCAAACAATCGACTAATGATGCAGGAGCATCTCGGGTCCTTGGCAATCCTATGTCACTAAAAATAGTTTGGAGTTTTTCTGTGTTGCTCAGTTTCTTCTTTGACCGAGTTGGTTGGTAGTTGGTCAATTTCCTTTGGTTACCAAATGTGGTCAGTTGTTTCCTGGGCAGTCAGTTATTTCACTAGTACTCGACATTGCCTCTCTGCTGCTCGGTTGTCTTTCTCATCGACGGGTTTAGTTTTAGTTCTTGTTGTGGCTGACTTGTGCATTTATATTGGATCATGTATTTAATGTTGGAATCCATCATTGGGAAGCGTGTGGTCCCAGATCTAACCATTCCTTCTATTGATTGTGGATCTGAAGGCCGACTCAGCTCGGTAGCTTCTTGTATAAATGTAGTTGTTGGTTTAGAGTTTAGGTAGTAGTTTTTGGATAGAAGATAGAAGTAGAGATTTTGGTAGATCCTCACATGTTTGAGGACTTCTATGATTCATTGTAATATCTGGCCCTAACCGGGAAGGCCTTATAGCTTGACATGTATGGTTTTATTTGATGATAATATATGAAAGATCTGTCATTGTCTCTCTCATTATTGTTGTGTTTGTTGGCTTTTGCATGTGTTGGGTAGGCTTCGATCATTAGGGTGTGCCATTGTTTGGCCCCTCTTTCTCCTACCTTGCATCAGGTGGTATCAGAGTGAGGTGAGATCTTGATCTATTTCTGCAAATCTAGGTTTGTAGGTTCCTCTTGAAGCCCTAGTTGATTGTTGTAGGGTAGCAGAGTGCGATCTGGCCTGCAATTGTAGAGGGTTGTCAAGATGGTTCATGGGAGGTGAGATGTAGACCCAGGATTGGTAGATATGCAAAGGTAGATTGTTGCTAGGTTAGAAACTATTGAAATAGCCCAAAGAAGAGGTAGACATCTTGAAGATGTTAGTGATGATGAAGTTGAAGAAGAACAGGTGAATGCAGATCCTGCACCTATTATGGATCAAGGTGAAGAAAGATTTTTTAAGGCTTTGACAAGTCTGAAGTCAACACCACATTTCAATCCTCCTGAGTATGGTGGGAAGCTAGATTCTGATGAATTGGTGGACAGGATCACTGAGATGGAAAAGTACTTTGAATATGAAAACATCCCTGAGGATAAGAAGGTGAAGATTTCAAGCACAAAGTTGAAAAGTCATGCATCCTTATGGTGGGAACATCTATAGCTAGATAGAAAAAGGAAAGGAAAAGACAAAATCAAGGTATGGAATAAAATGGTGAACAAATTGAAAGGAAAGTTCTTACCTTGTGATTATCAGATTAACCTGGTTCGGTGAATGCAAAGTTTGAGACAAAAAGATAGCTCGGTAAAAGAGTATACTGAGGAATTATATAGATTAGATATCAAATCTTGACATGATGAAGATGATGTGGAAAGAATTGGTAGATACCTAAATGGTTTGAGAGTTTTCATCCAAGAGGAAATTAGTATGGTCAAGTTGGAGAACATTGAAGAGGCTTATCAATTTGCTTTGAAGGCTAATGAGGAATTTAACAAGAGACATGAGCAAAGATAGAGGTCAAGGTGGTAGATTCCCTAGAGGAAGAGGTAGATCTAATGGTGAAAATGGTAGATCTAAACCAAAAAAGACAAATCTGGATAAAGGCAAGACCGAGTGGAAAGGTGAAAGTTTATCTAGAGGTAGAGGCAGTAACTACCAAGGTGGTTATGGTAGAGGAAGTTTCTAAGGAACTTGTTACAATTGTGGAGAAGAAGGATATAGATCTTTTGAATGTACACAGGCTAGTAAGAAGGCTGGTAGCAATAGAAATGCTTTGGTGCAAGAAGAGTCACCGAATGAACCTGAGAAAGAAAATAACTTGATGGTAAGGAGAGCACTGTGGAATGAAAGCAAGAAGGAAGATCCAGTAAGGAAAAGTTTGTTCAAAACCAGATGTAGAGTTTCTAACAAAGTTTGGAAGGTAATCATTGATAGTGGTAGCTCAGAGAATCTGGCATCTAAAGAGATGGTCACAAAATTGCAGTTGGAAAGGTTGGTACATCTAAAGCCCTATCAGATTTCATGGATCAAAGATGATCATACACTTCTCATAAGTGAACAATGTTATGTGAATTTAAAAATTGGAAAGTACTATGATAAGGTGTTATGTGATATCATGCCTATGGATTGTTGTCATATTTTGTTGGGTAGACCTTGGTAGTATGATAGACATGCTATATATGATGGGAGATTGCATAAGTATACTATTATGGCTGATGGAAGGAAACAAATCTTGTTACCATTGATGGAAGAACCTGTTAGTAATGTTTGCACATCTATGAAAGTTCATTTGATGGAAGGAAGAAAATTTGTTAACTCTTTGAAGAAGAATGATGTATGTTTTTTTGTAATCCCTAACAAATTGAGAAATAAAATAGAGGATAATATCCCCGAGGAGATTGATAAGTTACTCACCAAGTACAGTGAAATCATTTTTGATAATGTACCTAATGGTTTGCCACTGAAAAGAAGCATTGATCATTGTATGGATCTAATCCCTAGAGCAAGTTTACCGAATAAGGCACCTCATCGGTTGACACCTATCAAGAATCAGGAATTGAACCGACAGATTCAAGAGTTACTGGATAAAGGTTTGATAAGAGAAACTTTGATTCCTTGTGTAGTACCTATTATATTGGCATCGAAGAAGAATGGAGAATGGAGAATGTGTACTGATTCCAGAGCAATCAATAAGATAACAATGAAGTATAGGTTTCCTATATCGAGAATGGATGACATAATGGATAGTTTGACTAGAGAAAAGTATTTCAAAAAGATTGATTTGAAAAGTGGGTATCATCAGATTAGAATCAGAGAAGGTGATGAATGGAAGACTTCTTTCAAGACAAAAGAAGGTTTTTATGAGTGGTTGGTTATGCCCTTTGGTTTAACTAATGCACTGAGTACTTTTATGAGGTTGATGAATGAAATTTTGAAGAAATTCTTGGGTAAGTTTGTGATTGTATATCTTGATGATATTTTGATATTCAGTAAGACTAGAGAAGAACATTTGTTGCATGTAAGACAAGTTTTGTAGAGATTGAAGGAGGAGAAGTTGCTGATAAATCTGAAAAAGTGTTCATTCATGAAAGAGGATATTGTGTATTTGGGATTTTTTATTCCAGATGATGGTTTGAAGATGGATCCTAAAAAGGTTGAAGCTATTTTGAATTGGCCTACACTTGTGAATACTAGTGAGGTAAGATCATTTCATGGTTTGGAAAGTTTTTACTGAAAGTTCATAAGGAATTTTAGTTCAATTTGTAATGCTATGACTGAGACTATGAGAGGAGGCAAAAGAGAATTCAAGTGGACACGTGGAGCTGATAAAAGTTTTGAGACTCTAAAGCAGAAGGTTGCTGAATTACCTATTTTGGCATTACCTGATTTCAATAAAGTATTTCAAGTAGAATGTGATGCAAGTGGAAGTGCAATTGGAGCTATGTTGAGTCAAGAAGGTAAACCTATTGCTTTCTTTAGTGAAAAGTTGAATGATGCTAAAAGGAATATTATGTGTATGATCAAGAATTCTATGCTATTGTTCAAGCACTGAAGAAATGGAGACATTATTTGATACCGAGTGAATTTTTTTTTATATTGATCATAAAGCTTTACAATATTTGGGTAGTCAGAATAAGTTGAATTAGAGACATATGAAATGGGTTGAGTATTTGTAGAGTTATACATTTGTGATAAAACATAAGAGTGGAGTTACTAACAGAGTTGTTGATGCATTGAGTAGAAGAATATCTTTGATGACTGAGATGAAAATTGAAGTTCTTGGTTTTGATGAGATGAGAGATTCTTATGAGTTTGACCCTGATTTTTCTGAGCTAGGGAGAAAGTGCAGAGCACCTATTCAAGATCAACAAGATACTAAATGGGATGAATATTTAGGAAGGTATGTTGTTTAAAGGTATTCAGTTGTGTATACCAAGAGAAGTAATGAGAACTAATCTGATAAAGGAGAAACATGGTGGTAGTTTGGCTGGACATTTTGGTATTGATAAAACATGGAATTTTCTTAAGGAGAAATACAATTGGCCACAGTTGTATAAATATGTTCAAAAATTTGTGAAAAGTTGTGGAATTTGTCAAGTTGCAAAAGGAGTAAGTCAGAATACTAGATTGTATACACTGATTGTTGTTCCTAAGAAACCTTGGATTGACATCAGTATGGACTTTGTCCTTGGCTTACCGAAGATAGTAAGAGGTAATGATTCAATATTTGTTGTTGTGGATAGATTTTCTAAGATTGTAGATTTTATACCTTGTAGAAAGACATCAGATGCAGTACATGTAGCAGATCTTTTCTTTAAGGAAATTGTCTGATTGCATGGATTATCGAGGAGTATTATCTCTAACCAAGATAGTAAATTTGTTAGATATTTTTGGAAAACCCTTTGGAAGAAATTTGGCATTGAGTTTAAATATAGTTCTACATTTCACCCACAATGTGATGGAGAGACTAAAGTTGTGAATAGAAGTTTGGGAAATCTTTTGAGATGTTTAGTTGGAGACACACTGAGTAATTGGGATTCTATGTTGGCACAAGAAGAGTTTGCATACAATAATTCAATGAATAGGAGTACTAGAAAGACACCATTTGAGATTGTAAATGGCACACAGCTCCGAGGAATATCTAATTTGAGAGACATTGCTAATGAGAATAAGAAAAGTTTTGAAGGAGTAAAATTTGCTGAGTACATGAAGACATTTCATGAAGATGTGAAGCTAAAGCTGGAAGACAGTAATAAAAAATACAAAGAAAGGGCTGATAGATCAAGAAGATATAAAACTTTTGATGTTGGTAATGAAGTGATGGTTCATTTGAAGAAAGGTCAATTTCTAGTTGGAACATATGGGAAGCTAAAGATGAAGAAGTTTGGACCTTGCAAGATTTTGAAGAAATTTGACAGTGGAAATGCATTTGAGATTGAGTTACCTGATGACATGGAAATATCACCAATAAGAAGTGGTAGTACCGATAGAATATCCTAAGAAGCAGAATGAAGAAATTGAATAGATTTTGAAGGAAAGAGTTGGCAAGAGTAAAAGAGGAAAATGGTATATGGAATATCTAGTAAAGTGGAAGAATAGACTGATGGAATACAGTTCATGGATTTCATAGTCAAAGTTATATGTAGCTTGGACCAGACCTACCAAATGATTCAGAGAATCATTTCAAAATAACCCTAGGTGTCTGATGCAGGAGAATCTCGAGTCCTTGGCAATCCTGTGTCACCAAAAATAGTTTGGAGTTTTTCTGTGTTGCTTGGTTTCTACTTTGACTGAGTTGGTCGGTAGTTGGTTGGTTTCCTTTGGTTACCAAGTGTGGTTGGTTGTTTCCTGGGTAGTCGGTTATTTCACTAGTGCTCAGCATTGCCTGTCTGCTTCTCGGTTGTCTTGCGTACCGACGGGTTTAGTTTTAGTTCATGTTGTGGCTAACTTGCACATTTATATTGGATTGCAGCTTTAATGTTTGAATCCATCATTGGGAAGCATGTGGTCCTAGATCTAACTATTCCTTCCATTGATTATGGATTTGAAGGCCGACTCAGCTCAGTAGCTTCTTGTATAAATGTAGTTGTTGGTTTAGAGTTTCGGTAGTAGTTTTTGGATAGAAGATAGAAGTAGAGATTTTGGCAGATCCTCGCATGTTTGAGGACTTTTGTGATTCATTGTAATATCTAGCCCTAACCAGGAAGGCCTTATAGCTTGGCATGTATGATTCTATTTGATAATAATATATGAAAGATTTGGCATTCTCTTTGTCACTGCTGTTGTGTTTGTTGGCTTCCGCATGTGTTGGGCAGGCTTGGATCATTAGGGTGTGCCATTTTTTGGCCCCTCTTTCTCCTTCCTTGCATCAACTAGGCCCTTTAAAATTACTCAGCCACATTATTTATCCTAGCAACCAATCAGGAGTGAATACATTAGCAACACCTAGTAGTAGACCCCCTTTCTTTTATCTAACCATGGCAAGTCTTAACCATACTAGATCTGGTGAACCAGCGATTGAAAGCTTTCTCCTGATCTTGGAACAATTTTTGTAACTGGGGTTTGGTTTGGAGATCATGCGAACAAAGGTGTTTGTATGATCGATGAACATTTCTTTGACCCTGGATTCCATCAAGAGAATAAGCAACTACCATCCAATCATATCTCATCAACGACCCAGATCTTATCTCTAAGTCCTTTGCCTTCACTCATCCTTGACCTGGTGAAAACATGACCAAAGAATTCTTGTGATTGCTTTATGTATAGCCCGACCCTGGTTTAATCTTGAGAATATGTGAATAAAGCATTCACCAGGTTGCCAAATCCTTTGCTTAATCCCAGTCATATCTCAAGATCAATCACCAGCCATTGATCTTGTCCTCATCTTGTGGCCCTTGTTAATTTTCCTTAAGCTTGGTCTTAACCCTTCTTGGATCTGGAGATCACATGACTGAAACAATCTCCAAGTTACTGAATAAAAACTTGACCTTGGGTTAGATCATGAGAACACATGAAAAGCCTTAGTCGCATGTTCACTGAATAGAAACTTGACTACCCAGGACTTAACCTTTGACTTAACCTAGGCCATCTAGAGGTCATGTGAATAAAGGACTTCGCATGATCATTGAATCATTTACTAACCATGGGTTTTATCTGAAGAATCAACACCAACTGTCGATCTTGATCTGCATCGATGGTCCAAGTTTAAATGCTAAAATTTACATACCTTGACCATGATATCTTGAGATTTAGTGACTAAAGGGAAAGACTAACTATTCTCTAGGTCGTTGAATGTTAGGAGCTTGGCTGCCAGGATCAGGAGAATACGTGAACACTACATTTGTTGGGTCACTGAATAGAAAGATAACCACCCAGGTTGGGAAATAAAACATGTGCATAAAGGGAATCCAAGTGGCCTAAAAAAGGTAATAGAGAAATAGAAAAGGCTAGGGTTTTTCTAGACTTAGACAAATTTTGAAACCTTGGACATGGATAAACCCTTATTTCTCAAACCTTAAAACTAGTATATCTCCCTGGTTTTTGCACATTAGGCCATGCGATCTTGACTAAAGCTTGAGCACACCATAAACTACCCTTGGCTAATGGTGCAAGCCATGAAACATCACATATCTTCTTCATAGATTAAAACAAGCTTGTAGGTGGTCATGACAATTTTCTAAAAAATTTGCAAGATAAGACCATTTTCTTAGGATTTTGGCTATGATAGGAAAATGGCCTAACAGTAGCTTTTTCTAGGGATGCATGCCTCTTGCAAGCATGACAAGGATTTAGAATCTATGGAAAAATTAGACCACCCACCAAACAAAAAGACAAATGCAGAGAGCACTTGGACAAAACCCTACCAACAAAGGCAAGACCAGACAAATAAGAAACACACCACACCTACGAGAGGAAAGAAACTATACAAGATTTACATTATTTAAAAAAATTCTAAAGCCTCAAAACTGTAATCAGTCCTTACCCCTATCAAACAAATGATTTTCATCTCCATATAGCAGAGGCAAACTGAAATTACATCTCTCATCTAGCCTGTAAAAAATAATAGGATCCATTTTTCAGCATATCATAGAGAAATTGATCATCATACTCACCACCACTTGACAAGACCAAGTCACCAAACTACCATGAATGTTGATCATTATGTGACACCAAAACATCACACTCTTCATATTCATTGCCATGTTGAAAAAGGAAACACTCCAACTCAACTTCATGGCTAGAGACATCAGCATTCTGATCATTAGTTTGCAATAAAGAATAAACCATTTATATCTCTTCACTTTGCAAACTAACATAGAAGCTCTCAAAACAAAAATATGGTTCCATCAAGTTGGAAACATCTTGCTAATCACAAATTACATCAACATCTTCTAGAAAGGAACAAGTATTGTCAATGACAGAATCATTAATCATTTGTAAATTTGAGAAAACACATTTAGATTTGTAGCAGTTTCCATCATCAAAATGTAAACAAGAAACACTAACACCAGGCTCTTGAAAATTTGACTCCACATTAGTACATTCATTATTATATTAATCAAATATAACATTATCAAACTTATTATAATGATATGTACTATCCACTTGCGTATCATTTATCTCAAATATAGGAAAAGGAAAATTAGTAAATGTTTCATACATCATGCCATCACTTGTATCATTTTTGTCAAAATTTATATCTACTGGGTATGGGATTTTTGAAATAAACTTGGGAGTATACCTCTGAAACTTAGTCTCCAAGAGTTCTGAAATTTTCTCACTACTTAGTAAGCATTGGACTTCACATTTCATCTCTTTGGTCTCACTACTAGTACTACAAATATCTCCCCCCTCTGAAACAGGGACTGAAATCACTTGCCTCACAATATCTTGTGTAAATTAATCACTATAGGAATGTACATCTACATCATAATCATATTCTTTATGTCCACACAAAACATCATCAAGTTGAAACAAGGAACCATTATCATCATGCTGAGAAAAAGAAAAATTTATAAACTCAAAGAGAGCACCATCAACTATTGATTCATCTTCTACACCTTGACATTCATAGATTTCATCATCAGCATCATAACTAGCACTATCAGCATCATAAGACTCGGCATCCTCAACATAACTAGATTTAGTATCTACAAATGAATCTATCCATTCTTTAACATTTTCTAGTGCTTCATCTCTAAAGGATGCAGTCCAACTAACTGATTCAGGCATACCAAGTTCTAGAAACATTTCAGCATATTGGGATTCTTGAAGCTCAATACCCACAAGAAGTTCATCATAAGCTACAAGAAATTTCTTATAGTATGAATGGGCTGATTTTTTTTCCCTTTTCACTATTGCACATCTTAAAATCTTTATGCAAGTATGTTGGATTTTTTGACTTAACAAATACATGTCTCTTTCTCTATTAACATTTCCAAGATCTGACTGATAACATTCAGATCTAGAAACATCATCTTGACTCATCAAAGCTAGAAACTCCATTTTAAAATACTAACAAAACAATGCAACTTGTTCTCATGACAATACTTTTATTCAAATTCATGCAACCATTAACTTCATTGAACCACAACATATTTCTGATATTCATTACAACAACTAAAACTTCTATCCATAAATATGACAAAACTTCAAGATTAATTTCCCTTTTCACTAGTGATTTGTTCACCTATTTAGGGACTTTTTTTTCTTGATAAAATAGGATTACCTAGAGATGTTGTGACTGCTGCAAAATACTGATCTGAAGCCTCCTCCAAATCACCTTTCAAGCTTTGGTAGACTCACCACTTCTTTGCAGAGGAAAAATATGAATCAGTCAAGAACCTTTCTCAACCTTGAACCTTCGTCAAAACCCACAATCACAACACAACCTCATAGGATAATTGCTTGTCAGGATCACAAAATACATCATATTTTATTTTAAGAACACACTGATCAAAGAGAGACTCAGAGTCACCACTCACACTTGATGAGAAGATATAACAATTTTTGAAAATAATATGACTCTATGATCACTTAACCAGACTCGGGATAATTCAGTAAAGCAAGGAAACAATCATCTTAAACTTTACTGCCCTTTATTTCTTCCCCAGTAGAGTCACCATTTTATTGGTTCCTTTTCTTTCTACTTACAAATTTACAACTTGATTGACAAACTGATGTCACTGACTCTATCACCTCTCAAAATCTGACAAGAAAAAGGGCCAATTAACAAGGATCAAGAGAATGATCCTCCTACACTTTGAGCTTTAATGCTTAGGCAGGTATACCTTTGATTCACTTCTTAAAGGAATCAGAAAATACTAAGCATTAATTTCTTTGACACATTGATTTAAATATTTTATCATTTATGTGTTGGTTGATGATGAAGAATTGCTTCCTGAGAACAGATCAGTGTCTTATCCTAGGGCAAAGAGTCAAATACAACATATATCAACTGAAAACCTAACTCAAAAACACCTAAATCTAGAATAAGTGCTTTTCCTATTATTCCTCTCACTCTCACACTTGGACATCAAATTCTCATTCAACCATGAATTCTCTAAAACTATTTTTAAGGATTTAATCCCGACTTTGGAAGGAACTCAAAGACAATTTCATAATTTACTTTGTAAACCATACATTAACTTACTTTGTAACATTAACATTTAATAATTCAAGATCAAAACAAGAAGACATACACAAATATGAAATTGGAATTCAAGTGTATTCTCATTAAAATTTCAATATCAATACATTAAAAAATGGCAGAATGCTAGAAAACAAACCTTAAATCCAAGTTCTCTCTATTCAGTTATCAATTTCACCACCATTTGAAAATATAATCAGCTGCAATATATAGTCAATAATCATCTTGGGATCCCTAAAAAGCAAGATGCAACAAGCTATGGATGACTAGGATAGGGTTAGGTTTTTCAACCACTTTACCAACCAAATAATCAAGAAATTATTGTAGAAAAGACATGCCAAGCAATCCAGAGAAAATCAGGTCCAAATTGATCTTCATTTATGACCAAAATCCTAACTGGTACACTAGAGACTAGAAACTGCATCATTTTAGCCCTCTGTTCACTTTACCTACATCATAAATGGTGTGACTGATTCACCCATTTCTTCATGTCATGGACAACCTCCACAGATAAAAATCATTTCTAGAACATGTTGTGATAGTCGACAAGATCAAATCTGGTAGATCGGTCTCCCAAGCATTCAATAACCAATCCTCAACTCAGAGAAAAACCCTTAAACAATTCAAAATTTGGTAGAAACAGTCAATCAGATATGTTTAAAATAGGACCGTTGATCTCATCCCTTCCCGATATATCAGACAGCTCTCAAAAATCATCAAATAGCTGACTAAGCCCTTTAAAATTACTCGGCCACATCATTTATCCTAGCAACCAATCAAGAGTGAATACATTAGCAACACCTAGAAATGAACCCCCTTTCTTTTATCTGACTACAGCAAGTCTTAACCATACTAGATCTGGTGAACTAGTGACTGAAATCTTTCTCCTACTCTTGAAACACTTTTCTTAACTGGGGTTTCATCTGGAGATCATGTGAACAAAGGTATTCGCATGATCGTTGAATGTTTCTTTGACCCTGGGTTCCATCAAGCGAACAAGCGACCACCATCTGATCATATCTCATCAACAACCTAGATCTTATCTCTAAGTCCTTTGCCTTCACTCATCCTCGACCTGGCGAACACGTGACCAAAGCATTCTCATGATCACTTGATGTTTAGCCAAGTCACTAGATCCTTCACTTAACCCTAGTAATATCTTGAGATTAAGCGCCAGCCATTGATCATGTCCTCATCCTGTGGCCCTCATTAATTCTCCTTAAGCTTGGTCTTAACCCATCTTGGATAGGGAGATCACGTGACTGAAGCAATCTCCAAGTCACTGAATAAAAACTTGACCTCAAGTTAGATCATGAGAACATGCAAAAATCCTTAGTCACGTGTTTGTTGAATAGAAACTTGACCACCCAATACTTAACCCAAGCCATCTAGAGATCATGTGAATAAAGGACTTTGCATGATCATTGAATTATTTACTAACCATGGGTTTTATCTAGAGAGTCAACGCCAACTGTCGATCTCGATCTGCATTGATGGTTCAAGTTTAAATGCTAAAATTTACATGCCTTGAACGTGATATCTGGAGATTCAGTGACTTAAGGGAAAGACTAACCGTTCTCTAGGTCATTGAATGCTAGGATCTTGGCTATCAAGATTAGGAGAAGATGAGAACACTACATTTATTGGGTCATTGAATAGAAAGATAGCCGCCCAGGCTGGGAAATAAAACATGTGCATAAAAGGAATCCAAGTGGCCCAAAAAAGGTAATGGAGAAATAAAAAAGGCTAGGGTTTTTCTGGACTTAAACAAATTTTGAAACCCTAGACATGGATAAACCCTTATTTCTCAGACCTTAAAACTAGTATATCTCATTGGTTTTTGCACATTAGGCCATGTGATCTTGATTGAAGCTTGGGCACACCATAAACTACCCTTGGCTAATGGTGCAAGCCATGAAACATCACAGATCTTCTTCGCATATCAAAACAAGCTTGCAGGTGGTCATGACAATTTTCTAAAAATTTTGTAAGATAAGACCATTTTCTTAGGATTTTGGCTATGACAGGAAAATGGCCTAATAGATGCAACCCTTAGGATCCTAGTATCGTGTATAGAAACTAATTATACCAAACAACATTTCTTTCTTTTAGGATCTACTTGGGAAAAAATTACCATGCATATTGGTAGACATAGGTTATTAGACCTTGTCAGATCTTTAAGCAGTGATGAATTAGAGTAGTATGTAAGGAATTATCCACAACACTAAGAGGCATGGAAGGAAGCAAAAGAAGAATTCATCATAAATTTTGGGACACCTAAAGTATCCTTAGATAGCATTGCCAAAATGAAAAATGTAACTAAAGGGCCTTCATCAATAAAAGAATATGATGGGCAATTCAAGGAAATCTGTCTAAATTTGGAAGAAAATTCAATAGAGAAGAAAAAAATAGAATGGTTCATCTCTAGATTAAATTGATACATCCACGCTAGATTAGATGGAAAATAGTTCTAGATATGTGTAGATCTAATACAAAATTCCTACTAGATAGAGGCCCAATCATGGAGAAATCTCAAAATTGATATAAACACAAAACTCATAGAAATTATGACAAAAAAAATTAGACAATTTGACTCTATCAAGAAACAAAGTCATTAACACCATAACAAATATGGTGCACGTACTACAAAAACCCTCCATAACTCTACCATTCTTCCACTATAGTAGCAAAATTATCCCACAAATCTACCTCATCTTCAAGACCTTCTAGGCCTTCCTCTATGTTGTCTCCTCCAGCATCCACCAAGACTTCATCACAAGTCATTACACCCAACATCATAGGTGAAAATTTCTCTCTAAGAGTACCCTTCCTACTACCCTCTGCTTCTTCCATTTTTCTCTTCTTCCTTGCTGCTGCAACTAGTCTCTACATCAATATTCATAAAATTCCCCAACTTGGGACTGTTCCATATGGCATGATTGAATCTTTAAACTAAATTGCATTTTTTAGCCTACCTCTTCCATTTCAGAGTTTTAATTTCATGTCTTGAGGCCTGTTACTGATTTTTGGTACCAAGCTCAATCAAATGAGTTGTCATATTTTAAAATTATTTGAGGTTGCATTTTGTTTCTGTCAAAATACATACATATGCAAAAAAAGATTGAACATTTTGAGAAAAAATTAATTTTTATTGACAGCATAAGTGAACCATGTCTCACACAAGCCATGAGACTAACCCTTATGATATAAATGAAAGTAAAGCTATACATTTTAAAGATGCTAAAGAAAAGTAAAGGCACAAATATAGTGTAGGGTGACTCATCATTGCCTAGATGAAGAGTCTTGCTTGCATTGCTTTGCCTTGTCTATATTTCTCCCATTTGTCTTGTGTCTAACCACATGATAGCTTGTTGCTCCATTCCTACATATGAAATATAGAAATGATGTTAGATCTCATGGATCTAAGCGATGACACGACATCATGCACTATGAATGCCCACATTTGCAAATATATAAGTTTGTTACCCACATGCATCACAAGGGCTAGCCTATCATGGATATCTGAGAAAATAAGAGATATCAAAGCAAAAAACCCGTATGTCATCTTTTTTATAACTAGTTTTCTTCATGTGCAGTTAAAAATGTCTATCATGAAGCACATGGAGTTAAAACTGGCTCCCACAAGGGTAGATCCCAACATGCTACAGGATAGAAAATCAACTACAATAAGATAGTGGCATCAAGCTGGTATACAACAAAATAAAGTAAAAGTACAGTCTGTTCATTGAGTACAGTGTTGTTGGCACTTCAAAAAGAGCTTTCATAAAATCAATATTTAATATTTCAAAACAACGAGCTCAAAACAATGATATGTTATGCTATTAGAGAATAATGGAGTAGAGATACATAATAATCTTCAAGGGACAGCATGATACATTATGACAATGAACTATGCATTTAATGTAGCAAGGATGAACATGATGTCAAGGGATTTAACATTGGATTGTCAAATAAAGAACTATGTACTTTTGTTAAGAAAATTTCTCAATAGTAAGCCATTAGATTAATTCTTTCAATGTTGTAATGAGCCATGGATTTTTCAAGGATCAACAATTATGTCACATAGGTGCAGCAGTCTCAAAGCAACAAGTAATGGCCTTAACATTCCAATGAGATCAAAGAAAGAAAGAGCATCAACAAATAAATGATAATGATATGATTAGTGGAATTCAGTGCCCCAAAGACAATAATTCTAAAGGAAAATACCATAGCATAAGTGTTGTTATGCATTAGTCAAAAGAAATGTGTCAAGAACTCAATGGATACAATGAAAAGATCATGCTTTAAGAGGGGAACCCCCAACAAGTTACAGAGTATTAAACCCTCCAGATTTTCCATAGAATTCTAAAAATAATAAGGAATCGAAACTTGTTGAAACAGGCAGAGGGTTTGTATTTTATTTTGGTTGTTTAGCTTCAGCTGTGTATGTGGATGTTCATGGCCACTCTATATAAAAGGAAAAAGATGGAGCATTTTCAGAAAATCATACTTAAGAGCTAGTAGTAACAAAATTGTCATTTAAGCCAGCATAAGGAAGAAACTAGTCCTTTTCATAAAAATAGATTTATTCTTAATATGCTTCTCTATAGCATAAAGAGTATATAGATATCGAAAATAAAAAAGGGAGATATACATTTCTAGATTTTAAAGACTGTGAAGCAAAGAGGAAGAAATTGATTTTAATATCCTTGTGATAATGAAAAACCAACTACGAAATATAGAGAAATATACAAATAGATGAAGAAAGCTTACACACATAACCACAAAATTTGCAAGCAACTATCAATCTCCAGCCATTTTTCTCATGGCAGCTGCAACAGTAAAAGAAAAATTCCAAGAGAAGAAGAGAAGCAAGTGTAAAACACCCTCATCCATGGCGTGAGCAGCAGAGATGGAGCAACAACAAAAAAAATGTAGTCAAACCCTCTTCTTCCATGGTAGTTGCAACTTCTTTTCTCAGCCAAGTGAAATGCCAAATGAAAAAACATGAAAGCTCTTAGGTTTAAAAAATGCCTTTATTCCCTTTGTTACGTGACAAGAAGAAAAGGCTTTTGGCCTTTCTTTTTAATTTTTCATTTCCCTTAGTGATCACACCATGTATGGGCAAAATGAAATAAAATAAGTTTCATTTTAGTGATAAATTTTATCACTTCCAAAAGACTCCATAAGTCATAAATGTAAAATGGACTACATCAATAAAATGATATTTTACAAATCATTTTTAGTAATGTAGTTCAAAATGCAAAATATGTATTTTTTTAAAAGTAAACAATAAAAATCTAATAGTTATTAATAATTATTAATAAATCACTTATTATTTATTATTTTCATAAATATTATTAAATTAATAATGTTATTAAGTGATTTTACTTATCGCTTAATAAACATTATTAATATAATTAAATATTTATAAAAATAATAAATTATTAATTATTATTAAATTATTATAAATAGTTAATATCTTATAATCCATTTATTTAATAAAATATCTCTGATATTTATTAAAGAAATGCATAATAATTATTTAATATTTATAATTTGAAATAAGATTTTTATTTTTATCTTTTTGAAAAATCTAAGATATTTTGTAAATGCTATGACTAAGTGCGGACGTCATGAAGATGAGGATGAAATTTCTGAGTGGAGTTGACATTTTTCAAATATTTTGAGAACTCTTGAGAAGCTAAGGTTGGGCTGGAAATTGTATAAATTTGGAGTTGAGGCTCATTTGTAAGAAGTTCTTTTTCTCTTTGACTGGTTGTTCTGTAACTTTTTTTCTAAGTTCTTGACAGAAGCAAGGGATTTTATAACCCATTTTCAAAGATATATAGATCTATGACACTTTTTTGTTGTAATTTATAGCTTATGCCTTCCCTTCTTAGTTTGTTATTGTGTACTTAGTGTTGGTAAAAAAAATTGTGATGTTCTTTGTCCTTAATTTGTATCACATATTAGTGCCTTTATGCAGTATTTCATACTTCTTTGCAGGTTTTAAGTTGTGTTCAGTCAACTTTTTCCAAAACTGTGAGAAAAAACTTTTTCTTTTTAGGGGATAGTTGTTATTGGCCTTCTTAGAAACTGATCATGGAGATATTATGATTTAGTGGGATTGTGTAAAAAAGCTTATGTTATCATTTCATTGTGTGTTAAGTCATATTTTTATTTCTTAGATTTTCATTTCTAGTGTATCACCTTGTAGGAATTAGATTTTATTTCTATGCATATTTCTACATCTTTCCTCCAGAAAAAGTTTTAGTTTTAGGTGGTTTTAGGTGAGATATCATATAGGAGTTGACCTAGAATCCAGAGATTCATTCTATCTATAGGTTACCCACAACCTTGGAGTGTTTCCATGTTTCTCGAAGTGACTAAGTTTTTTGGAGCTTAGTTATGGTGCAACTTTTAGAGATAACAAGGCCATCATTTTATAATTATAACTATCATTCAATTAAACTAAACACTAATAGTCCTATGTTGAGTGATCAATGACGTGGTTTTTGTAGGAAAATCTTAGGTCATTAGGATTGTGAATAGTAATCAAGAAATGTTAAGAATTTAAATCAACAAGAATCACTAAAAGGCTAGGGCTTTGTCACAAGGACTCTTCCACACACTTCTAGATCCTCCCAAGGGATCCTACACCTCCATATGCATCCTAATAACCAAGATCCATCATAAAATATACCCTTCCTTTAGAGTATATGCCCACATTAATGGCTGGTATTGTTCCCTGTACCCTCAATCAACAACTTGCCTCCATTTGTGGTCTCTTCCACCACATCCTTGCATATCCCTACATTAAACTCTATACAATGACAAACTATACAACATTATACTCCTCCCACTAGACTCATTAACCATAGAAGGTGTTAGAGTCTAAGAATCTGTGAAGACTTCAAAATAGAAAAATGTTGATTGCTTGCACAATCTAGGAACAACCAAGACTAAACCGACTTCCTCTACCTTAAATGTCAATGATACAATACAATAATGACATGAAGACAATAACAAATCAAAATGAAATCATTTTACTCCATTCTCAAATCAACAACACATCTTATCAACATTTTAATTGTCCAAACTATAAACAAAGGTCCTTATAATGCTTGTAAGCAACTTTGGAGGACCTAGGGCACAATGCTAAGCCACACACAAACACACACAACATATAAAACATATACAACCTTCACATGTATATAAGAGTTGATTAGAGAAGGTATATACATAGGTGATGAACATGTAGATTTTCCTAAGCACTATTGGGAGCTTACATGATAACAAATGTACTATTATGAAAATCATCACAAGTCCATTTGTTGTTGGGTCTAGCTCCCAATTATGCTTGGTCAAATCTGCATGTTTGTCACATGTGCATATACCTTCTATGATCAACTCTTATATGCACAAGTGAAGGTTGTATATGCATAGGTAAATGTTGATCAACTCCAATCTCCTATTTGTATCTATATGTTATCAAAGTAGTTACATTGAGAATCTTATCTACTTGAGACATTTGAATTGTTAAATAAATTGGCATTTGAAATTTTATTCATTAGTTGTGTGATTAGAGAAGGTATATGCATAGGTGATGAACATGTAGATTTGCCTAAGCACTACTGGGAGCTTACCCTACAATAAATGTACTATTGTGAAAATCATCACAAGTCTATTTGTTGCAGGGTCTTGCTCGCAGTAATGCTTGGTCAAATCTACATGTTTGTAACCTATGCATATACCTTCTCTAATCAACTCTTATATGCACAAGTGAAGGATATATATGCATAGGTGAAGGCTGATCAACTCCAATCTCCTATTTTTATCTATATGTTACGAAAGCAGTTCCATTGAGAATCTTGTCTACTTGAGACATTTGAATTGTTAAAGAAATTAACATTTGAAATTTTATTCTTGGTTGTGTGATTAGAGAAGGTATATACATAGGTGATGAACATGAATATTTTCCTAAGAACTCCTAGGAGCTTAACCTGCAACAAATGTACTATTGTGTAAATCATCACAAGTCCATTTGTTGCAGGGTCTAGCTCCTAGTAATGCTTGGTCAAATCTGTATGTTTGTCACATGCGCATATACCTTCTCTGATCAACTCTTATATGCACACGTGAAGGTTGTATATGCATAGGTGAAGGCTCATCAAATCCAATCTCATATTTGTATCTATATGTTATCAAAGCATTTCCATTGACAATCTTGTCTACTTGAGACATTTGAATTGTTAAAGAAATTGGCATTTGAAATTTTATTCATTGGTTGTGTGATTAGAGGCTTCATTTAGCATACACATTTGATAAGAGGCTTCTTTTATCATACATATTAGATAATAGGCTCTTTCAAATACTTAATACATTTTTTAGGGCTTGAGCTCCTTTTCTTGTTTTAGTGCTAACACTTCTAGTGCTAAGACAAGTGAGACTCTTACTCTTACTCTTCTAGTGCCAAGAAAGACCACACCTGACAATATAAACCAAGAATAAAATAAGGAGACAATTTCTAGATTATGGTCTCAATTCAAAAGAAAAGGTGATGGAAAATTTTATTGTCCCTACAAAAATTGTAAGGGCTCAAAGAATCAAAGTCTTCTAATCACAACAGCTAAGAGACATTGTAGGCAACATGGTCACATTGAAGGGGGACACGATTTTTGTCCATTGGTGAATGTAGATTCCAACTGGGGGAACATGGAGGTGTGCATATCGAAGAAGAAGGTAATGCTCCCATGGAAGAAGATGATCCTATGACAGAGAACACAATTAAAGATGTTGGTATTGGTGAAATTGATCATGTTCCAAAGAACACAATTGAAGAAGATGGTATTGGCGCAGCTAATCAAGATGATGAAGATGATGATACTAGAACATATGATCATGATGATGAAGATAACCTTGATATACCTATACTTGAAAAGGCATGCAAGCCCTTGTACCAAGGCTCCCAAACAACTCTTCTCTCTATTGTATTTTTGTTGGTGAACTTCAAGGTTATGAATGGTTTATCCAATGTAGCAATCTCATGTATGCAAAGGTATGTCATTTTTGTCATCTTCTATGTTAGCATATGATTAATATACTCTATATTAACCAATTTTATTTTTTTCCATAGGTTGATAGGTGAGTGTTTTTTACCACCATCAAACATTCTACCTCGCTCATACTAAGAATTATCTATCATTATGAAAGATATTGGAATGGAGTATCAAACAATACATGAGTGTCCCAATGATCATATTATATATCTTAAACAACATGAATTTTCAATAGAATGCCCTGATTATCACATTAGTAGATATCGATCAGATCAAACAACAAAAAGGGTGCCTCACAAGGTTCTTTAGTACATTCCCATTATTCCACGTCTGCAATGATTATTCAGGTGCACTAGCTAGGCACAATTTATTGATTACCATGCACACAATAGAATTCAAGATGAAATTATGAAAATGCATGCGGATGGTTCTACATTTAATGACATATAAGATACTTGGCCACTCTTTAAAGAAGAACCTCATAATCTCAAAATTTCATTGATAGTAGATAATGTCAATCCATTTGGAGAGATGAGATCAGTTTACTCGGTCTAGCCTATTTTTGTTATTAACAATAACATTCATCATTGGATTTCCGTAAAAAGGGATCACATAATGTTGGAAATGATTTTACCAGGTATTTTTTCATTTAATAGTCATGTAAATTAATTAATAAACACTGCATCAAAATGGTCATAATAATTATGTAATGTTTATGTCCATTCGAATAGGTAAGTACCAAGTGAAATATATGAATGTATATATTAAGCCCCTTATTGATGAGTTGTTAGAGTTATGGAATGGGGTCACTATGTATGACATCTCTAGACTAATAGGAGAAAGAAAATTTCAATTCCATGCAATGTTTGTATGGACAATAAATGATGTCCCTAGGCTAACATATTTTTTTGGTATGTAAACTGTTAACACATATTTTTGTATGTTATAGTGCTAACACATTTTCGTTGTATGTTTAAGTTGTGCATGATGATTGTAAATATCAAAATTAAGATATTTCATCCAATTGTACACAATCTTGTAGGTCTTCAGATAGAAGGAAAATTTGCATATCCAGTTTGTGGTCCAAAGATGAAATCTCGTCATTCAAAAATTTTAGGGAAGTAGGTGTTCGATGAGCATAGGCACTTTCTCCACAAAAATTATAAGTATCAAATTACCAAAAAGCATCTTTTCAATGGGAAAGAAGAGACAACATCAAAGCCACGAAGAATGAAACCTCACCTATGGAAGTTGGAATATAATAGAATAAATCATCGAGATAATGTCATTCCATCTTATGGTTTTTAAAAAAATTTATATTTGGATGTTGTCTTTTGTTTACTAATGATGTAATTGATGTTCGTGAAGGTCGTCAAGGCATTGATGACCAACTTCCAAAAGGACTAAAAATCTATCCTAGACAATTTTGTAGGTTGTCATACTACGAGCCTCCCAATTGTGCATTTATTTTATGCTATACATATTGGAAAGAATGTAATAGAGATACTATGGAAAATATTGGATGGAAGGTGTGACAAAGAAAAAATTGTCAAAATTTGTAATGTCATTCATCAATCCAATCATGCATTGAATTTTTTCATTGATTCAAATAGAAATGGAGACCAGATTAATACGAGAGCCCTTTCTTGGTTATTAACGCAACAAACTGATGCCATAAAAGAAGCCATATAAAAAACTAAATTTCCCACAAGATTTGCTGCAAACATAAGCAGTCTCATATCAAAGAAAGGTGATTTTGGGTCAAGGTTGAAAATGCATGTTTGGCATGCATTCATCAAGGTAAGTCATGTTCCTCTCTATTTACAATATATTTGTAAATCCTCATGTACTTTTCATTGTATTATTTTATAATATATTGAAAAGATCATTTTATAATTATTGCAGTATGTTCTACCTCTATTTCTCCCACACCACTTCAACAATAGTCTCAAACAATTTATATATGATATTGGAAAATACATGAGGTTAGAAGTGTTATTTCTTAGATTTGTTGTATAGATATTATATTTGTGTCTTGCTTTACTTTTATAAAGAAATTTATTGTATATTGTTTTGTAAAGTCTCATTTATATGTTTTTTCATGTTGAATCTCTTCTAGGTGGTTGTCATCTAAAGAAATTGATAAAAAGATATAAAACATTGAAAGAGAAAAATTCCTCAACTTATGTGTGAAATGAAAAAGTGTCTACCTTCAACTTTTTTCAATGCATAAGAACACTACCTCATACATCAAGTTGAGGAGATTGAATTATGTGGACCTATACCAACTAGGTCAATGTGGATGGTTGAGAGGCACTTGAAATTTTTGAAGGGCTTGGTTCGAAAAAGAGCATGTCTTGAGGGTTCTATGGTGGAGGGATATATGATATACCAGACCATGGTGTATATTAGTGAATATTTTCCCAAGTTTGCAGCAAATATCCATGTAGATCGCATTTGGGATCCCAACTCCATTAACAAATTTGAAGGGGAGTACTTGATGGAAAAAGGTAGATTGAGGAAAGTGAGAGGTAATTATAAGATTTTATTGTAGTTAATTAATTCTTATAAATCTTTAATATAAGTTGTTTCTAAGTGGTCTATTTATTTTATACAGTTTCTCATGAGTGGGATGCACTACATTTATATATTGCAAACAATTTTGATTGGATGACGGTATGAGTTGAACAATCTCAACAAAATGATCGCTCCTTAACATGGAAGGTGTTTCTTCAATAGTTAAAGAAGCTCATCATAATGGAGATTCCAATGTTACACCAATGGTAATTGATCTAGCATATGGTTTAAGAGGTAGAAAGGTACATATAAGTTTATTTATCTTGACCCATATGTTTAATATCAACTCACAGATCGATACAAATAATTTTGACATGTTTGAAAAATTGCAGGTCAAGCACCACAAAGCTATGTACTACCATGGCTGTAAATTTCACATCAAAAAGTTGGATGACACGAAGAAAACATGTGATTCTAGGATAAGTGCAGTCTTTCAAGTCACTAATATTTATTCTAAAAATGACTTACATCCTCAAAAGTTTAAAAATCGATAATATGGCAGCTTGGATGATATACTTGAGTGCAACTTTAATTCCTTCAAGTTAGTTATATTTTTCATCAAATGGTACAAGCTACGATTGAATCAAAATGATCTTGAGAGAACTTTTATTGAACATGAAATGGATTTCCAATGATTAATACAATGTTGTTTGAGCTAGTTGGGGATGAGCCCTATGTTCTTCCAAGCCAATGTGAGCAGGTATTTTACTTTGGCATTCCACATAAATTGGGTTGGTCATTTTTTGTTAGAAACGATCCAAGAGGAAGACTGATAAAGTATAATGTGATGGATGAAGAAGATACCGAAAAAGTAAAAGATGAAGTAGATGATGATGATGATGATGATGATGATGATGATGATGATGATGTTGATGATGATGATGTTGATGATGATGATGATGTTGATGATGGTTATGGTGATGACCATGATGATGATGATGATGATGATGATGATGATGATGGTCATGGTGGTGGTGATGATGTTGGTGGTGGTGATGATGATGTTGATGACGATGAGGATGATGATGATGATGGCCATGGTGACGATGATGATGACCATGAGGATGATGATGATGTTCATGGTGATGATGATGATGATGTAAATTATGATGATGGTCATGATGATGAGATGGATGATCAATGACATGATCAATGGAATGTATGAGGAATGATCAATGAAATGTATGAGGTATTGATTTATTCATAGAAATTTGTTTGACTTATATGTTTTCATGATTAATTTATTTCATGTTGAATTATAAAGGCATGGTATAATTAATTCCTTATGTTCAATTCTAATGATGACAACATAGGTGATTTATGATACACATGTTTCAAATATGTGTTATGATGCTCAATTGTTGGTGTTGATTACCTATTGATGCAAATTTTGTAGCCACTAATCTAATTCAAGGTCTAACTAACCTTTAGATACCTATAACCTACTCCCTTGGTTTATCGTTAGTCATATTCCTCTAATAAGGAAATAATCCTTAAATAAGCCCAAAATAGGGAAACCACCCTATGCCACTAGAAACTTAGTTTCAAGAGTGGATACAATCTATATGGTCTCAAAAAATTGAGATACAACTCCTAATTGAGACCTCCAAGACCCACAACTCACTTTCCTCAACACCGGTCAGGATCTCTACTAGCCCTAACTGACTTGTTTTAGGAAACTTTCACCAAAAATTCCTAAAGAACTTGGTGAACACTCTATAGATTTAGATACCCTTTTCAAATCCCTAAAGGATTCCAAAGTATCTTGGTCAGGTTCAACTCCATTACCCCTCAACACCTACTAGGTTCACAAGCCTTATTAGCTAGACTAGGCATGGATCACCAAGCAAGTGTAAGTGGATGGGTTCCTAGAATCCTCCCAAGGCCCTAGAACTCTTCTAAAACCCAAAAATGAATAAAATATTCAATTACCAAAGTTGGTTCAATCTAAATGTCTGACTGTCTCCACTTCTCCTTTGTTTCTTGGCTAAACACATAGAGATGTTTAGCCTAGGGCTGGCTTGAAAATAGGGTCAACCAACCCTCCATGCCCTGATTCTATGAGATCTTTGATATCACTCCCCTAACTTTCATTTCCCATAGTTCCATGATAATCCTATGGTGGAGATGCAAGTTAGAGGTCCATTTCAACCAAACCCTCAAATTCAAGGTTTCACTGGATTGTCACCACTAAAATGAAGATATCTTACACCAAAGTAAACCAAATCACTTCAAACAAAAATAATTTAACTAATAAAAAATAATAATGTTTAAAAATATTAACTTTAGATCATCTCATGTTTGTATTGGACTGTACCATGCATAAACACTGAGAAATTCTCATAAAATCAGGGTTTAAACTTTGATTTCTTCAAGCCTCCATACAATCTAGCATCCCCCTTGGATGTATGACCATATCATACCTAAATAGGCTTACCCCAATGGCTATAAATTATTTTCAAATGGTTATGAACCATTTTACAACATTTGAGAAAATTTCTAAAAGTTGTAGAGCAACTTTTCAAAAGTTGTCAAGCAACTTTTAAATCTTGTATTGCAACTTTTCAATGTTGTATTGAAAATTTTCAATGTTGCATGAAAACATTTGATTTTTGAGGCCAAGACTCCTAAGAGACCTATCAAAAGCTAAAATGGATCAAATCTATCCATTTCTAGACCAAATCCACCTAATTCCTTGCTAAACCACCTATTCTTCCTACTAGGTCCTTTGGTTCAATTTGGTATCTAGGTTCATAACTTCACCTTAGATCCAATTGATCTCACAAGTGGTATTTATTATAATGCTTGATCCAAATGGATCCAAACCCTATCCTATCCTTTTATTGGTTCCATGGAGGTTTCTTTTGCCCTGCACCACCTATAATATATTTTTTGTGCATGATTCTCACCCTTTGTGGAAACAAGAAAAGGACTACTGACATCATCACACCTTTTGTTGGGGATCTTTCATAGCTAGCACACATAAAGTAGAGGTAACAAATTAAAAAATATAAAATGATTATGATGTATGCATATGTTGGAAACTGCAATTGAAACAATTGTTGTATTGTCATTGATGTCAAACCTTAACTGGTAAGACTGTTGCTACTTAGGAAAGTACTATATCTATTTGAGTGTTGCTAAGGGGCTAGGCAAGGTTGGTAACAATAGCACCTAAGGAAAGGTTGAGTTATCTTGATACTACAAAGTTTACTTGACTATGTTACACAATGATGAGACAATGTATTGTTTATATTAGTAAGACTGAAGACTAAACTGGTAGGCTTAATTGAGCAAAGAATGAAAAAAATCATGTTTAAGCTGAGTAATGTTAGTGTCAACCAAGTTAGTATATGCCGAGAAAAATTATAGTGTCGACCAAACAATATTTAATTGCCGAGGAAGACAGTGTAATCTGCGGAAATAGGGTTGGCTTTTTACCGAGCTCACTTCAGAAGAGTGAAAATAATAGTAGCATGTTACAAAGTGGTTTTTCCCAAATTGGGTTTCCACTATAAATCCTAGTGTTGATACTTGTGTGAATGTTTTGGTTTGAACATTTCTATGTTTTACAAGTTATGTTATAGTTGGGTAGTGAACTGCATTGTTGTATGTTTCTATTATTGGACTAGTGATGACTGAGTTTGTTTTGGTTATTGGATTTGATTTAAGGATAAGTTTTTGAGATTGTTTTATACATCAAGACCTGAGAACAACTGATTCGCCCCCCCTCTTTGTTGTTCTAAATCATATTAACAGCATATTGTTCATGTTATGTTTTATGTAATTTGTAGCATACATATCATGTAATTTTTAACTAACTTAAGATAAATAATTTACATATGCAGGAAATTTAACCCCTTTGATGAGGATCCTACACAATTACATGGATGGACAGGTATAATTCAATACACCCTATAGAAATAGTTTAATATTTATTTTCTTTCTCTTTACTCTCAACATCAACTTTAGGCTGACTTCATCAACATTACCCTCATTTAGCAAAATGTCTCGCTCCTTCAACTGTATCTCTCATTTGATGGGCTGCAAGTACCACCAAATAGGTATTTGTCAGCTCTGTCTTCATTGAGTGAGGTAAATGTAGGAATAGAAGACAAAATTGAGACATGTAGTAGGTCTACAATAAGGAGATCAACTAGAGGTCAAAAGATTAGAAGAAAATTCAATAAACGCATGCAATTTTTCCTTGCTAAAGGGGGGTCATGTTCTTATGATGATGAGACAAAAGGATACATCAAGGTTCTCTTGAGGTACACACATCTTTATAAAGAATGGGTACTCAAGGAGTTACCTCCATCTAACACTGATTTTTGTGTTAACGAGAGGATATATTGCATAGATCCATCGTCATTACATGGTTTGGGCCTATTTTCCATGGATGGCATAAAGGTCAGTTATAACAAAGTTGTTGAATTGATGGAGTATGTAGGACCTTGTTACAATTACAATAATTGGATGTAGATAGTTCGATATAAAAAAAGTATGTGTATGTATGCACTGTCAGCAAATTATCTACAATGGAAAGAAAATGATCAAAGTAAAAGATAGGCTATGTACATTGATGGAAGGCCCAAAAGCAATAAGGAATGTTGCAAGTTTTATAAATAGTACATGTCCTAGGTCAACTAATAAGTGAGCCAATTGCATTTTTGAGGTGCATGAGGGAAATCATGTTTTTGTATGTGTGATAAAATCAATAATTGCAGGGGAAGAGTTGTTAATAGATTACAATTTGAATCACATAGATATAAAGAAAGTTACTATCATGGGATTGATAAGTACTATATATATAACATTTAAACTAATTACCTCCAATTACTAACTCCAACATACAATATACCATTTTATTAATAAGTTTTTTGCTAAGTCATTTTTTGCTAAGTTGTTTATTGCTTTCATTACGCTAATGTTTTTATATTTAATCTTTTTCACAGAGAGACATGGATCCATCGACACATGATAGAGGCGGGGATGTTCATCCCACCCCTTCTTTGGCGAAGGTAAACCTTAGTGTAAAAATTAGTGTAGTTGTAATTGTACAAAATGTTATATTATTATGTTATTTTCAATAGGGTTTTGGAGTTATTTTGATTGTTTTACTAATAATTCTATCACAAATTGATGCTTAGGGAAAGGGGAAAACACCAGTAACAAATGAGTAGTTAGTTTTTGAAATGGAGGCGACAATATTATGTGATGCTAACATTGCATATACCAGTGACCCCATAAGCATGACTACAAAGAGCCTAAAAAAAATTAATTCACAAATTCTTTCCCTTGTGGTGGATCCAAATCCAAGTCACGAGATAGAGGTGATGAAAAATGAATCGATACAGAGAGAACATTTTCTGGAAGTAAGTAGCAATGAATCTTTAGCTATAACACAAGTTCAATAAAGGTTTATATTTATTACTAATTTATGGATCATGAACTAAAATATGTATGTGTTCTTGTTATAGGATTTTTTGAGACCTTAACAAGTTGCTCGACATGATGAGGGTACTAGCATAGTTCCTTTAGGTAAATAATTTTTTTGTAGGAATAGATTGACTAAATCTACATGACAATAAAAAAGCATTATTTTGTGTCATATACTAAATGGGTTATGCGTCTAGATGGAAAGTTAAGTAGCTCTAGATGATAACATTGTATGGATAATTGTTTTTGTGTTTGACTATAACATTTTGGATCAAATTCAATAATCCATTGTGTATATTGATTAGCTCTATATTTAAAAAAGATAAGACATTGTATATATGATTGTTTTTCAAGTCATGATGAAGCACAAATGCCTCCTTCGAGGATGACCACCACTCTAAGATTGTCGATTGTAGGGTCGACAACAAGGAGCATACACACATCCATGTCTACTCTGAATAGAGCTATTAAATCCTTGTTTTTCTATATTTTCTTTCGTGTAATTTATGATTTGGTTTGTACTTTCTTGGGTGCATTTGATCATAGTCATTGATTAACTTGTTGCATTAACTGATACACGGGATAGAACAGAGACTAATATTGGTCATAATTTACCATCATTTCCTAGATCATCTCGTATTGATAGCATGGGATCATTGTAGACATCATTGTTGTTGGTCAAGAAAGATATGATTCCCTTAAAAGTACCTAATCTTTGAGGTACTTAATTTAAAATTGTTATTATTTATTTATAGTGTAATTGTAGTTTACTTATTCATAACTCATTTTGGACTGATGATCCCATGATATTTTTCCAGGAAATGATGTTTTTTATGAAAGTCTTTATGAAATAACATTGAAGCTATTTGGGCCCACCATACGTAAACGGTACATAGCTTCATATCATTGGTAGAATATTTTTCCTTTCATCCATTTATTGTACTATATTCAAGGTACATAGCTTTAGCTAATTTTTTTATCTAACAATTTTGTTTCTTCTTAAAAGGTGGAATGACCAAGCTCCCGAATTAAAAAATCAGCTCATAAAATATTTAGAGGATCTCTTTGGTCAAAATATTTTTAACAAAGCCAAAATTCTTCAAAAAGATTCCAAACATCTAAAGTGTGTGAGGGACTAATATAGAAGGGATCTAAAGCTCAACCCAAAGTATGAGCATCCTCCTACAGTTCCAGAGATGGAGTGGAATGAAATCATTGAAGATGCAAAAGAGAAAAGGCTCAAAGATGAAGGAATTCAACCAACATAAGGCAAAAATAGGTATGTGATAGCATTAACATAATTATGCACTAATTAGTGATCTTTATATTTATATAATCTAACATATTTCAAACTTTTCATATATAGGCTATAGGATACCTCTAAGGCTACACAGGCCAAAAAAGATAAGGTTGGGCAAAAACCATCTTGGCTCTAGTGGATATATGAAACTTCATGCATGACTTGTAAGTACTAATAAATGAAATTTTGTATCTATTAGAGTAAATTATTAATTATGTTAATTAACTTTACTCCCTTCTTAATATGTCAACTCATTTTGTTTTAGTTAAACGCACATGCACTAGTTATTTTAAATATAAACTTGCATGCATTAGTCATCATGTAATAGTTAAACTAATTATTACATGCACTAGGGTTTTCCTTTCAAGGCTTTCGATCTCCTTTATAAGGATGATCCATTGTACATTTAATTCATTCATTATTTGAGGATATTTTGTTCTTCATATTTTTGAGTCAAACCCTTGCCCTCTTCTTGTCTCTACTTCCTTGTAACAGGTTTTTGTATGCAGGTGATCTTCCGGTTTTGTGCATTTGTATTTCTCAAATCCTACATGGTATTAGAGCCTAATCTACTATAGCTTGTTCGTGTTTGAAGGATTCAGAGATTAGAAATTCATTTGTTTCAGATTAGGGCTTTTTTTTGGTTTTTTATTGAAATTAGGGGGTCCCTAAATTTTGGTACACTTTGAGCTCAAACAGACCTCATTGTTGACCATGCAACACCCAAAAACCCCTATTTCGATATAAAACATGTCAAATTTGGAGAACTTTGGATTTTGGGGCATTTTTTGGTACCATACAGCTTAGCACGCCTCTCGAGGCAAAATTTGTACTAACTAGCACGCTTCTTGAGGTAAAATTCTCTAGTTTTGGCATGTAAATTGAGGTAAACATTTTTTTGTCTAGCACGCAAATTAAGATTATTATTTTTAATGGCACACAAATCAAGGCAAAATCTTAAAAAATGTCTGGCATGGATCCCGAGGCATGCATGCAATTTTAGAAAAAATATATAAATAAATTTCCATTTTGGGTGGCGATGGCCATTTGGCTGTCAAATTTAAGCTCGTCATTTGATGACATCAACATGCATCATCATCATCATTTGCACCATTTTTGGGCCCTCTCGCTCACCAATTGGTATTTTGCTCATATCTTGAGCATATGGTGTCGAAATTGGGCAAACGAGATATCATCAAAAATTTGGTTCCGAGCGCGACGCTCCCATGTATGTTAATTTGGTTTTTTGTGTCATCTAGCTTGCTATTTTTTCTGTCGATGCCAGATTATCCTTTTTGCATTTCGGGGGGGGCTCATTTGCTCAAATTAGCTCCATTTTTTGATCTGAAAGAAGCGTCGGAAAGCTCTTCTCGAGCACCATCCAAATTTTTGTCTATTTTCATTAGAATTTTTTCAAGGTACACAAGGTTCAAATCTAAAGCTTCTTTCATATCATTCTAGGCTTAGGGGTTCGATATTTGGCTTGTGAGGGGTGTTATTTTCTTGTTTCTATCAGTTAAACCTGATATTTATCAAAACAAAACCCCTTCTAAAAAAATATATGGCTGAGACCTCTTCTTGTCTAGAACTTCTGACCCCACATAATTATCACACATGGAAAACCTTGATGACATGGCTTCTCCGTTCAAAGGGTTGTGGTCTTGTCTAGATGCAGTGTAGCCAGTATTACAGAGGCCCTTTGAGATCATGCAGCATCGAAACAAGATGGATAAGGCTATGGGGTTGATTTCTTTATAGGTATCAAATAGCTTGCAGTTTCATCTTGATGGGTGCAATACCCCTCTAGCTATGTGGACCAAGCTTAACACCTTGTTTGCTACAGTGAATGAGTTCAGAGCACTTCAAATTGAGGTAGAGCTTACCTCTCTTATACCTGATTATTTTCCCTCTATTGAGGAATTTATGATGAAGTTCAAATAGTAGAGATCTTTTTTACATGGATGTGGAAAGCAAAAGACTGATAAAGAGTGCATTTATCTGATTCTCTCTAAGCTTAGGGGAAACTTTCAGATCTTCTCTTCTACCTTTCATTCTACCATGGACACTTTGGGACCTACATTCACCATGCCACTTTTGAGGTGTTTTGTGATCGTTTGACTAGATAGCAAGCCAAACTTACTCAGTTGGACTCTGTAACAGGATCAAAGAACCAAGCATTGGTTTCCCAGCCATCCAATGGAAAGCAGAAGCTGAAGCTGAAGCAGATATTAGATTCCTCTTCTCAGCACTCTACTGGCCCACCATCTTCTTCTAAGAAGGAGAAATAGAAGATTGAGAGACCTACATGTTCCTATTGTTAGAAAGGACCTCATGATGAGTCACATTGTTTTTAGAAGAGATTTGATGGCTATGAGAAACAAATTACAAATTTGCAAGCTCTTCTTTAGAAGAGCATTATTTCCTCTCCATCCTCTTCTACCTCACAGGGGTCTTCTTTTCAGTCTTCTTCCACATCTTTGACATCTGGACAAGATTGTGGATAGGGTCATGCATTACAGGCATCCAATGCATCCCCTTCACAAGTCCCTTGGATACTAGATTCAGGTGCTTCTCACCATATGGCATCTTCTCAAGGGGTCTTCTCTACTATTGAGGCTTCTCCCATTCCTCATATTCTCATGGGGAATAACACTGTCCTGATAGTCTGCGGGAAAGGTTCAGTAGGCATTCAAGATGGCACATTCAATGATGTATTGTATGTTCCATCTCTATCTGTAAACCTTCTCTCAATTTATTAGATTACACACAGTGGATCATGGAAGATAGTTGAGCTCACTGGAGATTTAGTCTTCATTCAGGATAGTGTGACAGGAGGCATTGTTGCTATAGGGACAGTTGATCATTCCACCCCTCTCTACACCTTCTCACATGTTGGTCCACCATCTCCATTGTCAGAGCACATCTCTCCTCTTTTGTGAGAGCCTCATGTGGTGCAGTTAGGTCGCTTGAACTTTTGTATTGTTCCTAAGATCACTGCTATGACTGCCACACCACATCCTATTGAGGTCTTTTCTCTTCAACAAGATTCTTCTTCAACACTACCTGACCCTCCAGCTCCATTCATCGACCCACCAAGTGCACTTGTTGAGGATTCTATAGAGGACATTCATCTCCTCTTTCATGATAGTGTTAGCACACCTATCACACCATCTACATTGGGGATTCCCTTTTAGGATCCTCGTGTTTTCTCCTTTGAGCATCAGTTAGGCCTTCCAATTTCACCTCTCATTCAGGGGTTTCCTTATTTCATGCCTTTGTTTCTTCCACATTGGAGTTGCATTGGTTTGATCATTTCCACAGGGGTTCCATCATTCTGGGGGGGATTTGGTGTCTCATCCCTCTCTCATGGGGGGGCTATTGTTCTTATGGTTTTGAGAGTCTCTTGATCCATTTCTTTTTCTACATTTTTCTCTCTTTTTGGAGTAGGGTTTTTTTCCCACTAGGTTTTCTCTATTTCTCCATTTTACAAAGATTTGGTTGTGTTGGGTACCTCATCAAGCCAAGTTGTCGGGACCCATTTTTATGCTTCCAGCACTGTAGTTTCCTTTGCTTGCTTCTTGCATTATTTGTAGCTGCATTGTTTCTCATCTTAAGGGGGGGTGTTAGAGTAAAGTATTAATTATATTAATTAACTTTACTCCCTTCTTAAGATGTCAACTTATTTTTCTTTAGTTAAATGCACATGCACTAGTTATTTTAAATATAAACTTGCATGCATTAGTCATGTAATAGTTAAACTAATTATTACATGCACTAGGGTTTGCCTTTCAAGGCTTTCGATCTCCTTTATAAGGATGATCCATTGTACATTTAATTCATTCATTATTTGAGGATATTTTTTTCTTCATATTTTTGAGTCAAACCCTTTTCCTCTTCTTGTCTCTACTTCCTTGTAACAGGTTTTTGTATGTAGGTGATCTTCAGGTTTTTTGGATTTGTATTGCTCAAATCCTACAGTATCAAACTTTTTATATAAAATAACAAACAATTTTGTTTAATCAAGAAATACATGCAATATTAACAATATTAAGCCAAAAAGGAAGGGCTTTGACTTTAATGTACTGTCCACAAAAGAAGAAAAACAAATAGTCTTCAAGCAAAGGCTATAAAGTCATGGTTGCACGCCACCACATAGAATCATGTGGCCAAAGTGAAGATTTTGGTGCACCGATTCACACACAGGTAAATAGGCCTAATGAAAAATAATTCAAATTGAATACTTGAGAAATAATCTATTTGATGTTAATTCTGAACATAAATTGACTATTTTTGTTTTATAAAGCAAACAATGATAACAATGTGCATGACATTTCACTACAACCTTCTAATCCTGGCATAGTTCCTACACATGACGAAGGCCCTTATGTGCATCACAATGATGGAGGAATTCATTTTCTATTAAAAATTAATTATGTAAATATTAATAAAATTTAACATCTTAAATTGTAATTGATGTAACCTTTTTGTGAATATTTTAGAACATGCAGAACATCATGGTGATAGAGTGGAGCATGATCTTAGTGTTCAGCATGTTGAGGTTAGGGCTGAACAAAATGTCATTGTAGATGATGTGGCACTATCAGGTAAAGAAAAATCCATATTATGTTCTTTTGATAAATAAAATAATTTTAACATTAATAAAAAAATGTTGTAAATTTAACCCATTTATGTGTTATTGCAGTGGACCCCCCTTTGGTGCAGCAGCCTTATGCTCCAAAAAAGATGAGACATCAGAACCACAAGATGAGGAGAATGTTGAAGATATTGATTTTCCTATTAGCATTTTCCTTAAAAAAATTGAAGAAAAAACTAAAAAAGAAATGATTGTTATAAACCTTGTTTGATAATGCAAGAACGTTGTCTTAATGAGTGTGTTGATGAATTATTGATGAATGTTGCATATTAATAAATTTTATGTCTTGTTAATGAATGTTATGTGATTATAATGATTGATGTGCTAATGAATTAATGATGAATGTTGCGTATTAATCAATTTTATGTCATGTTAATGAATGTTATAGTCCATAAATGGATGAATCAATGAATGAAATATGTAATTAGGTGTTAATGGGGAATTTAGAGTGATTATAGGGGGGAGGGGCCAAATGAGCTTCCATCTTCACGTGGTTAGCCTTGTTAAGTAGATAATACTAAAGTATTCTTGAAACCAAGTGAAGCTCAAACTAAACTAATCAGCATCTGCCCATCCAAGGCAACAAGTTTGTGGTTGACAAACCTGTGAAAGGAGGCATATTCATCTATGATGTTGTCCAGACTTGTGCCTACTTAAATACACCTGTATCGTCAGAAAATGGAAGCACTTCCATTTAGGACTAGTTTAGCCCTTTGAGTAAGTGGTATGGGTTCATGTCAAGCACCTTGAGTGGGTATGTGAATGGATCTAGCTTTTTCCCCCTGTTTTGCTTCTCTCTCCACCTATTTCTAGCCTATTTTCGGCACCTGGTCCTGAGAAACTGAGAGCTATGACCTCAGGGTCAAGGTCGACCTTCTGGGTCAAGGTCAACCTCAACTCTAACCTAGGTCAAAGTCAACCTCAACTCCAACCTAGGTGACAGTTGACCTCGACCTTGACTCAAGGTCCAAATTTCAAATTCCAGAGGTTTCAGGATGTCGGACTTCAGAAAGTTTTATTTCCCGCTTTCGAGTCAGCTGTTTCGGATTTTAGAATGGTTAACTCTTAAATTGTATTTAATCTAGGTCCATTTCTAAGGGTTAATGCCTAATGAGGATTTAATTCCCCTATGTTGGCCCCTCTAGAAGTTTGTGCCCTAGATCACTATAAAAGTAAGCCTTCCTCTCTCATTTCAATCCATCTCATAAATTTGAAGACCAAGAAACTTCATGAGAATCCACTTTCATGCTCAAGAACTCTCAAGAAAGAAGATCAAGCATTAAATCATTCAATCATTTAATCCTTCAAGATCCATTGATAGCCATTGAAGGATTCAATCTCTTTGGAGCCCTCTTGTTCAAGATTTCTCATCCACATTCATTCAAGCTTCTTCATATTCCAAGATTCATTCAAGATTGGTGTTGAATATCTAATGTCATTGATTTGATACATCCTATATGCAATTCTACATTCATTTGGAGCATCCATATTGTGGATTCAAGGATTTGAATCCTCCACAAGGATTTCAATATAAGCAAGGTGAATAGTTCCATTTACTTTGTTTATATATTGCAATTTCAATTACATTTAAAGATTGATTTCAAACTGGGGTTTGACCAAGGAAAACCCCTCATCTATAAAATAAAAACTTTTTTTCTTGTAAGTGCAGGTGCGGGACAGTGAATATCAATGCAGGTCTAGATACCCTTTTCAGCGAACTTTTGAGATCTGCGAATAGAATTTTTGTTAGAGTTGTTTCAGGTCAAGGACAAATTTTAGTGGGGGTCAAGATTGTACCCCAAGGTAAGATTGTACCCCGATCCTAAGGTTAAGGATGACCTTGCTCCAAAAGATAGAAGGTTTTTGGATTTTCTCTGTCTCTGCATTTCTAGGCCAGATCAGATTGCAGAATCTTCTGAAATTGAACACAGACATCAGATAATAGTCTTTTCCAAATTTACCCTATTTTGAGGTTATTATTTGTCTTCTATTCAATTAGGTTTTTAAATGCATATTTTCTATAATAGATTATAAGGTTTTCTCCTTTATTTATATTCTCTATAGATTGATTCATTTGTGCATTGATCACTTCCTTATGATTAATCTATTTGGATCTCTCCTTTGGGAATTTGGATTAGGGATAAATCCTATATTCCCCCCACATTTAAAGCACATGCACATTACTACATTACATTTTGGTGAACACCCTTTTCAAACCATACAACACCTTATTTATCCTACTTGTGGTGAAGAACATAGTTCACATCATCAAACATATAAGTTTTTCCTTACCTAGTGGCTTTAAGAAATCAAAAAATTGTCTACTGGCTACCAAACTACCAAAGAAATCAAAAATAATGTGTTTGATTTCTATCACTGGTAAGAAAAAATACTTTTAAATTTGACTATATAAAGGTACATCAAATCAATTATATTCATCACTTAGGTCGCAACTTTTTCTCCTAACCTTTACTCAATAAGTGCACCAATAAGTAGTAAATTTGGCATTGATGAGTGCACTGGTTCATTATCACATTTCTTAGAACAAAATACAAATAATATGGAACCATTGACCAACATGAATCTAATTTGACTTAAAACTACACTTGAAAGGAATGAATTGACTTTGAAGAGACCTTTGTACTAATGAAAAAAATGAAAACTATCATATTTGTGTTCTCAACACAACTTGGATGACACATCCATCAAATGGATGTATAAAGTGCTTTTCTAAATGGATATCTCAAGAAAAAGTGGTGTGAAGCAACCCAATAGATTAGAATTTTAAGACAAAGAATATATCATTTGTCAATTGATAAAATCACTATACAACTTTAAAAAGAACATCATGTGTGGTACATCAAAATTGATGAACACCTCTACATGGAAGGATTTTATTTAAGTCTTTTAGATTAAACTTGTATGTTCAAAGGGAACATGAAGATATCATCATCATGATTTTTTATGTTTATGACCTTGTGATCCATGGGAGTAGAAAAGTATTCATTTCAGTTTTGAACAAGGATTTACCAAAGGCATTGAGAAAACATATCTCAAATTTCAGCAAAATTGAATTGGCAAATAAAGAATCATGTCTCTACCTCTCAAACAATAGTATGCCAAGGAACTTACTAAAAAAATCAAGGTGAACAATTATAAAGAAATTTCAAGACGTGGAATATCTATCACAATCATTACTTTCCCACCATGGTTTACCAAATAAGGTATATGATTCCCCATACATACAAATGGCTAGGAGATTTATTTATTTTATCCATAAGAGACTAGATTTAGGATATTTTGGGCAGTATCTCTCTAGACTTATGCAAGAGCCTAGACAAATGTCGTGGAAAGCTTGTAAAAGGGTGTTGTGATATGGGCTTGACAGGTTATATGGATATTAATTTGGACTGGTGTATAAGAGAACTAACAACTTTTGCTTGACTGGTTAAATGGATGTCAATTAGACAGGCTCCATTGATGATCAGAAGTCAACATTTAGGTTATGTCTGCAATATGTGTTGAGAAGAAATCTCCTAGGAGGGTAGAAAATAATTGGATGTTGCCATATCTTTTACTTAAGTAGAATCCTAGGTAGTGTACACACTCAAATGGTGTGCTTCTCTAAATCATTATATCCAAGGGAATCCAGGAAGAGGAAACCTTACAAAGTGACCTAGAGCTCTCTATGCATGGAGTTGCAAGATTATTTAAATTTTTCTCTCAGCTAGAGCTATTAAGCTAATGACCTTGCTAGTCAACCACACAATGAGAGATTCAAATGAAGATAAGGGCAAGAATTCCAATATCCCCAAGAATCACTATGAAATGCAATGCAAAGCTATACTATGAATGAAAATGCAAGCTATGAAAGGAAATATGCAACTATTACAAAGCCTCCTAATTAAGCTAGATGAAGTAATCTAAAGCATAAAGGAAACTAAGCTAATATGAAACTATGAATGCCATGATAATGCAAGAAATGAAACTATGATAGCATGAAAGTATGAAAGTCAAGAATGCTCCAAATCTTCAAAAGTTCCAAAGTGACCTAGAAAACCTGCAACATAACATTAGTATTCAAAAATGCATATGAAAATGAGGAAGAGAGCTCTTCTTTTATAGGAAATGAGAAGGAATGGACCATGGAGATTAAGAGGCAAAAGATTTAATCAATGGTGGAGCATCAAAGAGGAGCAATCCATGTGCACAAATATCCTCCAATGAGAAAATAAGAGTTGACTTTTATGTCCCATATAAGACAAAAAGTATTTTTTCCCTTTTTATAAAATAAGAATAATGCTTTATTTGTGCAACTTAGGATAAGAGGAAAAGTGGGGCCTTTTTATTTATTAGAAGGGGAGGAAATATTCTTTTTAATAAATAAAGACTTTAGGATAAAATGGCTAACCCAAGGCAAATAATCGAAAATGATAAAATAGGGCTTGATCAAGGAAATTGATATAAAGCTGAAAATGTTGATTTTTGAAAATATTGATTCAGGGATTTGATAAATTTTCGAATGGGGGCCCAAAGTCTAGGTGACCATTTTCCCCTCTTTGACTAATGTGTGATCATTCTGGGAACACTTGTGATTAAAAAAGAATTGAAATGTGAGATTTATTTGGGATCACAAGATAGCTCAGATGTGTGTTCGACGGATGGGAACACATCAAGACAAGCATAAGCATAAGCTAAAGGACAAGACCAACACCATTGCTATTAAGTGATAGTCAGGTTTGAAATCAAAAGACAAGATCAACACCATTGATGTTAAGTGCTAATCGTGTCTCAAAATGAGAGATAAGAATCGAAAGACAAAACCATCACTGTTGTTGTTAAGTGATAGTGAAGTCTCAAAATAAGAATCTCAAGCTGAGCTGAATGATAAAGCTGAATCAAAGATTAAAGCTAATAGGTACTACCCCCTCAGAATCAAAATCAAAATCAGGTAGAGGAGAAGAAACAAATAGATAAACTTGATCAAGTCACTAGAAATCATAATCGAAGGATGGAGCATGATAGGATAACCATCAAGTAGTGAAGACATGCCCCAGTTTGACTGAAAAGATGAAGTCAAACCTCAGAGAGATGAAGCAAGTGAAACTAAATGAAAGACTAGAAGGTTGAAAGAGATGGGGGTGAAGAAATGAAGATGCCCCAGTGAAGATCGAAGGATCAGGCCTCAAATGGTCAGCCAACTACGCAGAAGAGGGGAAAATTTTGAAATGCAATTTTGACTATCAAGATGAACTTGGATTTCGATTTCGAGTCCGAAAAGAATAGAAAATGACATGATATGAAAGACAAGAAGTGAAAGACATGATCAAGAAAAGGAAAGGTGAGTGCAGTTGACCAACTAGTCCATGAAAGATAAAAGGAGAGCTCTCTCCATGTGCAAAGTGCAAAAACTAATCTAACATGAACCTAAAAGTGCAAGCTACTATGAAAGGTGGTTGACTTGCAAGGTCACAACGCTAATAGACATCTAATAATCATCATGGAGCTTTATTGGTAGTTTCATAAGATCATACAATACACACTAGTATGACTATGGGTATATGAATATGATCTATATCAGATTAAATGTGGGAATCCCACCTAGGCACCAAAGACATATAGGTCAAGATGACTAGTGCAGTGAGATTACCTAAGTTTACTATAGTGAGATTATGCTTGCATCAAGACATAAGAAGGTCGAGATGACTATAAGAATGCACTCCCAAAATAGTCAAGGATAATATCCAATAGGTCCTCAATGCCAAGTAGGCCAAGCATAGATGCTAATGACAATGAGGACTAACAAAATATACCCACAAGTAGAAAAAGAAATAAAACATGTCCTCATGCCCTCAGTCTTCTAGCTATGCATCATTGAAAACTATCATAGGGAGAGAACACTCATCAAAGAAATCATCATAGATAGCACACAAAGAAAACAAAGTCAAAAAAAGTCTCAGTGAATCAAGTGATTTGTTTAAGTGTGTGTGTGTGGATCATAGAATCAACTTTGAGTATCACATCTACGAGTGAGAATTATCATATCATGCTGAACTGTGGAGTAGGATATCTGATAAGTGTTGAGAAACACTTGACACTAGGGTAGTGTTGAAAAACACTGTTTGGGTGGTGTTGAAAAACACCATTTGCAAGATGTCCTAAAGACCAATGCATCATAGAGACCAAAGCTAACACAGTTATGCCCCCCCCTAGACAAAGACAAAGACAAAGACCAATTCCAAACCAAGGCAACAAGGTCAAGGCATGATGGAAAAAGGCTAAGTGTCAAGGACACATGCTAAGAGACAAGGGTGCAAAGGCCTCAAGTAGTGCCTGTTTTCAAGTTTTCACCACTTGGAGAGATTTTTTATTTTTTAATTTTTTTGTATTTTTGCTACCAAGGCGCCTGTTTCCAGGTTTTCACCAAGGCACTTTTACTATTTTTTTGAATTTTATTTTTTTTAAAAAAAATTTTCAGGACTTTATATGCTTTTTAGAATTTTTTCAGCATCATATATGAATTTTTTTGGAATTTTTTCAGGATCAATAAAGATATGTACAAAGGATGCCCCCAGACATAATGGGCATCATGGATAGAACTTCTTGAGGTGCAAAACATTGATAGGGTCATGGATTTGTTCCCCCTCTGGATCAGATAATAAGTAAGCACCTGTACCAAAAGTTGTAGTGATAATGTATGGTCTGAGCCAATTAGTTTCAAACTTCCCCTTTTGTTCTCTATTTTGTTGGTTCTTAGGATTTTCTTGCAAAACAAGATCCCCCACTTGAAATTCCCTAGGGTGAACCTTCTTGTTGAATGCTTTGGACATACGCTTTTGGTAGACTCTCATGTGATCAAAAGATGCTTTATGTTTCTCATCTAAAAGTTCTAACTCTTGTAACCTCATGGCACAGTAGTCTTCATCTGTCACTAAACCTTTGAGAGAGACTCTAAGTGAAGGGATCTCTACCTCCAAAGGTAACACTGCTTCAGCACCATAGGTGAGGGAAAAAGGTGTAGCCCTTGTTGGAGTACGAATACTCATTATGTAGGCCAACAAGGCTGGATTTATCTATAGGTGCCAATCTCTACCATTCTTGCAAACTATTCTATGGAGAATCTTAAGAATGGTCTTATTTGAAGCCTCTGCTTGTCCATTTCCCTATGGAAAGTAAATGGAAGACCAATGTTTTTTTTTTTTAAATTTCTCGCAGAGGTGTGTAAGGTCCTTTTTTTTAAACTAACCTCCATTGTCAGTGATTATTTCAGAAGGTATCCCAAACCGACAGATGATGTGATTCAAGATGAACAAAGAAATTACCTTCCCTGAAGCAACAGAAAGTGGAACAGCTTCTACCCATTTGGTAAAGTAGTCAGTAGCAGTAATAATGAATTTATGTCCACCTGATGAGTTGGGATGAATCTTCCCAATGTGATCAAAGGCCCAGTGCTGAAATGGCTAATGAGAAATAGAAGGAATAAGCTCCCTACTTGGAGCATGAATCAGGTTTCCATGTTTCTGACACTTTTCACAAGATTTAGCAAAAGCTACTGCATCTATCTGCATGGTAGGCCAATAGTACCCCACCCTAAGCAACCTTTGGGCCATGGCAAGACCATTAGAATGTCCTCCACAAATGCCCTCATGAATGTCAACTAATGCTAGGTTGGACTCATCCTTTTCTAAACACCTAAGAAGTGTCCCATCTAAACCCCTCCTATACAAATAACTAGAGATAAGGATGTGGTGACAGGTATTACGAACAAGGTTTCTTCTTTTAGAATGATTGAAGGTTTCGGGAATGGTACCATCATGAAGATATGAATAAATGGCACCATAGCGAGATGACTCATGGCTAACCAAGGTACAAATGACATGGCTTTCTAAGGAGTCAAAAATAGGATAACGTAGCTCTTCCACCAGGAATTCAAATCTGGGCTCATGCTGTTCTAGCTGAAGAAGGGAAGCTAATGTAGCCATAGCATTAGCTACCTTATTCTCTACTCTAGGGATTTGTTGAAATGTAACAAAGGTAAAGTATCGGTGCAATGAATCAACCATCTTCTTATAGGGTATCATTTTGTCATCCTTTGTTTGATATTCTTCATTAACTTGGTTGATAATTAATTGTGAATCCTCATAAATGTGTAGCTCTATAATTCCCCATTCTATAGCCATTTTCAATCCATTTGTCAAGGCTTCATACTCAACAATGTTGTTTGTGCATGGGAATAATAATTTATAGGATTTAGGAATATGATATCCATGAGTAGAGACAAACAACAATCCAGCTCCTAAACCATTTTGCGTGAAAGAGCCATCAAAGAACATCTTCCAGGTTCTTGTAGTCATATAAATGATAGCTTTTCCCTTTATGGCTTTACGCTCAACATACTCAATGTCAAATTCTAAAAGAATCATCATCCATTTAGCAAGTCTACCTGTGAGAGCAGCCTTACCAAGAAAATATTTTAGAGGATCAATTTTAGCTATGAGTTGTATTGTATGTGCAAGCATGTAATGTCACAACTTTTGGGAAGCAAACACCACCACTAGGCAAGATTTTTCAATACTGATATAATTGACCTCATAGGAAACAAGTGTATGGTTGATGTAATAGTTGGCTCTTTCTTTTCCAGTATCATCAAGTTGAGCCAATAATGCCCCGAGGGAAGATTCTATTGCTGATACATACAAGATGAGTGGTTTTCCTGGGATAGGAGGCATTAAGATTGGAGGATTAGCCAAATATTGTTTGATTTGATCCATGATTTGCTGGTATTCCTCATTCCAGACACATTTAACCCCTCTATGCAAAGTTTTATTAAAGGTTTGAGCTCTATCAGCCAGTTGTGAAATAAACCTCCTTATAGATTGAAGACGTCCTTGAAGACTCCTCATTTGACTAATTTTTTTAGGAGGTGGCATATCCATTATTGCTTGAACTTTTTCAGGGTCTACCTCTATTCCTTTAGCTGAAATGATGAATCCTAAGAGTTTGCCAGAGGTGACCCCAAATGTACATTTTTTGGGATTCAATCTAAGTTGGAACTGTTCCATACGATCTAGAATTACTTCCAAATCTTCTAGGTGTGTATTCCTTTTCTTTGATTTTGTGAGGGTGTCATCCACAGTCTTCCATGTTCTTATGCATCATGTCATGGAATATGGTGGTCATAGCTCTTTGGTATGTAGCTCCGGCATTTTTTAATCTGGATGGCATGATGTTCCAACAATAGGTTCCCCATGCACAAGTGAATGCAATTTTCTCTTGGTCTTCAGGAGCTATTTTGATTTGATTGTACCCAGAAAATGTAAGGAAACTTAGGTGCGGAAATAGCTTCCTACGCTAATCTCTATAGGAGAGTATTGTGCAAATTCTTATAAATCCTTACAATTTCAAATTCGTTAACTACTTTAACAAATATATTGCAACCACATACCATGCATACAAAAAAATAGAGAATCACAAAATGATATAACCTGGGGAAACCTTTCGGTAAAAACCCCAGCACTCCAAAACCTGCACAATGTATTGATCAAAACTATTACAGCTTATAATACACTTACAATGTAAGTTCTTTCAGAAGATTTCCAAAACCTTGAAGACAAATCACGACAACATAAAAAACATTCCAACCATACACTCGCATCACTACTCTTCGCAACCCTAAAAAAGCTTATATCATGCGCTTCACTTTTTAGGGCTACTCCCAAAGATAACCATATTAAGGTTTTACCATTCTCCGAGAAAATAGGAACCCCAAAAATTTTTTACCCCATGATTTGGGAAGAGTGTACAATACTCAAATTTATCAGTTGCCACATGTCTTCACCTATCATTGAATCTTCTTGACATACCTCTTACGTGTCATAGGAATCTGTCATAACCGTTTTAGCCATGATCTCCTTACACACAATTCAAGATGTCATCACATCAACATTATTTACAAGAAATACATTTTACAAAACAAATAATAAGAATAGGAATTATCCAAGGTTGAGACACCTTATTCCTAACATTCTCCCACTTGTCGAACACCTTGTAAGAGCAACAAGAACATAACAGGAACTAACCGCTATAGGCCAAAAGGCCCATAGACTCTGAAAACCATCTAAACTTCTTAGTGCCCACTAGTTTTGTTAATGCATCTACAACATTCTTCACAGTATCTACCTTCTCCAAATTTACCTTTCCATCTTCCACCATATCTCTCACAAAGTGAAACTGCACATCAATGTGCTTCGTTCTGGCATGGAAAGTTGGATTCTTTGCAAGGAAAATAGTGCTCTGACTGTCACACCAAATAGTAATCTATTTCATCAACACCAACATCAAAACACAACCTTCTAAGCCAAATGGCTTCTTTACAAGCATGAGTAGCATCCATGTACTCAGCTTCTATAGTGGACAAAGCAACCACAAGTTGTCACTTGCTCATTCAACTAATGGCACCACCAAACATAGTGAACACATAAGCACTAGTGGATCTCCTCCTGTCAATATCACCTGCCCAATCTGCATCTACAAACCCATGAATACAAACTAAATGTGGAGATCCAGAAGAGTTACCATGATAACATATGGAGTAATCTAATGTACCCCTCAAATATCTGAATACTTGCTTAACTACATCCCAATGTACTCGTCTAGGGTTAGCCATAAACTGACTCAAGACTCCCACTGCTTGGGTAATGTCTGGTCTAGTACAGACCATAGCATATATAAGACTTCCAAATACACTAGCATAAGGTACTCTACTCATGTCCTCCACCTCACTAGGAGATTTTGGACAATCATCTACAGATAACTTTGTTCCCACAGAAATAGGAACACATAGTGGTCTACAATCTGCCATGTTGAACCTGTCCAACACAGACTTCACATACTTACTCTGACTCAACCAAAGTTTTTTGTTAGACCTATCTCTATTGATTTCCATACCAAAGATGTACCTAGCTACCCTAAGATCTTTCATCTCAAACTATGTTGACAACTAAGATTTAAAATCAAAAATCATACCCTTACCCTTCCCAAACAGCAACATATCATCAACATATAATGCAACAATAAGAAGGCAATCATTTTCAACTCTGAAATAAACATAATGATCTAATTTTGATCTTACAAATCCAATTGACAACACAAAGGCATCAAACTTAAGGTACCACATCCTAGGAGATTGCTTCAAACCATATAGAGATTTCTTTAATCTACAAACTAAGGATTCTTTACCTTTAACAATGTAGTGCTTAGGCTGTGAAATATAAATCTCTTCCTCCAAATCACCATGAAGGAAATTTGTCTTCACATCCATTTGTTCTATCTCTAAATCATATGATGCAGCAAGAGATAACAGAAATCTAATGGATGTCAACTTTGCAACAGGAGAGAATATTTCACCATAATCTATTCCCTCTACTTATGAATACCCCTTTGCAACCAATCTAGCTTTGTACCTTTCAACATTGCCATCTGCACAGAATTTCTTCTTGAACACCCATTTACAACCAACAGATTTTCTCCCTTTAGGAAAAGGTACAAGGTCCCAAGTTTTTTTTTTCTCCAATGAAGCCATCTCATCATCCATAGCCTCAATCCAGGAACCTGCATCTTCCATGCCCAAAGCCTCTTTCACAGATCTAGGCTCATTAGTGTAAGTAATCAAAGAAAAGGCACAACTGGAATCTAACATAGAATAACCAAACCATTCTGGTTTCTTTCTTTCTCTTGTGGATCTCCTCAAGGGCTGAGCTTGAGGTTGCTCTTCCTCTTCTTCTAAACTATCAGAGCTGTAAGAGCTCTCCTCATCATTAGGCCCAACATGGTCTCTCTGTTCAGTCTTCTCAGGGGTAGAAGGAAACTGAACAACATCTTTTTCCTTTTCTTTTTCATCTGGTTGTAGCACAATAGGAGAAGATGTTAGCTCTCTGAAAATAACATTTCTACTATACAACACCTTACTAGTCACAGGATCCCAAAGCTTGTATCCTTTCACACCAGCACTGTATCCGATGAAAATACATTTAACAGCTTTGTTTTCCAACTTAGATCTTTTCTCCTTTGGAACATGTGCATAAGCTTCACAACCAAAAACACAAAGATATCTAATTGAAAGCTTCTTACCAGACCACACCTCCATGGGTGTCTTACCAACAAGGGCTGATGTAGGAGATCTGTTAACTAGATAGCAAGTAGTGGCCACAGCTTCGGCCCAAAACCTTTGTTCTAAACCAGCTCCACTAAGCATACTCCTAGCCTTCTCCATCAGTGTCTTGTTCATTCTCTCTGCAACTCCATTTTTCTATGGGGTATAAGGAGTTGTCTTATGCCTCTTGATACCTTGTTCTTTACAGAACTGTTCAAACTCTATTGAGCAAAACTCACCACCATTGTCAGTTCTCACACACTTAATCTTCTTACTAGTCTAATTCTCTACAAGAGCTTTAAATTCCTTGAACTAACTAAACACTTGTGTCTTAATTTTAAGGAAATAAATCCACGTCCTTCTATTGTAATCATCTATGAAAGATACAAAAAATACAGACTTGGAGATTGAAGGAACTTTTACAGGACCAAATACATCAGAATGAATAAGATCCAAAACATCAGAAGATTTGTGAGAACTAGATTAAAACAGAACACAATTTTGTTTACCATAGACACAGTGTTGATAGAAGTTGAACTCAAGATTGCAATCATTTAACCCCTCAACGAGATTTTTATTTTTCAGGGTTCTGAGACCCTTTTCACCAATGTGGCCAAATCTCATATGCCACAACATTGTCTTTTCTGCAGGAAGCTTACCTTCCAAAGTGTTTGTACTACCATCAAAACCAATAGCCATAGACTTCTTCACTACTTGTTCAGATGGTGAGGATGAAGAACTATTACATAGAGGAATACATGCATCTAGCTGAAATAAGGTACCTCTCCTAGTACCCCTTGCAAGCACTATCCATCCTCTCATCATCTTGCATCCTTCTTTTGAAAAAACAACTTGCACACCTACATCATTCAGCATACTTACAGATAATAGGTTTCATGCCAAACCTGGAATGTGCATAACTCTATTGATTCCCTTTACTCATCCATCAAGAAATTTGATAGTGACCCTTCCACATCCAACTATCTTTAGGTGAGAATCATCACCCAAATACACCCTTCCACCATCGAACTCTTCATATTTTGAGAACCAGTTTCGATGAGAGGTCATGTGAAAAGATGTACCTAAGTCAACCAACCACACATCATTAGATGCATGGGCTGCCAAAGCTGCGATGAATGCATCGCCATCTTCTTGAGATCTTTCTCAAGATGAATCTAAACCTTTCTTCTTCTTCTTCGGCTCTTTGCAGTCTTTATGGAAGTGACTAGATTTATCACAGTTCCAACATTTTTTCTTGGACTTATTAGAAGTCTTTGACTTCCCATAGGATTTGGATCTACCCTTATTGTCAGACTTATTGTCATTTTTCTTCCCTCTTTCAGTGGATCTCCCACGAACAGCAAGGGCTTCTTTTTCTGAAATGGAAGCCTTTCTCTGCATCTCCTTTGATAGCAGCAAAGACACCACATCATCCATTTTGAAGGTGACTAAAGTTCTTCTGAGAGCCATCACAAGATGGTCCCATGAATCTGGTAAAGAACAAAAAAGTGTGTAGCAATGATCCTCCTCCTCTAACTTGACACCAGCTGATGTCAATTGTGCAGCTAGCAGATTAAATGCATTTAAATGATCCGTTAAGGATCCACCTTCCTCCATTTGTAGAGAGTACAACTTCTTCCTTAGGAACAACTTGTTCACCAGAGATTTGGCCTGATACATGGCCGCAAGTCTTTCCCACAAACTATTTGCGGTTTTCTCATCTAGAATATTCAAAAGAATTGCATCAGTTAAACAGAGTCTTATGAGACCCTTAGCTTTACGGTCTTTGATATCCTAATCTACTTGAGCTATAGTTTCTGGTCTTGTAGCACTTGAAGTCACTTCCCATAGGTCACGATCTTCCAACATGTCTTCCATCTTGAGTTTCCACAACTCAAAATTAGTGCCATTAAATTTCTCCACCTCCATTCTTCCATATGATGAACTTGCCATCTCAATCTAAAAATAAGATTCAGAATGCTCTGTAAAAAACTCCCACTCAAACTTGAGATCAGCTCAAAAAACCCTACCCAACAACTAGGATCAAAAGTTGATCAAGCTCTGATACCACTTGTAAGGAAACTCAGGTGTGGAAACAGCTTCCTACGCTAATCTCTATAGGAGAGTATTGTGCAAATTCTTATAAATCCTAACAATTTCAGATTCGTTAACTACTTTAACAAAGATATTGCAACCACATACCATGCATACAGAAAAATAGAGAATGACAAAATGATATACCCTAAGGAAACCTTTCGGTAAAAACCCCAGCACTCCAAAACCTGCACAATGTATTGATCAAAACTATTACAGCTTACAATACACTTGCAATGCAAGTTCTTTCAGAAGATTTCCAAAACCTTGAAGACAAATCACGGTAGCATAAAAAATGTTCCAACCATACACTCGCATCACTACTCTTCGCAACCCTAAAAAATCTTATATCATGTGCTTCACATTTTAGGGCTACTCCCAAAGATAACCGTATTAGGGTTTTACCATTCTTTGAGAAAATAGGAACCCCAAAAAAATTTTACCCCACGATTGGGGAAGAGTGTACAGTACTCAAATTTATCAGTTGCCACATGTCTTCACCTATCATTGAATCTTCCTGACATACCTCTTACGTGTCATAGGAATCTATCATAACCATTTTAGCCATGATCTCCTTACACACAATTCAAGATGCTGACACATCAACATTATTTGCAAGAGATACATTTTACAAAACAAATAATAAGAATAAGAATTATCCAAGGTTGAGACACCTTATTCCTAACAGAAAATCCATCCATCAAAGAATATATCTCATAGCCCATGGTCATGTCCACAATCATATTTATGTTTGGAAGTGGAAAATCATGCTTTGGGCAAGCTTTGTTAAGATCTCTAAAATGTGTGCATACTCGAATGGACTTGTCATGTTTTGAAACTGGTACTATATTAGAAATCCATTCAGAATAATTGATGGCTTTGATAAACCCTGCACTGAGGAGCTTTTCTAATTCAGCTTTTACTAAAAGAGCTATGTGAGGATGCATTTTCCTCAACTTCTATTTTACTAGTTTAATGCCCGGAGCTATGGACAAATGATGCATAATAAGACTAGTGTCCAACCCTGGCATGTCTGAATAAGTCCAAGAAAAATTGATCTTCTTCCTTTGTAGGAACTTGGTGTATGCCTCTTTCTCTTGTGTAGATAGAGACTGAGCTAAATGTACAATTTGTTGAGCCTTTTGTGTATTCAGATTTATTGGCTGTGTGGGCTCAACAAGCACTGACGACCTGTCCTAAAAATAACTCAGAAGATTATCAAGTACCTCATCCTTAGGCACCTCAAGGAGGTTTTCACCTTCGGATATGTCTTTTATTTTTACTTTTTTAAGTTCTGACACTGCCACATAGTGGTTTTCACCATCAGAACTCTGAGTTTTTATTTATTTTCTTTTTATTTTTTGAATGAGGTACTTGATATCCAGCTCTGTCATACTTGTAGTTGGTTCACTGGTGGAAGAGACTACGGGTTCAGGAGGTTAAGGTAATAGGCTATCTCGTAGTCATTTTGAAAAGTCAGAAGTTGAGGCTCTTGATAGTGCTGAGTCCAATCAATCAAGTGTGGATTGACAAGGGGTAGGTCAATGGCTAGTTCAATATTGTGAATGTGGATTATGTCATCTCTGGTGATCATAGAGTTAGGATTCATCAAGTATCCCTCTAAGGTACTCAAATCAGGACTTGTCCTACTAAGCGAAGCATCATCCACTAAAGCTACTTGTGGATTTCAATCCTCTAGTCCTACACTAGACTCGTTAGCTACCTTGGATTGGGAACTATATGTATGGACAACAGCAATGTCCATGTCAACTGTAGAACAATCAAAAAGAGTCTCACACTCATACTCATGTGAATCCGCATTTGAATCTCGACTAGGATGCTTACACAAAGCATGTTTTTTAGGCTTTGAAGTAGAAGCGTTAATGTCACAAAGGGTAACACCTTCTTGGAGATCTTCAACATGAGTTGCGATAGTAGATTGTTCTTGTTCTGAAATCATTGGATCAATAACTGAAGCATCTAAATCTCCCCAAAGGAGATTGTTGGAAGGGATCCAATCTTAACACTTTTCTTGCTGATTTTGCAAATTGGGCACATAACTAGACTCATCATCACTATCCATCGCAACTAGGATAGGAGCAGTATTTTTCTTCTGATTGTCAAAACCTAGGCCAACCATTCTCTTAGTCCTGTGACCAAAGAGAGCATGATTAAGTGGTTCAACTTTAGCATCTAAGAGGTGGCTGAGGGGACCATGACCTGGGTAGCCCATATTCTTGACCAAAGTATACCCTCTCCCATAGGTCTTAGGAGATGAGAAGAAATTTTCATTATGCAGGTACTTTTCCTCCTTGTAGATCCAATCTCTAATGGCCACTTCTTTTTCATCTTGAATGGGTATAGATGACTCCACAAAAGTGTCAAACAAAGAAATAGCTGAGGATGAAGGTCGTATCCCCTGTGAAGGTTTCCCATAGGACCTAGGTGAAGTTGGAAACTTTGTGAAGGAATCAATTTGATAATCTCCCATACCAACGTCCATGGATTTGAACTTATTCTAGCATTGCTCTAAAGTTGCATCAAAATTTTATGATGCTCTATTAAGAGGAACATGAATGCCTGCTGAAATGGCATTGACAGATAAGGTGATATCACCTGGTATGCAGACTTCTATGCCATTGTATGGGAATTTGACACATTGGTGATAGGTAGACGGTACTTCTTGCTTGTTGTGAATCCATGGACTACCTAGCAAGATGTTGTATGCCAGGGGTCCAACGTCAACAATCTAAAACAAAACATCTTTCTCCACTGGGCCAATCCTAATGGGAAGAACAACCAACCCCTTAGAGCTTCTTTCTGCCTCATCATAGGCCTTTATTGTGATTTTATTTCTTATGTCAATTACTCCCTCTAAATATCCCAATGTTTTCAAAAGACTTAAAGAACATATATTGAGCCTAGCACCCCCATCAATCAACACATGCCTAACACGGGTTTTGTGGATCATGACTTCAATATGGAGGGCAAGATTGTGCGGATGGCTCAAGGCTTTGTCATCTTCTTCTAAGAATGTGAGGTAGTGAGGGCTAGCAAGGTGGTTAACCATATGTTGGAATTGATCAATATCAATATTGTTGGGGACATTAGTTGTATGCAAAGCATCCTCAAGGATACGCTTATGCCTTGGAGATAATTCTAGGAGTTCAAAAATGGAAATTTGAGTTGGTGTTCTTTGTAACTGATCAACAAGATTATAGCTCATCTCTAGATTCACTGTTGTTTTGGTGACATTTTTAGATGCCACTTGCTTGGGTTTGGAATTAGGCCCCCTAATAATCACAAGACCTTAGTTTTGACTTCTAGTGACAGCATTTAATGCTTGGGATGATCTTTGAGAGTGGGGACCTCTAAGCACAATCACGGGGTCTACATCAAATATAGGAGAAGAATTATCATCATGACCATAGGGATCTTAGTTTCCCATCATATTAACACTTTCTTCAACAACTTCAAGCATATTGATGACATTTTCCATAGATGTGTAGGTGTAGTTAATTTCAGCTTTTCCATCTTTGGGTTTAGAGGTTTCTCCCTTATCATATTTTGGCAAATGTTCCTTAAATGCTTTGTGGTCTACATTAGTATTCAACCCATCAATTTGAAATTTATTACTCTCAATCAGATCTTGAACAAGATGCTTAAGTTTCCAGCAATGCTCTATGTCATGCCCAATGTCATCATGATATTTGCAATAGGCTTTCTCATCCCACCAATATGGTTTAATTTTAGGTATGTGGAATTTTGCTAGATCTTGCAGTTGTGCAAGGTTGTTGGCAATAAGCATCTTAAAAATATCCTCATAAGAGTCACCAAGCTTAGTGAATTGTCTCCTCTCCTTTTTGGACTTCTCTTGATATCGTGGTTTATGCTCTTGTTGGTTAGAGGATGTTTGAAGCTTCATAGCTTGAACTACACTGGATAAGTGTAGGACACCTTGGTCCCTTGGTTGGTTAGAGTCAACAATTCCATCATTGACCACTTGTTTATTTTTATTCTAGTGCGAGTTCTTGCCTTTATCCTTATGATTGTTGTTATTATTATTTTGACTATGGTTTTTGTTGCTTTGTTTAGTCAAAATATCTTGTTCCTTTAAAACATCCTCTATTCTACATGCGGTTTCAACCATAATGTCGAATGAATCAAAGACCATCTTCCGAATCTCATACTGCATCTTAGGCACTAAATTGCTCACAAGGATATCAATTTTCTCATGTTCAGGAATTGTCCTAGAATATCAAGAGCATAATCATCTCCACCTTTGTAAAAATGTAACAAAAGATTCCCCTTGATTTTGTTTTAAGTGACACAAATCAAGCATGGTGACTGACCTTGATAAGTTATATGCAAAATGTTGCACAAATCTATGTATGAATTCTTTGAAAGTTTTGACAGGAGGGGTAATGTTGGTAAACCACTCCATAGCTTGGCCCTTTAGACTCCTTGGGAATAATCTCATCAAATAGGAATCCTCATGGTGAAATTCAAAACTCATGGTATAAAACTGATGCACATGATCATGTGGGTCACCATTACCATCATATTTGTCATATTGGGGAAATTCAATTTTCCTAGGAAAATCAATCATGCTCAAACTTTTATCAAAAGGATTAGGAAAAATAGAGTCAAGGTTGAAGGAACTCTTAGGAGCCATCATCTTCTCCATCATTTTCTTGAGTTTTTTAATTTCCTCTTCTTGTGAGGGGCTCTATTTCTTGATCTTCCTATCCACATCAAAGTTATAAGGGACCCTCACACCCTTGTTGATTAAGCTCTCTAGGAACCTATCTTTATTTTTCTCAACATATTTCTCCACATATTGTTGAAAAAGTGGTTCTTTTTGTACTCTCATAAAGTCTTGAGCTTCATAATTTGCACTACTTCCTCCATGTTGAGAGCCATGATGAGCTTGTTGGGAGGGTTTTCTTGAGTTCCTAGGAGGAGTCTGTCTCCTATAGTGAGCATGTTGTAAAGTCCTCCCTCTAGGACTAGGAGATCTTGAAGGAGTACTTGACCACCTTCTACTTCTTGGAGTTCTTGGGGGAGTAGAGGGTGGAGAGTTGTTTCCATTGTTGGTACCCCCATTGTTAAATTGATTGTTGAGTTGTTGGGCCAATATCCTATCTTGTTCCTCTTGGAATGTTTTTCTCTCTATGTCCAACAAGGCTTGTTGTTCCTATTCTAGGAGCCTAATTTTTTCTTCTTTTGCAGCTTGTTCTTCTTTTGTAGCTTGTTTTTCCCACTCAATTCTTTTTAGCCTCTCACTTGTATATCTTGAAGCTATTTTTAGTGGGGAACTTGGTCTTGAATGGTTGAATAAGTTAGTTGCATTCACATGAGCATCATAAGATTGGTTGTTTTGGTCCTCATGTTGTGACCATGCATCTTGATGAGCTTGTGCATAATGTCTTTCAGCTCGTTGATAAGCATCTAGATATCTTGAATTAATAGGAGGTGAGTCAGGTTGATTGTCATCTTTGAATGACATGTTACCCCTATGTCTCTGAAAAATGTCATCAAGAGATTGATCCATTATTTCTCTTTGTTGTTTGGTCAAGGTGTAACTCATATCCATATTCGATTAAGAAGGTGCTAAAGAGGTATTCAAATTTCTCTCTAGATCAAAACAAACTTTAGACTCACTCTTAGGGGATTGATAAAAAATGTGTTCCTTTCCCTTTCGCTGTTGACGAGTCTTAACTAAGGGAAATTGATTGAAGACAACTTGAGGTCATTTCCCTTGACTAACTTGGTACCTTGTTGTAACTGACATGAAAGAAAAAGATCCTTGGTGGTGAGATGACCTCACAAAATGTCAATACCAAACTAGGATAATAAAAGTACTCAAATGTCCAAAAAGAGATGGTGAGATAGAAAATTGCAATAGGAGTAAACCAACATTGTCAAAGAGGTGCTTAAATCAAAGGATTCTAGTATCCTTGCACGTATGAACCAAGAGGATGGATTTACTCAAATTATATAATTGAAATTGATTTTTGATGAAAATGAATTTGGACAAAAGAGGACTGAAATTCTCCAAGAATGTTACCAACGAATCTAGAGATATACTTTTTCAACAAGGAGAATTTTTTTAACTTGGAAATTCCACACAAGATGACTTTGTAAAATCAAATAAAACTAATCCAAGAGGCCTAAAAATAGCACCTCAAGGTTCAGACAAGTTTCCAATAGCAGAAAAAAATCACCCACTTAAAGATCTGGTCAACTAAAAGCGACTGACAATGGTTGAAACTGGACAAACTGTAAATAATTCTGGGTGATACTTTCTAGGAAAATAGGGTGATAGTTTATAGCGAGGTGATACTTCATTTTAAGCCAGGTGATAGTTTCCAATAAGCCCAAGTGATAGTTTCCAGGCAGGTAAGGTGATAGTCCAGCAGGGGTGAACTATCACGCAATATTTCTCTCCATAAGGCGTGATACTGTTGCAGAATTTGACCAGTGAAGTGCAAATTTTTAGTTTTTGGGACTGTTTGTTCAAAATTTTCAGTTTGAGGTTTGGTTTTTTTATTCCAATCACAATGAAAGAAGAAAATTGATAGGTTTGCAAACAGTATGGGATCAAACGTGTCTTCAAACACTTGAAACAAGGGCAAAAGCAACCTTGCCAAGACAAACAATTGTGATATCAAAATTAAAAAATCTTATGAACACTACCGAGATGTTGAGTATGCAAGAACATTTACATGGGTATAGCACAATGAGAACACTTCAAGCACTCTTTAGCCTAAAAAGACAATGGCTCAATACTTAACAACTTGGCCCACACTTGATGCTCCCTTGCCTCACACAAAGTGGTTGCCCAGAATAGATATTGGCTTTGTCATGGAAGTGCCAAAGACACAACCAAAGGAACACATATGGTGAGTAATCTTGGGGTGATCTGGGTTATTCCACTTAGATCAATCCTTGCACCAAGAAGCTAAGCGACAAAATAGGGTGGCCTCTATCTATGGTTCTTATTAAGGGCTTTCGTTCATAGTACCCCTCTTGCTCCCCAAAGGGACTCCTTACCTTGCGACAAGTAACAGACCTTGCAGCCTCAAGAGTACCTTAAACATTCTTGCTCAATATTTTCCTCATGGTCACAATCCCACAAGTACTCACATCAAGAGAAGACAAGCACTATGTCTACCAAGGTTTTGTGTCCTTGATAGCTTTGAGTTTATAGTGGGTCGGAATAGCTGGCAAAAGGCTTGTCCCCACTTGGGTTGTTCCTCTTGATTTCTCAAGAGTAGGCCCGCTAAAGGATTCTAAAGATCTAAACAAAAAGTGGATCAACTTATGAGGTTCAAGGATTTTGTTTCACCACAAGGGTGAAGAGCATACTCCTTTATCTCAAAGCTTTTTCCTAGACACACCAAGAAAATGTTCAATTACCCTCTTGCTTTCAAAATCCAAAGATGGGTCAAGATTTTTAGGTTCACCACAAGGGTGAAGAGCATACTTCTCCTACCACCCAAGAATTCCTACAACAAGCTATTATGTTCCTATGAAATGAAACAACTAGTAATTGCCACACTTGAAATGAAATAAACAACAAGCACTTGATTGGGTTTTTATGCTTTGGGCAGCCCTACAAAAATTGTTAGTAGCCTTTGTGCATTTGAAGCTTTCACATGCGTTCTTTTGGAAAAATATTTCAAGCAATGAGAGCACCTACAAGCACAACTTGTTAGCCCCACAAGGTTAGAAAAATCCAAAATCCAAATGAAATCTGAAAATAGAATCTATCTAATTGCAGCAAACTACACCAGCAAGCTAATTAAGTCTAAATTCAGCCAAAAAGATGCAAGAAACAGCTCACTGCTAGGTACAGGTGATAGTACAGCCACCAAAAATATCACGTGATACTTTACAGTATAACAGGATGATAATATATTTATGGGCGATACTTCGTCCTACACCAGGCAATAGTTCCTGTAATATCTGAGTGATACTTTGAACTAGTAAAGTATCACGCTAGTATACAAAGAACTATCATGCAATACTTCTAAAAGTATTGCATGATACTCTGAGCCAAAAAACCAAAGACCACAAATGAGCTAAAAACTTGCCCAAAAATTGACGGAAATGCAGAAAAAGAAGGACAAAACAATGATGTTATGCCCCATAGTGGGCACCAAAAATGTACACACTCAAATGGTGTACTTCTCTAAATCATTATATCCAAGGGAATCCATGAAGAGGAAACCTTAGAAAGTGACCTAGAGCTCTTTATGCATGGAGTTGCAAGATTATTTAAAGTTTGCTCTCAGCTAGAGCTATTAAGCTAATGACCTTGCTAGTCAACCACACAATGAGAAATTCAAATGAAGACAAGGGAAAGAATGCCAATATCCCCAAGAATCACTATGAAATGTAATGCAAAGCTATACTATGAATGAAGATGCAAGCTATGAAAGGAAATATGCAAGTATTACAAAGCCTCCTAATTAAGCTAGATGAAGTTATATAGAGCATAAAGGAAACTAAGCTAATATGAAACTATGAATGTCATGATAATGCAAGAAATGAAACTATGATAGCATGAAAGTATGAAAGCCAAGAATGCTCCAAATCTTCAAAAGCTCCAAAATGACCTAGAAAACCTGCAGCATAACATTAGTATTCAAAAATGCATATGAAAATGAGGAAGAGAGCTCTTCTTTTATAGGAAATGAGAAGGAATGGACCATGGAGATTAAGAGGCAAAATATTTAATCAATGGTGGAGCATCAAAGAGGAGAAATCCATGTGTACAAATATCCTCCAATGAGAAAATAAGAGTTGACTTTTGTGTCCCATATAAGACAAAAAGTACTTTTTCCCTTTTTATAAAATAAGAATAATGTTTTATTTGTACAACTTAGGATAAGAGGAAAAGTGGGGGCTTTTTATTTATTAGAAGGGGAGGAAATATTCCTTTTAATAAATAAAGACTTTAGGATAAAATGGTTAACCCAAGGCAAATAATAAAAAATGATAAAATAGGGCTTGATCAAGGAAATTGATATAAAGTTGAAAATGTTGATTTTTGAAAATATTGATTCAGGGATTTGATAAATTTTTGAATGGGGGCCCAAAGTCTAGGCGACCATTTTAGGGTGCATACAGGTAGCACAAGGAGCTACATGCAAAATTACTTGGCCTCAAAGAGCCTTGGGTTACTTAGGTGTCCTCTTTGACAGACTAATACCAATGGACTACAATAATCAAAGAGTAATAAATATGGTTTAGAATCCTATTATGCATGAGCAATGAAAACACATTAAGGCTCATCACCACTTCATCCAAGAAAAGGTGTAGAATAATAAAATTAAAATATAGTTCATTTCCAGAAAGGATCAACTTACAAATGGTATTTAGAATTCATTGTCTCCTCTTAAATTTGAATAGTTTTGAATGGACTCTATGTAATGGATAATATCCATGATTTAGATAATTTAGGATAAGTGTTAGTGGAACACACCAAAACCACCTTGCTTTTTTTTTTCTCTCCTTTCTCCACTGATGGACTCTACTATTATCACAAAATCACTATTATGGTCAAATTGTGATGAGCATTCTCATTCATCTAGATTTAAAAACCATTTGGTTTACATTTAAACAAAAATATTTATATTATGTAACATTCTACAATATTGTCTTAGGAACTTCTATTTCTGGTGCTATTAAAGATCTAGTATAATAAGTTGTTTCCTTCTGCTCTATGTTGTTTTTCACTAGTTTTTTATGGACTTTTGGTCCTTGTTCTTTTGTTGAATTATGTTGGTTATTGGTCCCTATAAACCCAGCTTGACTTCGTTGCTGGTCCCTGTAAAACCAGCCTTTGAATTCTTTTTTCATACTCTAGGTTGGTGGTCCCTATAAAACCAATTCCTAACTTTGGTTATTTTTGTTTGGGGTTTCGGGTCCCCTTCAAACCTACTTTTACCTAATCAAAACATTCTACAATATTGAGAAAAAATTAGAATTTCTCTTCAAGTTTAGTAAAAATCAGAACCTGATTGTTTCAACAAGAGAATTTTCTCCCTTTTGGACCTTATGTAGTATTTCAAATTTGAATCTCAAGACAAAACTTGAGAATAAATCCATGTTTTTTGCTAGTGTGTCTCACCCTTGATGTTGTCAACTCAGCTATTCACATTGCTTGAGTAGTTTAAGTATTATATAAAGGTGCTTCATGTATTCTCATTGTAATTTATATCATTAAGGACATAATGAATGTTTTTGGGATGAGATTGAACTATGATGTTTATCAATCTTATGAAGGTTCATTTAGTCTCATGTAAATCTATAAGTTCTACTAGGATATTTTGTTACTAAATTGGCTCCCATGTGCATGTTTGTCATATTCAGTATCTTCACATACTCATTAAGATACCATGTCATTTGAAGATGACTCCTTGCATAGATGAGTGCAAACTTTATAAGTTAATACACAAAATCATAAGTAAATATTATGATATTGTTATTAGGATTCAACTATATAGTTTTTTAGTCAAATTCATTAATCCATGTTTCATGTGTAGTGGTTCACAAGAACCTATCTTTCATGAGAATGAATGGTACACTTAATGCTCATTGCATTATATTTATATCTATAATGATAATCTTATTCTTGTATAGAAAATAAATTAGAGTTGATTATGATGTGAGGAGTCAAATTGCTTGTAAGGATAGCCAATCAAGCAGAAAATCTTCAAACACCTTCAAATGCGTGGTGGGGAATTTCCAAAATTCTATGGAAATAATATGTCTTTATCATGTATAATACTATTTTTTGATATTTAATCAACATTAAACATTTAGAAAACTTTAAAAATATTTTGTATAATGTCATTTATTGTATCAACAAATGAGAAAGATTATACTTATCATATTGTATAATGGAAAGAATTATAGAAATTTTATAATTGAAGGAGAGAGTTCTCAATTATATAAATGACTTTAGTTTCATGAGTGTTTTGGAGAATGTTTGAGTAATCCTTAAAAATCCGTTGAGTAGGGCTACTAGGGATTAAAGGCTAGTGAGCACTTTAGTAAGGATTGTTGAGAGATTAAGTTGATTGGGTGAAACCATTGATGTGGTTAAGGGACATTAGGGTGATCAAAAAGGTGTGGAGCCTATTGGTGGTATAAGAAGTTACTTTTCACTTTGATAAGATATGGTGTGGATTGGATCCATGGATAATATCCTTGAGAAGAAGCTTGTTGGGTGTTGTGACAACACTAAGGAAGTCCCTCTTGATATTAATTATTGCAAGGTGGACTTGAAATAATTAATATCAAGAGGGACTTCATTAGTATTTTCACAACACCCAACAAGCTTCTTCTCAAGGATTGTCTCCATGGATCCAATCCACACCATATATTATCCGAGTGCAAAGAAAATTCTTATGCCACCAATAGGATCCACACCTTTGTGATCACCCAAATGTGCCTCAACCACATTAATGGTTTTACCCAATCAACTTAACCAAGCAACAATCCCTTACCTGGGTGCTCACTAGACCTTAATCCCTAGTAACCCTGCTCAATGGGTTTCTCAAGGATTACTCAAACATTATCCAAAATACTCTCAGTTCTAAAGGCATATTATGATACCCTTTTCATTTCTCTTCAACATACCTCAAAATTATATACTTCTCTTTTGGACCAAATATCCAAACCAATACAGTGTTCCCCTACAATTAGCCCTCATTAGCCCTCCTATTACAAAGAAAATACTAATGACACTCATCCCCAAACCTCCCAACCTTAAAAGAAGTTTATTTATCATGAAAATAAAATTATTTTCACATTTACAAGAGGTTCCACCATGTTTTACTATTCCCAACACTAAACCCTCCCTCATAGGTACACTAGCCTAGGGCTTTGCCAACAAGACACTTCCACATACTTCCAAATCCTATCAAGGGATCCGACACCATCACTTGAACATATCTAAGCATCCCATGTCATAAATTATGGCCTTTGTTCATATGGAACTCTTAGACCATGACTGGTCCATCCACCATGTACCCTTCAATCAACATTCTTTGTCAATCAGAGATATCTCTCTTCAACCTCCTACATATCCCTGCAATATAACATATATGGACACATATAGTACATGGATAGGATTATATCATAATCCACAATAACCACAATAAGTGGGATATCCTAAGTTCTCATTGAAACTTCAAAACTAATTATTGATTGCACCAAGTCATTGTTTAGGAACAGTCAATAATAACTTGATTTTCTTTGTTTCAAACCTTAACAAAACAATATAAAACTTGCATGGAATGAATAAAACTTAAACCATAACTTAAAATTATTTTAGGCCTTCTATCCTACCACTTAAAACCTTAAACTCTCCCTTATAGACCATGATCCCTTCCAGATATGTAGGCACATAAGTTGCTTCAAATTTGAAACTAAGGCTAATATGAATATCCAGTCTATATGTAGTGTGATTTCTTCCTTGAATTTTGCAATTAAGATTTTCACTGTTAGAGACAATAAAATAAATTTTCTTCCATTTCAACTACGACTTATTCCCTAAATCTACACCCAATTCCCTCAACTCCTTTGGACTACTCATGTTACAATGCTCAGATTGGCATCCAAGCATGAACAAAACTGAATTGCATAGACGTCCAATTTATGCCAAGATAACTCATGTAGAATAAAGATAGTTGTGCACGTATAACCGTATTGGGTGGGATACGTGTAGATCTCCTTTAAACCTATCCAATATGTTTCATTTAGTGAATTTCCTAAGTTGGATCTTGATATTTTGTCACCCCATGCTAGTGAAGAAGAAGGAAAAAAAAGTAATAAAAATATGTTGAGGGATGGGATCCTCCATGGACACTTTGAAGCCTAATAATTTATTAGGAAAGTTGGGTGATTGAGGTCCTCTTTCTCCCTTTTCTATTGTTGTTTCCATTTAATGGATTAATATTGTTTCTATGTTTTTTGATCCAAGCATTAGCCTTTTGTGGGTATTAGGGGTGTGATTTTATGTATACCCACCTTTCATTGTAGATATGTCTAATATTATTTGTTATCAATGATAGTTAGACATTATTCATAAAAGGAAAATGCTACATCAAAAAAAATGACACATAACTAAAGCTTATGCAAGAAATCATAAAACTGTGAACAAGGACACTAGACAATAATAGTAGCAATAGAAAGCGGAGAAGGAAGCTCACAATCATCTAAATCACCTTTATCCAACAATAGACTACAGGTAAAATTATGATTCTCTAACTACCATATTTAGAATATGTGGTAATATTATAGGCCTGTAAAAATACCTAAACTCAAATCAGTATACCACTTGTAACTACCATATTTTTGGATTAACATTAACTTACCATCTTATATCCAAAGGCAAAGCTAGTTCTCACTAACAAAAGATGAGGATGAGTAGCCAAGACATTAGATGGAGATTTTATTCCCCTGTGGCAACACTCAAATGTATCTATATAATTCAGTATACAAGTTTATTCTTTGTCAAGAAAATTAGATTTTGAGACATTGTAGTCTATCACATAGTGATTGAATATGGGCAAATAGCATTTAATTTTCAATTTTTGAGGTAGGTTCAATTTATCAATGCTATGTTTTTAATATTTAGAAATGTATCTAGGTAGGTATAGTATGGAAGCCACTCACAAACATTGTATAAATAGGTAACTTCAATTTGGCTACAACTTCCCAAGAGCATTGTTAGTCCATGCTACTTTTTAACAAGTGTAGTGATAATATAGATCTCATAATTGCATACCAAATTTTTTTTTTAAATAAATAAATCATTGTTGTCAAAATTTCTACTCTCACTAGAAACTTTCAATGTTGTAGTCATCAAAAATCACTTTTCCTGACTCCAACTTCTATGTGACTTTCGACAAGGGCCTCTTCGATGACATAGAATCCTCATCGAAAACCAAGCCTTTTGACACCACATTTTCAAACATTTGACCTCTTTTTTAATGATAAAATTGGGTGAAAGTTCAACTCCAAGTGGACACATTCGATATTATTCTCATAAAAAATGAGTTTGGCTGACTCCAACCATCAGTGAATATTTGACCAAAACCTCATCGTGGACATATCATCCTCATTGAACTATGATGTGAGCCAGCGTTGAAAATTAGATCTTTCGATGCCATATTTTACAAGCATTTGACCTCTTTTTCGATGCCACAAGGTTCAAAATTAAGATGATCAACTTGGTTATCAATCAATCGACCAAAATATTATGACAAGCCCTTTGGTAGAAATATTGATTAATGAGCATAGAAATATCAACCAATGCACGTCAAAAAATTAATACAATTTTAGTAGTGCAACACCTCAATTGAATTCATTTGGGTGGGTTTATGCTATGCATGGTCCCACATTGCCTCTAGACATGCTAGAACACTCAGTGACATACCCTACCAACGATGTCCCATGTATATCCTAAGTGCAAAAAAATAGTTCATCTTAGGGCAACAATTTTTTGTTCATGCAAAAATTGTCAAATGCACTTAGTGAAAAGTTGCCAAGTAGCCCATATCGCATTTTGTTCATCATGGGCAGGAACGAACACCTCAATCACATTCAATTAGGTGGGTTTATGCTATGCATGGTCCCACTTTTCCTCTTGACATGTCGGAACGCTCAGCAACATACCCTGCCGACAATTTCTCTTGTGTACCCTAACTATGTAAAATCTTAAGTAAGATATGCATGTGAGCCTATGTCAGATGATGATGATTAATTATTTTCATCTACTAGTATCTCAAGTAGTGACAAAAGATCACAATGCACTTCATTCTAGCACCAAAGATATTTCAATTAGAAATGCATATTCATCAATGTCCTTGCATTTACAGGACCTAGAAAGTGGGGTTACTCATGTTGGGCATGACCCCTCAAAATTATTATTGAATTATGTTTCCCTTAGAATCAAGGATGGTTGTGAAGGTTTTGAAGGAAGGATAATCATATATATTTTTAGATTCTAGTGTGCTTGATGAATAGAATGGGGAAAGTGTATAGCATTTAATAGTGGAGTTACTATGGGTAATATTAGTACCTTAATGTTCATTGTCATATATTCATTTTGATAATAATTGATGCCATTCAGCTTCTTAATACTTCCACTTCTCCTTCCTCTTGGCTTTGAAGAAGCATCTAGAAGAGACTTCCTACATGTTTTCTTCACTGAGCTCCTCACAATCTTCATAAATTGAATGAAGTGAGCATCCCCCAAATACTCTGGTGTTTCTTAATAGAACAAATGGAAGTCATATATAGTCCAAATTTTTAATTCAACTGACAAGTTACTACTTTTTAAGAAGTTGACAATGGGATTTTTGTAATATATAATGTCCTCATGTATTATATAAACTTGTATCACTTTAATAATGTCTTGCATGTATTATTTAAATATATATCAATTAGGAAACTATTTTTATGCTTAATCAATGCATTACCATATCCTAATAAATAAATTAGGATACATAAAAAACTCATTATAAGAGCTTTGTCAACACAATAGCAGGATATCCTATTAGAGATTGTTTTTTGTCATTTCACATTGCAAATAGAAATGTTCTACACCATATACAAATAAATCAATGCTATCAAAAAATACTAGATACTCATGTCCTCTTGTACAAATACATCGTATATGAACAATACAAATACATCGTATATGAACAATACAACCACATCATGTGTAAATACTTCAATGGTATCAAAAAAATCCTATACATACACAACTAGTGTATTTGGTTCTTATATTTGTGCTTTGTAATATATATCTTTGACCACTGGTACACTAGATGGCACCTACAATGCAATAGTGTAAAAAATATCAATATTAGAGAAATAATAAGTTAACTAAATATAGAAATAAAAAATGAAAGTAAGATAAAATCCAAAGCACGATATTGGATTCTCGTATGTCCATTGTATTTTTAATCCCCATGTTCCCATGCCATGAGAAGACTAATTTTATTGACCAATAATGTTAAATCACCAAAACATAATGAGCGTGTAATGAACCAAAAAACATGATGAACCTTGTGTGTGTGAAAATTGTACCTGATCTGTAGACACAACACTTCAGTAAAACATTAGAGATTAGCAAAAATCAAAATCGTGCAAAATTGAAATCTAATCTAACCAAGTGATTTACTGCCTTCTAGTAGGTGCGAGATTAATGTTCTCAAATTGCAATCGAGATCAGTGACCTAGACGACACCTAAACGAAGGATTTGAATGCAAAACTGATATGAAATATGAATGCAATTAATCTATTTTTTTGGTATTTTCTATGCAATAATATGATGAAAACTGATATGAATCTATGCTAATATGAAAATTGATATGCAATGCTAATCTAGAAATGATATGATATGAGAATGAAAATTCTAACAATAATATGAAAGCTATGAATTTGAAATTGATCTCACAAAGCTTCGAATCCTCAAATTTATCTTTCAAGCTCCAATTGTGCAAATTCTCCAAATCTGATATGCTATGATTCCTATAGAGTAAGTTTGCAATTTGCGAGATGAATTATGAAGAGCTGAGCCTTGGTTTTATAGAAATCTAGGGCTTTGGAGGTGCATGAGAAAAAGCCATAAATCACTCAAATAACTCAGGTTGATTTTTGAGTTATTTTTAAATAACAGATAATTAAGTCACAAAAATCATGCAAAAGCATAGTTCAACTCGAATTAGAAGTTTAGATCAACTTTAAAACTCAAAAAGATGTTGAGTTTCAAAAAAGCTAACAATTTGCATTGATTTTCCAATTTGAGTTTAACTGGTCCTTGAATGTGCACATGGATAATTATGATTTAATAAATAAATAAAGTGATTTATTCTCAACTTAACTGATTTTTGAAATAAAATAATTAATTTATGGGTTAATTAACTATTTTATCAAACTTTTATTAAAAACTGTATTATTAAATAATGACAACTTGCTTTAATCAATTAAATAAGAATTTAATCAATTATTCATAGGATATTGGATTTATTGTCAAAATTAAATAATATAATTAATAAGAAATAGAATTAAATTTAATTAAACAATTAAGTGGCAAGATATTAAATCTAATTAATTAAATATGAAAATATTCAATTAATCAAACTTAGGATAAATGTGATTTATCGCCAAATAATCATTAAATTAAAGATAATTAAGATAATTAGGAATATTGCTAGGAATATTCCCCGATGCAGAATTTAAGATAATCAATTATGATTCGATGATGTTTAGATGTGCCTTAGATTAGGACTTCGATGTTGATTTCGTTCGATTTGTCAATGTAGGAGGTTAATGAACTTATAGTCCATTTTTGGGGTATTACATTTTGCCCCTCTTTGAATTATTGTGCGAAGCGCAGTGGTTCAAAGAAAGTCTGTGTTTGATAGAGATATGAAACTGATTCAAAATTGATAATTGATATGAGACATAAGCTGATTGATATTGATTTGATATGGAGATAATAGGTCCTGAATGACCAAAGATAATGTTCACTATAGCAGCGATGAACCGATGATTGCGAAAAAGTGTCAAAATACCTGATTCCAAACCTTAGGATTGCTAAGAAGTGAGTGACCGGTTCTTGACTCGATTGTCTTAGTAGAACTAGCAGGTATCACATCTGAATCCTTCAATTGCCAAAGAACCAAGGAAAGAACACTATGATCCGATGGTTGCAAAAACTGATACAGTTTACAAGATTAGGAGAATACCAGATTGATATGGATCTTGATGAATCTAATATACCCTAAGTGATGATAGATTTGCCCCGAGCGATGAGGTCTTTTTTTGATGAATTAGTAACTAGATGTGATTGTTTGTCTTGATCACTGATGAAAGATATTGATAGAAATTGATTTACAGACTTTGAATGATGTGCAATACCATGCCCCCTTCGGGATTAAAATTGAAATCTTACAAGAAAAGTCAGCGTTGATAGTTTAGAAGCATGTTAATTGATTTGAGAAGTGATTATACACGTCCAAGAACGTGTTCTGCATCGTTTGGAGGTCCTGGAGACCAAGTAGACTAGGTTTGACCATGAGTTGACCATAGTTGACCAAGTTGAAATTTTGATAGTTTGATGTAAGATAATCAGTTAAGTTGAATTTTGGATTTCTATGATGATGGAAGGTCGATTATGTAAGCAGTAGACCGTCCTGGGCCCAAAATTTTAAATCACAATTTTGACATATTAAACGATCTCAAATTTGAATTTTGATCCTGAAAATGGATTCAGAACATCAAAATTAGCCAGGGGTGCAATTTTCGTGGAAAACAGAGCACTTTTGAAAATTAGGTCAAATGCTATATAAAGGCCTGAAGGGTCATTTTCAATTTATTTCAACCATTTGACTTTGGAAATTGTGCGGAGCCCTCTGAGCAAGAAAATGGCAGAACAGCGAGATCTGAAGGTTCCGATGAGTTCACATCGATTTGAGTGCAGCCAGAGATACCAGAGACCCTAACAGTATGGACATCCGGTAGGTGGACCTCTGTGCCCCTCTGAAAATGCAAATTTTTCATGTTCCCAGCATTTTTTAATTTTTTTCGTACGCGTTTTTCTTTTTTAATTTTTGCATGTTTGAAAACTCATACAAGTCTCAACCCAGACTCATATGACACTTCATTTGAATTTCCTCTGTCGTTTCAAGTCCACCCAAGTGTCGTATGAGAGGGACCCTTGTGTCATACAACATTTCATTGGGTCCCTCGAGACTCATATGATCCCAGGTGCAGTGTCGTATGACCATCAATTATCGTTTGGTATACTGTGGAGTGTCGTACGACATTTGATGCCAGTCTGGACTATCGTATGAAAAATAGAGTGTTGAAAATTGACTTTTAGGGCCAAATTTTGACTTTTCTGATGCCTGATGCTGATATCTGACTAGTTGACCTACCTTTTGAAGTACTTGACTGTCCAATTTCTGTACTATTAGCCTATTTTGGAACCCAATTTCTGATAGAATGCCCTATTTTTATATGATATAGGTGACATATCCAGATGTACATGTTCGACATTCATACCCAGCTACCCAGAGATTATGTATCGCGCTTCCAGACTCGATGAGGGGTCATCTTGTTGCCTTTGGATTCGAGTATTTGATTCATTTACTCGACATTAGGGTAAATCATGGCCTCTTGACTGCCTTGATTGAGAGATTCCATTCGGAGATACAGATGTTTCATTTACCTACTGGAGAGATGACCGTGACTCCAGAGGACATCTATAGGATATTGTGCATTCCATTTCATAGTAGTCAGCATCCTGAGTATGTGAGTTTTGGTTAGGGTGGTCTTCATGCCTTTAGGCATTTATTTAGAGATGATACATAATTGACGGGGTCCATTTCTTGGGAGACCCTTGTACAGCGATATGGTCAGACACACCGTTTAGAGTGCATTATTGCTGGTATGATCAGGGAGCTCATCATGCCAGGCTGTCAACAAAATGGTTTTTTGATGGGATGGGCTCCGATGGTAGCACTTCTGATGGCTACACCCACTAAGCTTGCCTGGGGTCAGTGCCTCTTGGCACATATGTTTTCAGAGATGCATGAGATCGTTTATCAGGATTGCAAGAGCTTTGCTTTAGGAGCTCTTATATTACAGATATGGGCCTGGGAGCATATCCCAGTATTGAGACTAGTTTTTTAGACATAGTGGTAGCCATAGGAGCCAGTGATATATACATATGCTGGTTATGTCACACAGGTCTGGATGGGTCATACCGAGTACTTCCGGTGATGTCTAGATGACATGAATTTTGTTCATTAGAGGCCATATTTGCAGATAGAGGTTTGGCCTACTGCAAGGGAGTAGTATAGTTTTCTTTTTCAGAGTCGAGTACTTATTGGATGTTCTCCCACTATTTTGGAGAGATTTTTGATTAGCAGAGTGTGGCGTCAGTATGAACACAGATAGGATACCCCATGAGAGTACACTGCATATGCTCGTATTGTGCCTGAGATCGGGCTCGAATGGACACCGAGGCTCTCCTATTCCTTATGTGCAGAGGAGTATAGTGCCATTATAGGTAGAGATTGGGACTACCTTCCATATGTTGTCGATGCAAGAGTGACAGACAGATACATTGTGTGGCTTGCAGATCATCCCATCCATAGATTCTCAAATCCTACGGAGTTGATACCCTCCATGGAGGAGGCGATGGATGTTACAGGTGCTCCTATGGTATAGGGCCCGACACCGCAGGTAGTGCATCCTACACTGCCCAGACAGAGAGTGATAGCTCCATTGCAGAGATCATCTGGGCATATGAGGCCTCCTCGTCCTTCTACTTCTCCCATAGGTACATCCACAGGGTCACATAGATGATCTAGGGGTGAGAGGGGTACTTTGGGTAGTATCAGTGTGACAAATGAGGTGTTGGTAGGTGAGCAGTTTGCAGGTGGTGATGCAGATCCCACATAGGTAGATACCACTTTTGATTTGGGTGCGGAGGTTAGACGTCGTAAGGTGCATAGATCAGATACCACTGGATAGCAGCTAGAGAAGCCAGCACAGGATACAGAGATGCTAGTAGCTGCAGCAGAGCCTACTACTCCTCTCACTTCATCAGAGATGATTAGACAGCTTAGAGCTTAGGTCCATGACTTGAAGGTATAGAGTGCCAGATGGGAGGAGAGGTTTCAGGAGGTAGACAGGTAGCGCACTGAGCTTCGTATAGAGTTTCGCTCAGAGGTTCAGAGACTACAGACAGAGGTGACCCATCAGACCTCATGGGCCTCCTATTATGTGTCTGCATACTATGTTGTTGTTCCTACTGAGCAGAGAGTACCTACCTACTCTGAGTACATGGCAGCCTCAGAGGGAGCTAGGGCACCGAGGGTAGAGGTCATACCAGATGCACCACCACCTCCTCAACCAGATACCGAGAAGCATGCTGAGAGTTGATTCTTGTGGTCATGTTTTGATATATTCTGTTCTTTTTTATCACTGATATACCCTTCTGATTATGATAGCTTTCCAGAGCTCATTCTTTTGTACATTGTGCCAGTAGTGCACCCCTGACACATTTCAAGATTTTTGATATATATGAGATCGATATTTTGATTGTGACTTCATTTGTACTTGTCATGATGTGGATTTATGACAATATCATGTTATGCTTATGCTATGATTAGTGTAGAATGTATGTATGGATCGATGCAATGCAATGATTTCTTTCATATGTATGGATATTATGCACATGTAATTGATTATGAAAAGATGTATGTATGATTTATGCTTATGCAATGAATGTAATACATGATATGTTTTTGCAGGTTGATGAAGACAAGTACTCAGTCTTATGTCAAAAGGATGTTTAACCCTAGAGGGTTACTGCTTGCAGTTTGATGAAGAGACCTTCGAGTGAGACTCAGCTCTCGTTAGATGTGAAGAATTGATATGAAGAATTGTTTAAGCTTTGAAGTGTTTCCAAATAGTTGTGAGATATGAAAACATGTAAAATGCAAAGAGACATGAAAAATGAAATGCAACCTAAGACCTAGGACCTAGTCACTGATCATGTGTCAATTTGTTATCATCATTGAACTTTGAGGTAACCGGATAAATCAATACAATGCCCACTAGCTAAAAAAAAACCATAGACATATGAATATTGATTTGTATGCGCAAGAATCAATACAACCCCCACTGGTCAACAACCATGGATATATGAATATTGATGTTATTTTTGGAATGTCGGATTAGATATAAGCACCAAGGCACAAATGCTAGGATGACCTGGATATCATGTCCATTTTGATATAGCAATTTGTACAAGCATCAAAACATAAACATCATGATGACCTGAATACGCCTTGCACGACAAACACATCAAACAGTCAAGAGATCATTCTAAATCCCATGTGAATTACTCGTAGTGACCCTTTATCATTCACATCCTTAGGCAAGATTGCGTTTCACAGTAGGAGAAAGAACTCACTCAAAAAGATAATAGTTAGATCAATACTTCTTTGAATCATCCGAGTATCAATGGTCGAGGTACACATGGCCATCCAATTCGAGATAGAGGCTCTTACAGTCGGACACCATTTCAATCTAGAATTTCCAAAGTTGTTTAGATTTTCACATACAAGCAGAAAACAAAGAAAAGATTATGCCCCCAGTCATCACTCTCTAAATCCTATAAAGGGCATCATCAAAGGGCTCGAAGGGACACAATATGCAAAAATCTCAATGCGAATCAGTAAGCATACAAGGAGATAAAAGCATGTAAAAAAGCATAGATTATTTTCAATTTGTGTTTGATGTTCGATTGCATTGTTGTAGATGCAAAATCCTTTCTAGAGACAAGACAGATTGACTGACTCGGATGAAGCTTCAAAGGACTTTGAGTGGATATGACACGTCTAAGATACATGGGAGACCATAGGATATGACATTGATTGCCCCCAAGTGTTAAGCATTCATAGGATATAGACGATTGAGCTGATTGGTGTACAAACTGACTTACTTGAAAATTGGAAATGCAGAAACAAATCAAGAGATATGTACAAATTAAAGCAAGACTAAAAGCTAGGAAAGACCAAGATTGCACTAATAGATGGAGCATTTTGAAACAAGTGGCACCCATTTGCCGCATTTTCACCATCTTGGCAAAGATTCTATTTTTGCTACCAAGGCGCCTGTTTCCAGGTTTTCACCAAGGTACTTTTTCTTTTTTTCTCATTTTTTTGTATTTTTCATTTTTCAACTTTTTTTTGAATTTTTGATATTTTTTTTATTTTTTTGTGAATCATCAAGGCGCCTATTGCTAGGTTTTCACCAAGATGTTCATTTTTTCAGAACTTTTTTTTATTTTTAAGATTTTTTCAGGACATTTTACCATAAACTGAATGCCTTAGGCATAGAATTTCTTCAGATGGAGAACATTGATTAGTTCTCAGAGCTGTTCTCCTTCAGTCATTAAGAGTTGATAGGCACTAGAGCCAAAAGTAGCAGTGATGACAAAGGGACCCAGCCAGTTGGGTTCAAACTTACCCTTGCGTTCTTGATGTGATTGATTTTTAGGATTTTCTCTCAAGACTAGATCGCCAACCTAAAATTCTCTATGTCTAACTTTCTTGTTGTAGCCTCTAGACATTCTCTTCTGATATACTCTAAGATGATCATACGCTGCTTGTTTGCGCTCATCTAGTAGTTCCAGTTCTTGTAACCTAGACACTCTGTAGTCATCGTCGATGACAAGTCCATGCATTCTGATTCTGAGTGATGGGATTTCAACCTCAATAGGTAGTACCACTTCAGACCCATAAACCAAAGTGAAAGGTGTAGCCCCAGTAGGTGTTCTGATACTTGTTCTATAGGCCCATAGAGCTAGATTAATCATGAGATGCCAGTCTCTGCTAGTTTTGTTTACTGTTTTGTGCAAGATCTTTAATAGATTTTTGTTAGAAGCCTCTTCTTGGCCATTCCCTTGTGGATAGTAGATAGAAGACCAATGTTGTGTGATCTTGAATTTGGCATATAGATCATCTAGGTCTTTATTCCTGAATTGCCCACCATTATCTGTGATTATGGAATGAGGTATCCCATATCTGCATATGATATAGTTCAATATGAACATAGATATCTATTTCCCTATTGCTTGTGTCAAAGGGACCGCCTCTACCCATTTTGTAAAATAATTTGTGGCTGTGATTATATGGGTATGTCCGTTAAAAGAATGAGGATGAATCATCCTGAGAAGATCAAATGCCCATTGATGGAAAGGCCATTGTGTTGTAAAGGGGATTAGATCCCTCCTTGGAGCATGAATTAGGTTGCCATGTACATGACACTTTTGACAATTCTTAGCAAATTTGATAGCCTCTTTCTCCATTTCAGGCCAATAGTACCCAGCCCTAATAAGTTTTCAAGCTAGTGTTAAACCATTTGAGTGTGACCCACAAATACCATCATGGACTTCCTCTAATGCACGTTGAGACTCTTCCCATTCTAGAAATCTAAGTAGCGTACCATCTAGACCTTGTTTGTATAGAGCATTACCAATGATGACATATCGGGAGGCATTACGGATAAGGTATCTCTTTTCATGGCGGTTGAAGGTATCGGGAATGATTTGGTCTTAGAGATAGGAAAATAGGTTTTTATATCGAGATGAATCATGACCTACAACAATGTAGATCATGCAGGTTTCGGGGGAGTCATATGCAGGATAAGATAGTGCTTCCACCAGGAACTCATAGCGTAGCTCATGTTCAGGCTGTTGTAATAAAGTAGATAGTGTTTCCATTGCATCGGCAGCCTTGTTCTCCATTCTAGGAATTTTCTCAAATGTGATAGAGATGAAATATTTCTTAAGATCATCTACCATTCTCTTGCAAGGAATGAGCTTTTCATCTTTAGTTTGGTACACATCATTGACTTGATGAATAACAAGTTGAGAGTCTCCATAAATGTGTAGCTCTGTTACTCTCCATTCAATTGCTAGTTTCATACCATTCAAGAGGGCTTCATATTCTGCAATATTGTTTGTGCAGGGGAACTTTAGTCTAAATTCTTTTGGGATGGAGTATCCTTGAGGAGTTATGAACAATTTGCCTGCGCCAGATCCATTTTGTGTATAGGAGCCATCAAAGAATAATTGCCATTTTCTAGAAGATAGGTGCATAATAGAGGAGTCTGGAAATTCCATTTGCATTGGTGTGTCATCAAACATGGGTGCATCTTCTAGTTGATCAGCAATAACTTGACCTTTTATAGCTTTTCTTTCAACATATTCAATGTCAAATTCGCTTAGAAGCATGACCCATTTAGCCAGTCTACCTGTGAGCGCAGCCTTGCTTAGTAGGTATTTTAGTGGATCAATTTTTGCTACTAGATGCATGGTATGAGCTAACATATAGTGTCTTAGTTTCTATGATGCAAAGATCACAGTGAGACAAGCTTTCTAAATCATAGAATAGTTCTTTTCATACGCCACCAATGTTCTACTTATATAATAAATGGCTCTTTCCTTTTTCTCTTCATCATGTTGTGCTAGCAATGCCCCCAATGATGTAGCTGTTGCGGAGACATATAAGATCAATGGCTTCCCATGAATAGGAGGCATCAAGATAGGTGGATTTGATAGATACTTCTTGATATGGTTAAAGTTTTTCTCACATTCTTCATTCCATGCAAAGGTCACACCTTTATGTAATGTTTTTGTAAAAGGCTGTGATATGTCCGCTAGCTGTGATATGAATCTTCTGATAGATTGAACTCTTCCTTGCAATGTCCTCATTTGACTAATATTCATGGGAGGTTGCATCTCTATTATAGCCTTGACTTTAGCCGAATCAACTTTAATGCCCTTCTTTGAAACTATGTATCCTAAGAGCTTTCTAGAAGTGACACCAAAAGCACACTTCTTAGGATTTAGTTAGAGACTAAAATTTTCCATTCTGTCTAGGATCATGCTCAAGTCCTTTAGATGTTTAGTTCTGATCATAGATTTTGCTAAAGTCTCATCAACATAATCTTCCATAGTTTGATGCATCATGTCATGGAAAATAGATGTCATTGCTCTTTCATATGTAGCACCAGCATTTTTAAGCCCAAATGGCATGACATTCCAATAGAAGGTGCCCCATGCACATGTGAAAGTAGTTTTCTCTTGGTCCTCTGTAGCAATTTTTATTTGGTTATATCCAGAGAAACCATCCATTAAAGAATACATCTCGAAACCCGCAGTCATGTCCACTATCATATCAATGTTAGGTAGTGGAAAGTCATCCTTAGGGCATGCTCTATTCACATCTCTAAAGTCTGTGCACACTCTGATTGACCCATCTAGTTTAGAAATAGGTACAATATTAGATATCCACTCTACATAGTCAATAACTCAGATGAATCTGGCGTTGAGGAGCTTCTCTAATTCAGCTTTTACCAAGAGTGCAACATGAGGATGCATCTTTCTCAATTTTTGCTTGACAGGTTTGACATTTGGAGCAATAGATAAATGATGCATTATAAGATTAGGATCCAATCCTGGCATATCTAAATATTTCCATGCAAAGTTGATCTTCTTCTCTATTAGGAATGTTGTAAATTTTTGCTTCTCTTCTTCTGATAATGATTGTGCTACATGTACCAATTGTGGTTCCTCTGTTGTACCCAAATTGATGGATTGAGTGGGCTCAATTAGAACTGGAGATCTGTCCTATAAATGACTTGGAAGGACATCAAATATCTCATCCTTAGGCACCTTAGAGAGGTTTTCACCTTTGGATACATCTTTTATTTTTACTTTTGTAGGTTCTGAGACTGCCACAAAGTGGTTTTCACCCTCAGAACTCTTTTTCTTTTTCTTTTTATTCTTGTTTTTCTGACTAACATATTTGATGTCTGACTCAGTTATGCTGACGCTCAGTTCACTGATGGAAGTCATCATAGGCTCAACTACATTGAGATAGCAAGCAATGGCATAGTCATTCGGGAAGGTATAAATACCATGGCTTGGATTCATGGAGGTTTGATCAATAAGTTTTGGATATTTGATAGTCAAAGTAGGGAAAGATTGGGAGATAGTGTGTATGGATATGGATCTATCATCATTGGTCCTAATCTGATGCTCGAGTTCAAAGGTGATACTACAACTTAAGACATCCAATTCATGAATAGGCTCAATGTCATCATGGGAGTCCAATTTAGCCATAGGTGGATCAGACTCGATAGGTCCATCATTTCACTCTAGACTTACATTGGTTTGAGGTGCATATTGGTGAATAACATCAACATGTTTCTCTATGATAAGCTCATCTTCATCTGGTTCTGGAATGGCTCCCCATTCATAGTCATTTGATTCAACTTCTGATTTAGGATCTCTAGGAAATCTTAGAACATGAGTAAAGTCAAGGTGAATACCCCAAGAAGGGTTACCCTCAGATTCTGATTTGTATTCATACTCATGAGAATTTGTCTCAAAATCACTACCACTTCCCTCTTCTTGATTGTTTTCAAGATTAGCTGGTTCTTGTGTTGCAACTATCTCTTGATTGATAGTAGGTTCTTGTGTTTCTACTACATTAATTCTTTTGATAGGATCATCTTTATCATCGAGAAGGTCTTTGATCTCTTTAGGAAATTTTTCATAGGGGATGAGTTCTGAACTATCTGAATCACTATCGGATGGTTCTATTTCTTCTTTCTTAAGAAGAGGTTCCCCTAGTGTGATATGCTCTATGACATGAGAGAAATTACCTTTGAGGTGATAGGGTTTCTTTTTAAAGCCTAAGCCAACTTTGTTTCTATTTTCTCTACCAGTATGTGGGAGAGGTACCTCAAGACCTTTTCCTCTAATTCCTAGAGGTCCTTTACCTGAATATCCCATCTTAGCTATTAATTTATCTCTTGGACCATATGACTTGGAAGGGAGTTTGGAGACTACAGAGTCACCATTTTGAACAACTTGAGATTCAGGTTCATCTTTGTATAGCCATGATAGCATAGCCTCATCCTCTTCAAATTCTTTCTTGGATAATTGTTCTGCTACAAAATTCTTTTTGTATGCTTCAAGAGGTGCTTTAGAGTCTGGTTTGGATTGTTTCAAAGATTTCCCATAAGACATAGGTGAGATAGCTAGAGATGTCAAAGATAAGACTAGCTCGATAGTATATTCTCCCATACTATTTTCTTTGATATTAACCTCTTTTGCAAGATCTTTCATTTTAGATGTGGATGCTTCTTTAGTTGGTTCAATGGAAGATTCTCTGTTATTAGGTACAAACTTATCTGCACTTTCCTTCAAGGTGTTGCAAGTTGTATTCAGATCTATGGGGATAGTAACCTCTACTCCTTCGTAAGGAAACTTCAAACATTGATGGTATGTAGAAGGAATAGCTTGCATTTCATGTATCCATGGTCTCCCTAGAAGGACATTGTAGGCCAAAGGTAGATCAAGCACTTGACAGATGGTATCTTTGATAACTAGACCCACTCTAATAGGTAAGACAATGGTGCCTTTAGAAGATCTTTCTTGTTCATCATAGGCCTTGATAGTTATTTTCTTTCTAGGATCAATAGCCAATTCTGAAAATCCCAATTGTGTGATCAAGCTATAAGAACAAATGTTTAGGCCAGCGCCCCCATCTATCAACACACATTTGACTCTATGGTTTTGGATCAAGACTTCTATATGCAAAGGTTGATTATGTGGGTGACTCAAGGAGTTGTCATCTTCCTCTGAAAAGGAGATATATTGCAGAGATGTAAGATGTCCAACCATAGTCTAGAACCTGTCTAAATCAAGGTCATCAGGAACATTGAAACTAAGCAAAGCTTTATCGAGAATGGCTTTATGAGCTGGAGATATTCAAAGCAACTCAAACATGGAGATTTTTGCATTAGTGTGTTGGAGTTGTTGAACAATGCTATAAGATGTAGGCCTTGTATCCTTTGGATTGGAAGATTTGGGAGCAGCCTTCTGTTTAGAAATAGATGAAAGATTGAAGGGCACCTTAGGGACATTTGATGAATCTGGGATTTGTCCTTTCAGATGCGTTTGAGCTTGTGATCAAGTAACTGTGTTAGCTAAGGAATGATCTCTATCTCTTCATACAATTGTGATGACATTGCAACTTTTAGAGAGACATGGTTCAACCATATTGATGACAACATTATTTCTAGGGTAGGCATAGTTGACTTTTGCCCCCATATTAGGCTGAGAAGTTGAAACTTCTTGACCATGTTTCAGAAAGGGTTTTGTGAATGCTATATGATCATGATTGCTTGTGGGATTGTCAATTGTGATGTCTCCACTATCGATCAGATCTTGAATGGTATGCTTCAAGTGGTAGCAACTACTATTTTTGTGACCTTTACTCCAATGGAAATCATAGAATTCATTTTCCTTCCACTATATCGGTTTAGGGTCCTGATCATTTGGTCGGATTGGTGGTAATGAGATGATGTTATCAGCTAGTAGAGTTTTCATAGCTGATTCTAAAGACTCCCCTAGAGGAGTAAATTTTTGATGTTTATCCCATTTTTTGTATTCTGGCTTCCTTTGAGATGGTTGAGAAGACTTTTTCTCTAAAGCTTTAATGGCTTGAGTACCAAGAGTGAGATTGTAGGCTGGTGCCTTTGATGGGGCCTTGATAGTGTCAACAATGCCATCTGTGATGATGCCTTTGTTCTTGTTCCAATTTTTGTTCTTGTCTTTAGAACTGGATCCAGATTCACACTTGTCTTTTTGAAGTGTGATTTCTCCTTTTTTTACAAGCACTTTTTCAATTTTGATAGCATTATCCATCATCTTATCAAAAGATGTATGATCTTGCATTTGTAGAGGATAATTGATTTCTAGAACAAGGTTGTTGATGAAGATTTCCAATTTTTCCATTTCTAGAATAGGTCTGGCATATAGAGAGAACTTCTTCCTCCATCTCTTGAGAAATGTTAGGAATGGTTCCCCTGGATATTGCTTGAGATTACAGATATCAATCATGGTGACTGGGTGCTGAATATTGTAGGAGTATTGTTGGTAGAACAATTTGATCAACTCCTCAAAATTTTTGATAGTAGAAGGTAGTCTAGAGAACCAGTGGATGGCTGCTCCCCCTAGAGATCGAGGGAAGAGACGCATCAGATAGGTCAATTCATGCATGAACTCCATTGATTGTGTACAGAATTCTCTAACATGATCTTGAGGATCAGAGTGTCCATCATACTTGTCATACTTTGGCATCTCTACTCTTTTTGGAAATGGTGGCATATACAAGTCTTTGTCAAATGGAAAAGGACATAGAGCCTCCATGGAGAACTCTTTAGGTTCCTTCTCTTTCTTAAGATTGTTAAGTTCAACTTGTATAGCATGCATCTGTTTCATCATAGCTGTGAGTCGATTCTCTTCCTCATGTGTAATGATGTCTTCAACATTAAAGTTGGGAGGAAGTTTAGCTCCTTCATGAGCTAATTGTAAAAAGTATGCTTCTCTATCTTCTTTCAAGAAATGCTTCATCATTCGTTTGAAGTCATCATCATTTTGATATTGAGCAATTTCTTCAGGTGTGGGTTCTTGATCTGCACCATGTTGAGATTGAGCTCTTTGAGAGCCAAAATTTGTCCCTGCTTGAGATATGGTAGGATTTTGTGGACTCCTTGGATTAGATTGATGAGGGGTATGTTGAGTACCTCCGTGAGTTGATGGAGGAGGTATGTAACCAGATTTCAATCGATAGTTGCCAAGACCGTCATCCTCATAAAGACCAGAATTGATGAGTTGCTTAAGAGTTGGAGTTTGGAGAGTGGTGATAGATTTCTTGTGAGAGGAAGCTCTAGTCTCCACCATTCACCTCAAGTGAAACAAAAGAATAAGATCTAGATAACCGAAGAATGAATTGAATCAAGATGATCAGATGACACAACCTTGTCAAGGTTTGATTGATTTGAAGATTTGATTAGATGTGGATGAAGAATATTGTGCCCTGGATGTATGGGTAGGTTCCCAAAAGATAGCAGACAAGATATCACAACACTTAGTCATTTTGATGATTGATTGAAGATTGATAGTTATGACAAGGTTTTGATATAGGATGATAAGGACTCAAATTGATTAAATAGAAGGCTGAATCAAATTCAAAAGGCCACTTTAGGAAAATGATTGGACTCTTAATAGCTATGGCTCTATTCTTGACATAGTGATTCATTTGACAGATTCTGAAATTAGGCTGAAAAAGCTAAATATCTAGCAATTTTGACAATTTTTTGACAACTTTCAAAAATTTCCCAAACGACACTCTACAGACTCGTACGACAGTGGGTATGCTATGAAATAGTAGTTGCAAAACTCGTACGACAATTGCAAGCAAGATTTTGACTCTTAGAATTTTTTGGCATCAAAACTTGTACGACACTAGGTTGGTTATCATATGACAGTTGGGTATCAATGAAATGACAGTTGAAAATCTCATACGACAGTTAGGTAGCAATGAAATGATAATTGAAAATCTCATACGACAGTTGCAAGATTTTGACTTTGAGAATTTGCTGGCATGGAAACTCATACGACACTAGGTACTCAATCATACGACAGATGGGTTGTAATGAAATGACACTTGGAAAAACTCGTATGACTTTTGACTTCCTAAAATGATTTTGGACTCCAGAAAGGATTTTACGTCAATTTTTGCAAAATTTTGAGTTTGAAGATTCAGATTGTTTGCAAATTTCAATGTCCAGATTTGAGGATTGTAACAGATTTGTTCATTTTTAGTAACCAGATAGATAAACAAGCACACAAAATAGCAAGCATGTCTGAAAACAATGAACAAGGGAAAAAGCAACCTTGCGCATGAACAATCAAGTGACTTATTCATTCTAATCCTCAGAAGCGCTAATTGTGTATGTTCCAAAAATGTTTTGCAATAACACACATATACCCTATAAAATGAAAATTTGGCCTCGCTAGGGTTTTTAGTAATGGTTTGACTCTGCAACTTTTATGATCCAAAGGGGTGAGCTCCAATCCCGGCACACTAGGGTTTTGACATAGTCTGAGAACTTAATCTTCACAAGCTACTAGGGAGATCTGACAACCCAACAATGAACCATACCCATGGAGATTTCTTCCACAAGGACATTTATATAGTGGCTGTCACTACCACGGTGAAAATGGCTATTACCACTTGAGGTTCTATCAATGCAGTTTGCCCTATGAAGGGATTGTCTGCTACAATTAACCCTCTCTAAAGATGACTCACAATAGTATACCACAAGGGGACTTGGCTCCAGATCCAAGGTTTTGATACCTCTTCACTTTTAACCCAATCAAAGCAAGCAGATTAATCCGACACACTAAGACAAAGTTTGTCTCACCAAGGTCTATGATATCAACCCCACGTGATCTATCAACCCCTCCAGAGAGAGAATGTATCAATCAATAAGGGAAGACGCACTAACCAATTTTGATTCACAAAAGCTCATGATGTCTACCCCACGTGATCTATCAACCTCTCCTGGGAGAGAATATATCGATCAATAAGAGAAGATGCACTAACCAATTTGAATGTGAAACACACTAAGTATCCTCCCTACCTACAAGGATTCTGTCGTCAAGAAGGATTTCTCTAGGAATCCAATCTCTCAAGAATCATGAATAGTGTTCATAGGGACTAATTACTATGTGAGCACAGATGTATGTTTCCAAAAGCAAATCTACCAAAAGTACCCAAAAAGCAGAAAGAGGAACACTTAACGCTTAACGCGAATATGAGATGAGTCCACAAGGTGGAACACTTAACACCTCACACAAGCTGAAAATGAGTCCCCAACTTAGAAAATGAGTTTCTAAAAGCACAAAAGGGTTGCCAAGTGGAACACTTAATGCTTTTGTCCTGTTGACCCCTCCCCTTTATGGCACTGAGATTGCAACAACAGGGCAGAATGAGGGGTCGGCAGATTAGCGAGTCCAATAACCCAAGATAGCAATCAAGATCAATCACAAGTATCTGAGACTACTTAATGAATCCTTAAGGGGTCACAACCTAGCATCAATTATGCAAGTGTGTAAAACAAAAGCATGAAAAGAATCACCCAAGCTAGACACACGAGAGATTTATTTTAAGCCCCAAATCAAAATATTATCAGCACAAGTGGAATACCTGAGATCCTCGCAACGCGCTTAGTAGATGTTTACCTAATTTTGAGCAATTCTTGCACTTTTTCCAATCAAAACTAGCAGAAATCAATCAGAAACAGTAAATTTCAATTGTTAGGGTTAGCTATCAGTCAAAATCCAAAAATCAAATCTGAAAAACTGCCTGCAAAAATGAAACGACAATTGAAATTTGATACCAAAACTCGTATGACAGTGGGTCTGTTACCAAACGACAATTGAAACCTGATGCTGAAACTTGTACGACACTGGGTCTATTACCAAATGATAGTCCAAAAACTCATATGACACTGGGTGTCTGATGAAATGATGATCCAACCTCCAAATGACAGTGGGTGCCTGATGAAATGACACTCGGTCAACTGTCGTACGACAGTGGGTTCAAAATCATATGACTTTTGTCAGAAACTCGTACGAAGATTGTACGGACAAAAAATAAAAATCATATTTTTGCACAAAAACCAAGGAGAAAAAGATAGAAATTGATAGAATTGAATTGGAAACCCATTTCAGGGCCCCACGGTGGGCACCAAAAATGTGTGTGTGAAAATTGTACCTGATCTGTAGACACAACACTTCAGTAAAACATTAGAGGTTAGCAAAAATCAAAATCGTGCAAAATTGAAATCTAATCTAACCGAGCGATTTACTGCCTTCTAGTAGGTGCGAGATTAATGTTCTCAGATTACAATCGAGATCAATGACCTAGATGACACCTAAACAAAGGATTTGAATGCAAAACTGATATGAAATATGAATGCAATTAATCTATTTTTTTGGTATTTTCTATGCAATAATATGATGAAAACTGATATGAATCTATGCTAATATGAAAATTGATATGCAATGCTAATCTAGAAATGATATGATATGAGAATGAAAATTCTAACAATAATATGAAAGCTATGAATTTGAAATTGATCTCACAAAGCTTCGAATCCTCAAATTTATCTTTCAAGCTCCAATTGTGCAAATTCTCCAAATCTGATATGCTATGATTCCTGTAGAGTAAGTTTGCAATTTGCGAGATGAATTATGAAGAGCTGAGCCTTGGTTTTATAGAAATCTAGGGCTTTGGAGGTGCATGAGAAAAAGCCATAAATCACTCAAATAACTCAGGTTGATTTTTGAGTTATTTTTAAATAACAGATAATTAAGTCACAAAAATCATGCAAAAGCACAGTTCAACTCGAATTAGAAGTTTAGATCAACTTGAAAACTCAAAAAGATGTTGAGTTTCAAAAAAGCTAACAATTTGCATTGATTTTCCAATTTGAGTTTAACTGGTCCTTGAATGTGCACATGGATAATTATGATTTAATAAATAAATAAAGTGATTTATTCTCAACTTAACTGATTTTTGAAATAAAATAATTAATTTATGGGTTAATTAACTATTTTATCAAACTTTTATTAAAAACTATATTATTAAATAATGACAACTTGCTTTAATCAATTAAATAAGAATTTAATCAATTATTCATAGGATATTGGATTTATTGTCAAAATTAAATAATACAATTAATAAGAAATAGAATTAAATTTAATTAAACAATTAAGTGGCAAGATATTAAATCTAATTAATTAAATATGAAAATATTCAATTAATCAAACTTAGGATAAATGTGATTTATCGCCAAATAATCATTAAATTAAAGATAATTAAGATAATTAGGAATATTGCTAGGAATATTCCCCGATGCAGAATTTAAGATAATCAATCATGATTCGATGATGTTTAGATGTGCCTTAGATTAGGACTTCGATGTTGATTTCGTTCGATTTGTAGATGTAGGAGGTTAATGAACTTATAGCCCATTTTTGGGGTATTACAAACCTATGCATATTCAACCTTTCCATTATTTGGTATGAGCTATTTAAGTGTGCCCAAATCTTGTATGTTCATCATGTATTTGTAACCAATTGCATTTACAATCCACGAGAGGACTCAATTTATTAAGAAAAAAAAGAAGGAAAGTGTAATTAATGTAATGAATGTAAGCATAATGAACATAATAAACCTTACAATCATTTGGTATGACCTAGTCAAGTGTTCCTGAAGGGTCATCTCTTTGCTTAAGAGTATCCAATATTGCTTCATGATTAGCATTACTAATAGTCCAAAGTTATTTTGTCTTTGTTCTTCCTCGATGCTTCAACAACTTAACATTTTCTTGTATAACAAGGTGTGAATACATGAGAATGGTTTTGTGCTTCTCATATTCTTCAAATGTAGGTCTTCCATTCTTTATAATAATGTATGTTTGTAGCCTTGTTCCTGCAACAACAACTGAACTAGTAGGATACATGAACCCATCATCATCTATCATCGATTGTGCAAGATTATTATTTCCTTGTACACAACATGCCAACCAGTAATCCAATCTCTCATCATTCCCCTATAGTGCAACCAATGCAAAAACATGTCCTGGCTATAGAAGATCTAGAAGATGGTTATACTCAATTGAACTTTCCATGTCATCATTTCTCAGGGAGATTATTTGAGATAAAGTTATATACTATGGAACCCATGCATCCACCCACTCACTTGACTCACATTGATTCCAATCACACTGAAAATAGTTGGAACAAAAACAAGCCAAATCTTGTGTCCAAATAGTCCATGTATTTGCATCTAATCTTTGAAATGAATGTATCTTTGAAGAATCTCTAATTGTCTAACAATCTAATATGTCTCCTATTGTTCCCTCCTCAACCAACCAAATGAATCTATGTATTTTTGAATCAATAGTCCCTCCCTGTGACAATGTTGAACTATGTCAATCAATGATAGAATGAGCATCACGAAGTGTAGCTCCTAAAATACTCAATTTCTCCTTAACTAGAGATTTCTTTACACATGCACCTACTCCATCGTGCTCCCCTTTCCCATACTCAACTTCAAAAAAACTCCAAATATGAGGTACACCCCTCTCTGCATGCATTCTACTCAACCAATAAAATATATGAGAATTTTTGAATTGACCCTTGTAGTTATTTGACCAAATGAGATGCCTATCCATTGCAATATTTGTTTCCTGCAAGAATTCGAAAAAAATCTCAAAATAATGTTGCACATACTCGAAAGAGTAAGATATATTGTCACTCATATAAAAGCGATACTATTTTATTATCTTCCTATCCTTTTATGTACTATCATGGGAATGCATATATGTTCTGTACTATTAGGGGAATCCCTATAGCAATTTGAATAGAATTATAATACTAAGATTACAACTTATTTTTTGGTTGTGATGTGTAGTTTTCTATGAGGTCAATGACTGATATAATAGTGACAATTGAGAAAGAATCCTTAAACATCTTAAATTTTCAATCCAACCATTAAGACATGTGACTATGTCTTACATACTTGTAGAAAATATTTTCCTTGAAATTTGAAATAAAA